>JBBDGP010003012.1:470000-791196 GCA_037952835.1 Lithobates septentrionalis
CATGCACCCATTCACATCAAGGTCGCGATGACATCAGAGCGTCAACCTCCCGACATACGTTTCGTCTATAACTGATGTCGTCTGGGGAACGTTCCATTCGTTTGGCATCCGGACCTCCAGTTTACACACAGGCTTATTAGGCTTGCCTTCCGGTAAGCGCGAAATCTATGTGGTGGTGGATCACAATGAGTGGTGTTTTATCCCATGTTTTTTATATAGCCTTCACTGGGAATTACTGAGGGATTCATGTCTTTTGGACTTTCTCTGTCTCCATGGATGATTTTCATGGTCACTCACTCAATGACCCTTTTTTGTTTTTATACATTAATTGATTTTTATGTATTCACATATTGTTTTCATTTATTTATATTTTAGCGCAGTTTTTTCCTGTTTTATTGTTGTTTTTGTGTATATCTCACAATTTAAATTGCTGCTGGGGGGGAGGGGGGGGTTTATAGCGCTGTATTTTTCTGTTTTTATTTATGTCACAGTACATGTTGGCATCCATGGTTACCTCAATGAACTGTAGTTACTCAGTGATTTTAGCACTCATGCAGCCCCGGACCATGACACTCCCACCACCATGCTTGACTGTAGGCAAGACACACCTGTCTTTGTACTCCTCATCTGTACTCTGTACTCCACACACGCTTAACACCATCTGAACCAAATACATTTATCTTGGTCTAATCAGACCACAGGACATGGTTCCAGTAATCCGTGTCCTTTGTTTGTCTTCAGCAAACTATTTGCGGGCTTTCTTGTGCATCATCTTTAGAAGAGGCTTTCTTCTGGGACGACAGCCATGCAGACACATTTGATGCAGTGTGCATATGGTCTGAGCACTGACAGGCTGACCCCCCACCCCTTCAACCTCTGCAGCAATGCTGCTAGCACTCATACCTCTATTTTCTAAAGACAACCTCTGTATATGATGCTGAGCACATACACTCAACTTCTTTGGTCGACCATGGCGAGGCCTGTTCTGAATGAAACCTGTCCTACTAAACCGCTGTATGGTCTTGGCCACTGTGCTGCAGCTCAGTTTCAGGGTCTTGGACATTTTCTTATAGCCTAGGCCATCTTTATGTAGAGCAACAATTATTTTTTTCAGATCCCCAGAGAGTTCTTTGCCATGAGGTGCCATGTTGAACTTCCAGTAACCAGTATGAGAGAGTGAGAGCGATAACACCAAATTTAACACACCTGCCCCCCATTCACACCTGAGACCTTGTAACACTAATTAGTCACATGACACCGGGGAGGGAAAATGGCTAATTTGGCCCAATTTGGATATTTTCTCTTAGGGGTGTACTCACTTTTGTTGCCAGCGGTTTAGACATTAATGGCTGTGTGTTGAGTTATTTTGAGGGGACAGCAAATTTACACCGTTATACATGCTGTACACTCACTACTTTACATTGTCGCAAAGTGTCATTTCTTCAGTGTTGTCATGTGAAAAGATATAATAAAATATTTACAAAAATGTGAGGGGTGCACTCACTTTTTAATTTTAAAATATTTTTATTGAGTCATTTCACATAAAAAAACATAAAGTTGCGTATATTCAGAATACAATAAATTCCTGAGACAGATACATGCAATTGCTTGCTAAAGCTTTACAACGAGCCTGATAGAAAATAACAAAGCTGATATTAAGGTAAAAGAGGAGAGAAGAAGTACCAAGTGGGAGCATATTAAAGAAAAATAAATAAAAAGAAAAACTCATATCGTACTTGTTACCAAATACTTAAGAGCTTCCTATGAACCCTTCCAATCATGTAGAATGCCACCCTCTCTGTACCAAAACCTCTCAATAACTTTTTCCTTGGGTGAATAAGGTGGACAGAGAGTGAAAAGCTAATGATAAACAACTATATAGGCTGTCCTGAGGGCACATAAATGCTGTATGAGAGTAGTAATCAACTATAATAACTCCTGGGGTAAATGGTAGAGTGTTTCCGGGGAATAAGATTAGGCCCTATACAACCGGACAGAATATTCAGGTCAGAGCCGTCGGAGGGAGTCCAGCACCGCCCGAGTAGGATACCATTTTAAAGTGTGTTTTCCTGATGGGCGTACGCCAGGACGTGCTGGGGGCCCACACACACTACCCCTATGGGATCTTCCTGCAGGTGTGATAAGGGTCTCCCCAGCATCCCTCGCCGCCCCCAGGAATGTGAGGTCTAGGGAGAGGGCTATAAGGTGGTGCCCTCCAACTCTAGGCCAGTATGTAAGAAAAGAGTAACAGTTATCGAGCAGTGAAGGGATCCCACCGACGCCTCAACCAAACGTCTCCAACATTTCCCCCACCAATGGGGTAAAAATCTCTTAGTACTTCAAAAGCGCCTAAGAGGCTAAGAAGATCCAGAGAGGAGAGAGAGAGAACATGGGAGAAGGGAGGATAGAGGAGAAGAAGGGCAGGGGGTTGATTAGCTTAGAGCATGAGCAGGTCCGGAACTAGATATTGGAAATAAACAGGGTGGTTGCCACCGCTCCAGGTAACCGGGTTCAAACTTCCCGTCCTCCGCTGTGTGGATAATTGTGAGAGCCCCAGGTGCCGGTAATTGCTATTCCAATGGTATATGTGCAATGGAAAAAATCGTCTACCAGCTCACACAGTCTGCACACACCTGCATCTATCTGCATGACATTTTACACGTTTATACGTTTGAACGTCAAGCTCCAGCACCCATCTCAGTTCTGTGGTTTTTGAGAACAAAAAATATGTTTTTTCAGAAACCTTTAAAATAATTTTTTAATCGTTTATATATGTTGACATTTGTCAATATGAACACATTTCGTTTATGCATTCATGTCTTTAACAGTGATTGCACTATAGGACGCACATCCAATCACATCAATGTCAAAACTCCACACAAACCCACGATCAGCTGTTTAGAGTTAAGTAATTAATATGGGGTCATGTGGTAGACATATAGTGTGTATATAAGTGGTTATCACTTTCGTACAAACCAGCTATGAGTAAGCGCTCTATGGGAGCGTGAAACGCGTTAGCGGTTATGCTGCATTATTCCAACAGAGCCATGTACGGATTTTAAATCATGTTATTATTTTTTCAATAAAGAGGATCTTATTTTCACTTTTCCAATCCGGAGTGCGGCTGTCCAGATTTTTTCCATTGCACAGGTCCGGAACTAGGCCCCAAACCCGGTATGAGAGTTATATTACATAACATGACCCATGGCTCCCATATTGCATAAAACGTCTCCATTTTGTCATTCAGCTTAGCAACTATTTGTTCCTGGGACATGATCCAAGACACCTTTCTTTTACAAGACTGGAAAGCTACCGAGGTTTTCTTCCAGGCTTTAGCTATAGTGATTTTTGCCCCCAGAAGGACAAAGAAAGAGAGAGCCTGTAGATGTTTAGGTATCTCGGGGATGGTGTGGTTGAACAAAGCAATGTGGGGGCTGGGGCCTATTGAAACCTTTACTAATTTGCTTATTGTGTGAAAGATTTTCCGCCAAAAGGTTCTAATGCGGGGACAGGTCCACCAGGTATGCAGCATAGAACCTACTAGCCCGCAACCCCTAAAGCAAAGAGGAGAGGTCCCAGGGTATATCAAGGCTAATCTAGAGGGGACATAGTACCACCTGGAAAGAACCTTTACATTAGCCTCGATAAGGGAGATGTTACATATACCTCTGAAGGAGCGAATCCAGGCCCGGAACCATTCTGTTGGTGGCCACGATCCGCCCGTGTCCTCCTCCCAGGCCTTTGCGTAGCTCGGCTTGATCAGATTCGTCTGTATTGCGTTGTATATTAGCGAAATTCCTCCCTTTTGGTCTGAAGTGTTGGAGCACCAATACTCATAGGGGGTAATTGAGGGAGGTTCCGGTTTGGTGACCCAAATAGCGTTTAGGAAGTGTCAGATTTGTGTGTATCCAAACTGTTCCGAATTGGGCATGTCCAACTTACGTATACAGTGGGATAAGGTAAGAGGGCCAGATTGGGAAAAGAAGTAGCCTATCCGATAGAGACCTTTATCTGTCCACCATCGGAAAGCCTGAATATTCAGTCCCGGGGGCAATTTAGGGTTACAGAAGATGTGTGATAATGGTTTTAGGGGGGATATGATAGAGGAATGTTTGAATAGCTTAGTGCTTAAAGAGATAGAGTGTGAAAGGGTAGGGGCCATTATAGCTGGTCTTTGTTTGGAGTCACACCATAGGAGGGAGTCGATGGTGTTGAGGGGTATTTCCCACCTTTCCATAGAGAGCCATTCTGGTTTCGGGCCTTTAGAAAAAATCATCGAAATTTGGGATAATTGTGCCGCCTGTTAGTATCCCCAGAGGTCCAGTAGGCCCAAGCCACCTTGGGATTTCAGGCGTAAAAGCATTTTGGACGGACATCTATACCCCTTGTTTCTCCAGACAAATAGGATTATTTCAGATTGAAATTTCCCCAAAAAGCTCTTCGGGAGCGGGATTGGCAGCGATCAAAATAAATATAAGAGGCGAGGCAGGAGAGTCATCTTTACGGCATGTACCTTCCCAACCAGGACAGACCACATCTCGACCATTGTTGAAGATCCCCTCTACATTTGATGATCATTGGGGGATAGTTGGCTTTAAATAGATCTTTAACATCCGGGGTCAAGTGTATCCCCAAATAGGGAATGGCCTTAGGAGCCCAGGAAAACGTGAAGTTATTAGTGAGTTGTGATAGTAATTCGGGCGGGACCGTGACATTTAGAGCCGTGGATTTGGACATATTGACCTTCAAACCTGAAATTCTACTGAATGAGTTTAGGCATAGAAATTAGCGGAGAGGTTATGTAAAGCAAAAGGTCATCTGCGTACAGGGCGCATTTGTGTTCCCTGTCGCCGCAGGTCACCCCCCTTATATCGGGATTTGGTCTAATAGCTATAGCTAGGGTTTCAATGGCCATGGCAAAGAGGAGGGGGGAAAGAGGACACCCCTGTCTGGTCCCCCTACCAATGGAAAATGAATCTGAGTATCTACCCATTAGTCTCACTTGAGCAGAAGGTTTGGAGTACATGGAGTGAATTATGTTTATGAAGTGAGGGCCAAAGCCCCATCTTCTCAGAATCTCTGACAATCTATAGAGTCAAAAGCCCTGTGTAGGTCGATCGATAATAGGAAGCCTGTTTGTGGAGAGCTCCTGTCCCATTGTGATTTAAGGAGAGAGATTACATCTATGGACCGTCTAATCTGGTCGGGACCCTGTCTCCCCGGTATAAAGCCCACCTGATCTCCGTTGATATAAGAGGGGATAAAACTCGCTAGTCTATTTGCTAAAATCTTGGTCATAATCTTGAAGTCATTATTAATTAGCGAGATAGGCCGATAGTTCCCTACTTCACTCGTGTCTTTCCCTGGCTTGGGAATCACCGAGATATATGCTGTGTTTAAATCTGTCCCCAGGGGGGAGCCTTTCCGGAGAAAGTTAAAAAACTTAGAGAGATGAGGTGCCAAGGTAGTACCGAATTTTTTATAATACCTGGTGGAGAACCCGTCTGGACCAGGAGAAGAACCTATTTTCAAAGATTTGATCGTATCGAGGACCTCCCATGGTGAGAACGGGCTGTCCAGCAGATCCTTATGTTCTTTAGCCACTGCGGGTAAACTTAATGAATCAAGGAAACCGCTTTTTGACTGCCCTGAAGAGGGACATTGAGGTTTGTAGAGTTCTGAATAGAACCGATGGAATTCCTTCATAATTTTTGTAGGGCGCTGAGTTAGGTCTCCCGAGTGCAACTTGATTTTGGGGAAGGCTAGTTGGCGAGGTTTAGGGCTAAGTTTAACTGCCAGCTTCGAACCTATCCTATCCTTCTGAGAGTAAAAATGCGCTCCAGTCCACCTAAGGTGCTTTTCAGCTGCTGTAGTTAAGGACAGATTGAGAAGTGCCCGAGCTTTGTCTAGGTTAGCCAAAGAATCCGGAGTGGGATGGAGTTTGTGTGCTTTTGCGAGTGATTGAAATTCTGCCGTCAACTTTACTGTATCTGCTCTATGTTCTGCTTTAAGTTTAGCTGACAATTGAATTAGTTTCCCCCGGATCACAGACTTATGTGCCGCTCACACAGTTGTTGGAGAAACATCCGTCGTAGTGTTTAGACTGAAGTATTCCTTAATTGCTTACTCAATGATAGAGGCTAGTATGGGGTCACTAAGAATAGATTCCTGTAGGCGCCAGAGCGGGCGGTCTCTATGTCCCGAGGGTCTGAGGGATGTCAATGTGACCATAGAGTGGTCAGATAAAGGGGTATCTACAATCCGGGATTTGACAAGTAAAGGGATCGAATTGGAGCGCGTAAAGATGTGGTCTATGCTGGCATAAGATCCATGGGGTGCCGAAAAATGCGTGTAGTCTCTCGCCCGAGGATTAATTTCCCTCCAAATGTCTACCAATCCCGCCCCATGTATAAGCTTCGCTATTCGGACACTTTGTTTGGAAGGACATTTAGATTTTGACAACCCGGATCCGGATTTGTCCAGGGAGAAGTCGAAAGCTATATTAGAGTCCCCCCCCCAAAAAATTGTGCCCTTTAGGTGAGGTCCAAGTTTGTGGAGTAGGGATTCAAAGAAAATCCTCTGACCCTTGTTAGGTGAGTAATAGGAAACAAAAGTGTATAATTCCCCATCTATATTCCCCGAGACCAATATATAACGGCCTTGGGGGTCTACAACTGTCTCAGGTTGAGATAGGTTAATATGTTTAGCAAAACAGATTGCGACCCCTTTTGTTTTATTGGGCGCAGAGGATAAAAAGAATTGGGGAAAACCTTGGTGAAGGAAAGTGGTATTGTAGGAAATGGGAAAGTGGGTCTCTTGCAAGAGGAGGATATCCGCTTGCATAGACTGGTAGAGTTGGAATAGTTTTCTCCTTTTGATGGGGGAATTTAAACCCTGGGTGTTATGCAATATGATTTTGAGGGTGGGGGAAATGGTTCAGGCATAAAGGTGTTCAGGCATAAAGTGAGTAGTGTGAAGTCCTATTTGTGTGAATGATCCTACCTGACCGGTGAGAGGAAGTTGCCTTGAGGTTCCTGAGGTTGGAGAGTGCAGAGAACGTGAGACCTGGGAGTGAAGACCAGAGACAGAAGCGTGGTCCGGACCAGCTCATGTGAAGATAAAGTGAGAGGGAGAGGAGAGGGATGAGAAAGAGAAGAGAAGAGAGATCAATGATTGCATAATACTGAAACAGCAAACATTCCTGCATGTAACATAAACGTAATATAATGAAACGGGGGTCCCCAGACCCCCCCATACCCCGGGGTAGGATGGTTTAGCCATGCTGTACCCTAAACCTGAAAGGTTTGGAGTCCAAACAGTAGGACTACCGGGCAAGAAACCCAATGCACTATCAGTGCACTTGGTTTCGACTTAAGGTGCATTTAGAACACCGCGGCCCCGCCACCTGAAGAGTAACACAACTGGAGACCGTAAAATAGTCTAACATTTCTTAAAAGAACTCAGCGTTCCCACTTCTAAAAAAAAAACAATCAGAGACAAGATACCATCAGCCGGGAGCTGAACAAGAAATCCCACCCCCTACCCAGAAACCCCCCAAACCCTGGAGCCCGGGAGGGCCGATAAACACATAACATCAGGGTAACCATGGACTAAAGAACCGTTAGGTCCACAAGCCGTGAAGAGGAAGTGGGAGATGACACTGCATCGCCTGGGCCCTGGGCCTTCATATGGGTCCAGTGTAATCCGTGAGATGGGGTAACAAGCCTAACCCTTGCTTAAAGCGAGATAGGAAACCCAAAAACTTTCTACCTGGAATAAGATATTGTGAATTCACATAGATAGAAGGGTAGCTCCCAGAGATGTTAAATTGAACCTAGATAACATAAATAACCCCTCCAATATAGTCCAGAGGTATTTAGGCAAGATTACCCCCCTGTCTCTGACCCAGGCCAATGGAGTTGTAGGTACTGTTGTTATCGGACCGGGGGAACCGGGAACATAATTATGAACAGTAACTTGTACTGAAGAAGTCAAACCCTTAATGTGGGAGATCTCAGATGTGGGACCAATAGAGAACTGGGAGAGACTCCGAGGATCTGAAAACGGCAGAAGGAAAGTTCCGGATCAGAGCCCTGATCCTTGGTTATAGCAGGACATCATGGGGGAAGATGTTCTTTCGAACGCTTAGAGCTTTTCTTCAGCCAGGTAGGTTGTAGTGGGCTTGCAGGCGGAGGCCTTTTACGAAGTGGAGCTCCTGCTGTTCTCTGAGGATGATGGATCCAGGGGAATCAGGCCCAACTGGAGAAGCAGGCGTTCTCCCTCTGCGAAGGAAGAAAAGTTATAGTTTTTGTTTCTGTAGGAAAAATTCAGACGCAGGGGGAATGACCACCGATACAAGATTTCCTTTTCCAGCAGAAGTTCTAGCAAAGGTTTGAGGGAGTGCCTTTTTTGTACCGTGTATGGCGACAAGTCTGCAAAGATCTGGATCTTATGTCCCAGTAATTTGATGTTGTCTGCACCCCTAGATATCCTCATTACTTCCTCCTTCACAGAGTAGAAATGGGGCTTAACGATAATGTCTCTGGGGAGACCATCTGAGCGAGGGGGTTGCAGGGCCCTGGGTGCTCTGTCGAGCTCCAGGCGATGCTCAGTGATATCAGGAATGAGGTTCCGCAGCAGGGTTTTCACACAATTGTGTACCTCTTTTTCTGATTCAGGGAGTCCGCGGATGCGAAAGTTATAGCGTCTCAATCTATTCTTGAGGTCTTCGATTTTCGCAAATGCTGTTTCCAGTTGTTCCTGCATGTCCTGAATCCTTGCTGAGTTTTGATTAATGCGTGACACAGCTTGATCAGCTTTCTTTTCAATAGTGTCCATTCTTTGCCCAATTTGCTGCAGATCCGCATGGATGGATGCTGTAATTTGGGCTGCATTTAGGGCCAGGCTTTTAGAGAGCAGCTGGGAGAAGGCATCCATCATTGAGGGGAAGTCTGAGGGTGCAGGGATGGCAGCAGATGTCTCTGATACAGACAATAAAAGTCCTGTGTGGGGATCCATCATAGCAGTATATGGGAGGCCGGGGCACATCCTGCCCAAAAGGGACTCAGTGGAAGAAGGAGAGGTGGCCAGGGGGAAGGGGCGGAAAGTCCATACCTGGGGACTGAGGAGGCTGAGTGTCCTGGTCAGCTATGGAGTCTTCAGCTCTCTCTGTGCTGTGTGTGCCTCGTGGAGCCGCCGCCATCTTGGCATAACTGACCGGAACGCCGGCCGCCTTCATCTGTCCCTCCAAGTTCCTCCTAACGTGCGCCGTTGTTGTCCGGTGATTCCCGGGGGTCTCCCCCGCTAGTATATCCCGGTTGTATGCTTGGGGGAGCACTCAGAATGCTCCGGTGGCTGTTACAGGGCCGCGGTGGAGCGGAGCTCTAGTAGCCGGTGGCCATCTTCGGAGCTGCCACGCATGCGCCTTGGTGCACTCACTTTTGTGAGATACTGTATATGCAACTCTCTCCTTAATGGCCTACCCTTATGCAGGCTATCCCCCCTTCAATCTATTATGAATGCTGCTGCTAGACTAATACACCTCACTAATCGATCTGTGACTGCCGCCCCTCTCTGCCAATCTCTTCACTGGCTTCCCTTACCCCACCGTGTAAAATTCAGAATGCTAACCATCGCCCAATACAATACAATACAATAATAATATATATATACATATATATATATATACTCTGTATTCAGTGTAGCCTATATCTACAGTGCATTCAGTGGTGTACATTTTCTAATACAGTGCAGGCGGTGTACACAGTATCTAATACAGTGTGTACAGTTTCTACTACACTTCTGGTGGTGTACACAGTATACAATACAGTGCAGCCATTGTACAGTTTCGAATACAGTGAAGGCGGTGTACGCAGTATCTAATACAGTGTGTACAGTTTCTACTACACTTCTGGTGGTGTACACAGTATATAATACAGTGCAGTCATTGTACAGTTGCTAATACAGTGCAGGCGGTGTACACAGTATCTAATACAGTGTGTACAGTTTCAAATACACTTCAGGTGGTGTATTAATATAATATATATATATATATATATATATATATATATATATATATATATATATATATATATATATATATATATATATATATACACTCCAGTATATATATATATATATATATATATATATATATATATATATATATATATATATATATACACTCTGCATTCAGTGTAGCCTATATATACAGTGCATTTGGTGGTGTTACTTTCTAATACACTTCAGGCGGTGTACACAGTATCTAATACAGTGTAGTGTGGTGTTGCAAAATAAAAAATACAATGTCCAGAAGGCCACCAAGGAGAGACAAATGCTCACAGGCCACTAAAAGAGGGCAAGCAGCCTTTGTTTGAGTTGTGCCTCCTCCTCCTCACTTTCCTCCTCTCCTCTCTCAGGCACCCAAGTATAGTCAGTGACCTCATCATCCCCTCCCTCCCCATCATTGGAGCAAACTTGGCAGTATGCTGCAGCTGGGGGAACATGACTGCCAGTTTCTCATCCTTCTGTGGCACCCCCTCTCTCTAGCTCACATTACTCCCTTCCTCAACCTGTGAGCCAACATCAGAGCCTTCAAACCGCTGTGCATTCTCCAGCAGCATATAACCAACACTGTGGTCAAATAATTCTGGGGACTCCTCTGTGCATGATGGTGGGGCTACAGAAGGAGTGACTGTGGACAAGGAGCCGGTGGAATAGACCACTTTGGCAGCTGCGTTGAAAAGCAAACTACTCTGAGCCTGGGTGACAGAGAATGAAGAGGATGAGGACGGCTTTGTTAGCCACTCCACCAACTCTTCTGCATGTTGTGGCTCAATAACACGGCCAGCAGCAACAGCAAAAAAGGATGCCTCGTTGGACAGGGTGGTCAGCAGTAAGGTTAATATTACTGCCGACTCATGGTCCAGCAGGCATGGGCAGGGACGTTACCTTTCCTTCACAGTGCACTGGGTAACTCTGATGGCAGCTGGGAAGGATGCAGGACAGGGTCCAGTGTTGTCGGAGCTTGTTTTGCCATCACACCTCCAAAATGCTAGTGATGATTCTGCCACAGCTCTCTCCTCCACCCCCTCTTCTTCCTCTACGGCCTCTTCTGCCGATTTGTCCTCTGAACCAGCAGTGCTCCGTAAGCGTTCAAGAGGCTACGCAAGCAGCCAGGCTAAAAGATGCCATGCAGTGCTTGAGTTGGTCTGCCTAGGGGACAGGAGCCACACTGGGGCAGAGATTCTGTCAGCTCTGCAGGGACAGGCTCAGAGGTGATTGTTGCCATACCAATTTCAGCCAGTAATGATTGTATGTGACAATGACACCTACCTTCTCTCTGCCCTCCGACAGGGACACTTAACCCATGTTTCATGTTTGACACATTTGGTGGTGCAGCGGTTCTTGACCAGGTGCCCAGGCTTACAAGATCTCCCGAGGCAGGCCAGAAGGTCTATGGTAATTTCTGCCAGTGATACAATGCCAGTGCTCAGCTGGCTGACATTCAAAGGGAATGCAACCTGCCTACCAACCGCCTCATCATGCCCACCAGGAGGAACTCAACATTGAAAATGCTGCAGCGGCTGCACACACAGCAGAGGGCCATCAATGAGTACTTGTGAGAGTATGGCACCAGGACAGGGTCAAGGGAGCTTGGCTTCTTTTCGCCACGCCAGTGGCTACTGATAAAGGATGCATGCACTATCCGGTCACCATTTGAGGAGGCCTCAAGGATGGTGAGCAGCGACAATGCATGCATCAGTGACACTGTCCCTCTAGTCTTCCTGCTGCAGCACATGCTTCGTGGAATCATGGACAGGGCAATTGAGGCAGAACAGCGGGAGGCAGAGGAGGACTTCCTTTCCTCTCAAGGCCCCCTTTATCCAGATAGCATTCATGTGGGCCGGCCAAACACACAGGAAGAAGAGGAGGAGGGTTGTATCAGCATGGTTGTAGAGGATAACACTCAGCAACAGTCTTCAAGGGATGGTTTTAAGTCCCCAGAAACTCAAGGAGTTGTATGTGGCTGGGAGGAGGTAGTTACGGATTATGTGATCCTTAGTGACCCAGAGGACTCAGAATTGAATGCCTCTGCAAACTTACGCTGCATGGCCTCCCTAATTCTGCAAAGCCTGCAAAAAGACCCTAGGATTCGTGATATCACAGAGAGGGATCAATACTGGCTGGCAACCCTTCTTGAACCACATTACAAGGGTAAAATTGCAAAACGTATCCTACCTTCGCAGAGGGAGCAGAGGATGAAACAACTTCAGGAGCCCTGAATGAATGAATGAATAATTGAATGATTTGTAAAGCGCTGCAAATGCAAACTGAATCTCCTCGAGGCGCTAAATGCGTTCTGTGTTGTTCGCTTCTTAGAAGAGGAAGGTCTTGAGTTTTTTCCTGAAGGCCAGATGGTTTTCTTCCATGCGGATGTAAGTCGGAAGAGTGTTCCATAGCCGAGGTCCCTGGACTGCGAATCTTCGTTCTCCCCTTGCTTTGTAGCGGTATTTGGGAATGAGGAGGAGGTTTTGGTTAGATGATCGCAGATTGCGATTGGGTGTGTAGTGTTTTATTTTCTCTCGGAGGTATTGAGGGGCGTTACCTTGTATGCATTTGTGAGTGAGGCAGAGGGTCTTGAGTGTGCCCTTGAAGAAAGGTTTGTGTAACGCATTTCCAGACCCTGGGAGGTTACCATTTCCTGGTGCTGGACAATGTGTTCCTGAGGCTTTGTTCAGTCAGAGGAAGAGTGGTGGAGAAGGTGGCCGGCTGACCGATACCTTTAAATAATCTTTCAGTCCTTAGCGCCAAGGTCTGATCGGTTCAAGCAACCATTGCCAGCGTCTGCATTATATGGTGCAGGATTATCTAGGGGCAAGAGCAGACTAGGAAACCTTTCCAATAGAGCAGCCACTGGGTTACTGGGTCTTGAGGATGTACAACTGGCCAGAACTTGCTCAATATGCAATCGATCCACTGGCCAGTCCTGCATCCAGCGTGTTTTCTGAATGCACATTCAGCTGCTGGACTCCTTTGATAGGCTCACATTCATAAAAATGAATCAGTCTTGGATCAGCATCTATCAAGCACCTGATGCTGATGTAACTGATTGAATTTGCTATGGATCTGGGGTCCCTTGAAGACTGCCTATGCTGACTATCCTATTCCTCCTCAATCTTGATGATACTATTGTAGCACTAACTCTCGGTGGAGCTGCTAGTTTAAGAGGGTCTGTTACCTTCACTTTGCTTCCCTCTGTTTCACCGGCACCGGGTCTAGGGGTTCCGTTGAGTTTACTTCTGGACGACACACGCACCAACACTGGAGTACGTTTTCAATGCTTTATTGAACAGACAAACTTTAGGAAGTAGCAGGAAAGAGGCGGAAAAGGAAACTTTCAGGAGAAACTCAAATATCTTCTTGTAGAATCTTAGCGACAAATGTCCTGGTAGAATTCAGATAATTATGTAGAATGCGCTCCCCTCGTGGGACACACTCCTTGCTCGTCTGGATAGGCCTCTCTCACCGGTCTAGCAGCCAGTTCACAGCACGAATCAAAAGTCTCTGCCACAGACTTGTTTGGGGGAATAAATCCGTACGATCCTCTGCCACAGGATGTATCAGATTTTCTGCAGTGAAAGTCAGTCACAGTGCCTGAACCTTTTTTTTTTTTACAACCAGGAGTGCTTTATTGTAGAATTAACATTTACAATATTATATAATCACATTTTGTTATACAAGAAGTATATTTAGTACAGGTTTGTCAGCATTTCACACAAAGCATATACCGTAAACCAATGTCAAGAAAAGAGGAAATCTAAGACCATAAACATTATCAAATGGGGTGTATTCGTTATTCCCTGCTCAGGGGCCATATATTGGAGTAATGGAGGGAGGAGAAAACAGGAAAGGAGGCAGGGAAGGGGAAAAACCAATAGGGAACGTAACCCCGGGGGGGGGGGGAGGCAGCGGAAACCAGAAACACCAGAAGAAAGCAGGGGTCAATCAGCATATCCTCCACTCTACTGACAGTGTCCCATTGTCTAGATCGATGCCCATGATGACCAAACTTTGTCAAATTTCCATGGGCATCCCCGGTTAATGTACGTCAACTTATATAGTGGCAGAGCAGCATTTACTTTATTTTCCCAGGTAGCTACATCCGGGGGGACAGAGGAGGGCCACTTACACAGTATCTCTTTCTTAGCATAAAAGAGCAAATATGAAATTAATAATTTACTATGATGCGATCTCTGATCATCATCATGTATACCCAGTAAGGCTAATTCAGGCGTCACGGGAACATTCAAGTCCAGGCGAGCGTTTAAATGATCAAATACTCCCTCCCAGAAGTTTGACAACCTAGGACATTCCCAGAACATGTGTAAATATGATCCCGGATGCGTCAAACATCTGGGGCATTGTGGATCTCTATCTGGATATATTCTAGACATACGAACCGGGGTAAAATAAACCCTATGGAGGAATTTGGTCTGTATAAGTTTATCTCCTGCAGCTATAACCAGCTTGGGGCTCTGTTCAAGACTGTCCTCCCAATCCTCTCTCTCTAACACTGGAATATCAGCCTTCCATTGTTCCCATAGTCTATCCATTTTTACGTTGTCAGTTGGAAGTAAAATACCATATAAAGCCGAAAGTGGCTTTATTAGGTCTTCACAGGACAATAAATTCTCTACGGGGTCCAATTTCTGCGTTTGGAATTGGGCCCTGGCTGCATGCCTCAGCTGAACATAGCGGAAGAACATCCACCCAGGTAGCTCATATTTCCTTGCTAGTTGCGAAAATGACATCAGTGTGCCCGTAGGCATAATATCCCTTAGTGTCTTAATGCCGAATCTTGCCCACACCTGGGGGTCTGGTATTGACCTAAAATGAGGTAAGTTGGGATTTCCCCAGAGAGGCTGGACCGGTGACCATTGGCCCACTATGAGGAACCGACGTCTAGCTGCAATCCAAACCTTTATCGTTGCCTTAGTTGGGGCGGGGAGGTTTTTATAAGCTCCCACTCCTCTATACGCCAAATTTTGTAGTTCCTGTAGGGAGCCTAGCCAGGCTGCCTCTACACAAACCGCAGCGTTAGATTTACTCGCCGCAAACCACCAGTATACAGTGACCAGCATAGCTGCCCAGTAATACACCCAGGAAATCCGGGAGGGCCAATCCCCCCAGTTGTGTCGGTGCGCGGAGTGTGGTTTTTGCCAGTCTAGGTATGGAACCATTCCATATAAAAGTGGTAATGCATTTATCAATTTCTTGAAAGAAGCTCTGCGGTATCCAAATCGGACTGTTCCGGAAAAAATAATTAAACTTAGGTAGGATAACCATTTTGAGGATACTTATGCGGCCTAGTAAGTTCAATGGAAGTCCGGGCCAAGACTGGCATTTCTCCCTTAGAAGTTTAAGCAATGGGAGCAGGTTCAGTGCATAATATTGGGCAACATCCCTAGATACCTTGACCCCAAGATACCTGAATTCGCTAACCCACTGTAATGATGTATGGTTGTGAAGGCCTTGGGACTGCATATCCAGTGAGAAAAGGACCGATTTGTTCCAATTGATTCGGATGCCTGATAACGCACCAAATCTATCAACTAACACCAGGGCGGCAGACAACGAGGGTCCAGAGTCATTTAGATAGAGTAGCGCGTCATCCGCATACAGGGATATTTTCTCTTCCAGATTGCCAACCCGGATTCCCTTAATTTCTTGTGACTCACGAATTAAAATTGCTAGTGGTTCCAGGGCCAAGGCAAACAAACTAGGGGATAGGGGGCATCCTTGACGGGTGCCCCTGTGTAAAGAAAAAGCGTCTGACACTCGGTCATTAGTGCGTACCCTAGCTTTGGGAGCTCTGTAAAGTAGTTGCAACCAGCGTATGAATCTGGGTCCAAACCCAAAGTGCTGTAACACCCCCCAAAGGTACAACCACTCTACAGAGTCAAACGCCTTTTCGGCGTCTAGGGAGGCAATCACCCGAGATCCTGCAGTATCATGACCGAAAGAAAGGTTTAGGAAAAGGCGTCTAAGATTTATGTCGGTACCTTTGCCCGGCATAAACCCTGTTTGGTCGACATGGACCAGGGTGGATATAACCGACGACAACCGATTAGCTAGAATTTTTGCTAGAATTTTTGCATCGACGTTGAGTAAAGATATTGGCCTGAAGGATGCACATTCCTGCGAGTCTTTACCAGGTTTGGGAATTAGAACTATAATAGCTTCCTCCATAGATTCCGGGAGAGCACCTGTCTGATCCAGTCCAGAAAAGAGGGATTTCAATCTAGGGGCAAGCACCTCTATGTTTTGTGAATAAAACTCTGTGGGAAGGCCGTCTGCACCCGGAGTTTTCCCGCACTGCAAACTACCAATTGCAGTCTGGACCTCCTCCAGGGAAAAATCCCCCTCTAATAAATTTTTATGTTCCTCTGAGAGGGACGGGAAGGGGATTGCATCTAAATACTCCTGTAGTTCCACTGGCGTAAACTGGGCTCTAGAGGCATATACCTCCCTGAAAAACTTCAGGAATTCAGCATTTATTTCCTCAGGTGATGAAAGTAGTTGTCCATCGGCACACCTGATACTAGCTATGTGGGTGGAGGCTGCCTGGTTCTTTGCTAGCCAAGCTAACAGACGCCCATTCTTATTTCCGTGCTCAAATGTTTTTTGCTTTGTATATAACATAGATTTTTTAGTCTGTTCGACATTATGCAGGGATAATTCACGTAGGGAGTTCTGCCATAAATAATAATTGTTATCATTAGGGGATTGAATATAGTCTGACTCACATCTAGCGGCCTTTTCCTCTAATGTCTCCCGAGTCTTGGAGGCCTCTTTTTGCAAGAAAGAGATACGGGCAATATAGTCCCCCCTCACTTTTGACTTAAAAGCATCCCATAACACATTAGCATTAGCAGAATCGCCATTTTCATTCCAATAGTTACAAATATTTTCTATCATTGTCTCCTGGACTCTATCATCCTTAGCCCAGAATCCGGACAGACGCCACAATTTAAGCCCCGGAGATTTAAGCAGTGAGATTTTAAGGTGGACAGGGGCATGATCTGAGATACCACGAGGCAAATGCTCCACTGCCCCTACCCAACGCAAGGCCCCGGGTGAAGCATAAACAAGGTCTATACGTGAGAGTGCTCGATAGGAGGCCGAGTGGCACGTATATTCTCTTTTATTTGGGTGAAAGTGACGCCACACGTCTGTAAGAGCAAACGTGTCAGCCCATCCCCCCAAAGCCACTGCATTACGGGTCACCATGTGTAATCTGTCCAGATCCTGTGATGGAGCCATGTTAAAGTCGCCAAAAATAAAAACTTCAGGTACATTAAATCCCATTACCAAATGCATGATGTCGTTTAGCAATTGTGCATCAGCCGGAGGTGGTAGATATAGGCCTACCAGCACCAATCCTCTATCATAAAGTGAGACATTAATAATAACATATCTGCCCCCCGGGTCAATCTTAACATCTAGAATCTGCAGAGGTAGGGACCTGCGGATCAAAATGCTCACACCCCTAGCATAATTTGAGTAAGTGGAATGATGATGAGCTCCCACCCATGCTTTCCGGAGTCCTAAGACACGTCTGCCTATCAAGTGGGTCTCTTGAAGTATACAGATGTGTGGATTGTACCTTTGTAGGTATTTAAACACCAGTGACCTCTTTGTGGCAGAGTTTAGACCCCGGACATTCCAGGAAACAATAGATATCTCAGCCATCACTTCTCATACCCAATTGTATAAGCAAGATCCGCACTCCCCCCCCCCCCCCCATACCAGTCCCCCAGATACAGACATTCTATCCATGTCATTGTTCCCCTTAGGTCTAAGAAGGCGTTATGTGAATTGGTTACATGCATAAGTATGTGTGAGCCAATAACATTCCAACTACAATCAAGCCACTCCTTTATAAAACTTGCAATTGCTGCAACTTCAAAAAACTGCAACGGCAGATATTCCCCCCCCCTCCCCACATCCCCCTCCGGAACCGAGGATGCTTCATACCCTGAACCCCCAACATCTATACTTAAAAGAGGGCGAGCACTTGTAGCGTGAAGTGTTACCTAGCAAGGCAACAGAGTTGCTGGTTCATTATGCATAACTTATCTCCTGGGAACTCCCAGGGGCCCTTATCTTAGTTACAAAACGGTCTTTTTAAAATAAGAATAAAAAGAGAAAAGAAAAAAAAGAAAAAAAAAAAAAAAGGGGGATTTGTATATAACCATTAACAGTGTAATTCAGACATATTAAGGCAAGCTATTCCTGGATTCGCAGGGATACCTGTTGTCCATAGCATCAACACAGCTAAGAACTCCCCAAAGTATGCCTCCTAACACAACCACCCTATGGATTGTCACATGCGTTATAACTGGAATCGAAGAAGTTCAGTTCCTTGGTTACAGTATCTCAGCCTAGCCTAGGTAGTTGTGATTGAGGATAGTTCCCCCCTGATAACCGATGTTTCCGTACAAGAGGGCTGAATACCCCATACCAAGACATCAGCGGTGCATGGCCAAGCAGGTCTTCTGTATAGTTTTACTCCCTCCAACATGGACGAGACTATTTGAGTGGTAAAGTCCACAACACCTCAACACCCGCTCCGGTGCATCACACAACTTTCTCATTAAAGTATACACAGGCATTCTTCTCGGTAAATAAGACATCCAGATCTGTAGTGACCATCAGTCCATGTGTAATGATCTGATGCATGCACCAGGATATGATTGATTAACTGCGTCTACACACATTAGGCAGTTGTCCTGAAAAAAGGGGGGGGTTGTCTCCATTTCAGACCCCTATAGAACCTGTTGAGAGGTGTTGTAGCTTACGTGTGTACATGACCGGCGGGCTTGGAATTTGTGCTTTGCCGAGCAAGGGTAAGGATCGTAGACATGTGACAGCATCACAAAGTACGTCGGTCACTTTCCACCGCTCCAATTCTATAGTACAAGTTATAGCTTCCAGACTGAGGTAATGAGCTGCAGCTGGTATTCGGCATTCGGCACTCAGCTTGTATGAGGGTGACCCCACTGCTTCCCCCCACACAGCACATTGCACAGTAGAGTTCCAGCACCGCAACTATTGTATATCAAATTCCGATCCCCATTCCAAGTAAAAGACACAGTAATTAGCCTGCTTCAAAAACTCAAAAAGAGAAAAAGTAAAACAAAAACCACAGGTATATCATAAGTTGCTTGAGCATATAGCAGTGTGTTTGAACTTACACTTAGCGTTGTGGAGGTAAAGAATCCAACCATGCGGCAGCATCACGAGGCGCGGTAAAGAATTTTACTGTTTCCCCATCCTGCACCCTCAGCTTGGCAGGGAACAGGATACTATACTTGATATTTCGCGCCCGGAGCCCCACTTTGATTTGGTCAAAGGACCTGCGTAGCTTCTGAGTTTCCAATGAGAAATCGGGAAAAAACATCAGGGTGGCATTCTGATATTTTAGCTCACCGGCTCTGCGAGCTGCACGGAGTAAAATATGGCGAAAACTGGGCCGTCGGCAGTATTTCTCTTAGGATCTCTTCTACAAAAATCGTGGGGTTCTTTCCCTCCGCACCCTCCGGCATACCCACGAGGTGGAGGTTATTCCTCCTATTCCTGTTCTCTGCGTCGTCGACCTTAAATTCCAGCGCTCTGACCTTCGTTTGTAAGGTGCGGATCGAGGCTGTGTGCTCTGTGACCGTATCCTCCGTCAGCCCCACACGTTGCTCCGCTTCCGACACCCGAGCACGAAGTTTATCAAAGTCCTGCCGAATGAGGCTAACATCAAGTTGGACGGCCTCAATTTTGTTAGTCAGGGCAGTTTGACATGTGGCAATCGCAGCCATCACCTCTTGAAAGCCAAGTCTCTGCACGTCTGACTGCTCCTCCATGTCCGTTTGGGACGCCATGTTCTTTGCCCGGCCAGGAGAGGCTCGCACGTGGGGAGTCCCTTGTGGGGCTGTTTTCTCCTCGTCCGGTGGAAAACGAAGCTTCTTCCCCCTGTGTCTTGTCTTGTATGGCATCCGGAGTTGCTCTGTCCACTTTATAGTGAGAAAAACCCACCAGGAGAAAGGATTTAAGACGGATCTCCAGCAGAGCTCTAAAACCTGCTTCCTCTCAGATCGCCATCTTGGCCACGCCCCCGTGCATGAACCTTTAAGCCGAACCGGCAACACTATGCTGAATGGTTACTTCTTTTGGATACGTCCTCCAACTGAGTCACCAGGCCCCTCTATAGACCAGCACGCCACCTGATCTCTCCAAGACGGGTCCTCCCCTGGGATCTCCTCGGTTGTCCAGCTTCGTCACACAGGACCGACAGCTCAGGACCCTTCCTCGGCCGCGGTGGTAGGACCCAGACAAGCCTCTGGACCCACCCCTGCGCCGCAGCATCGTGGGCCTCCCGATCGGAGGACCACGAGGTAGCTCCTTAACGCATATCTGTTGGCCAGGAGGGCCAGCAGGTGGCTGTAAAACGACCCTAGAACATGGCGTCTGTCCCATAAATACCCTCTTCCCAGAATGCAACTCGGAGGACCACCTCCACCGAGCTTGTCTCCGAGACAGAGGAGCATCTATACACTTCGACGCGTTGCCTTTCCAACACTGACCAGCGGTAACAGCGACACCCACCGGTCAGCACGGAAACACACACAACATCAGCCAAGCTGGAACAGAGGCAAACTTTTACCTTCCTAACGCACAATTTACTAAATTTACCTAACCTGCGGTAGATTGTAAATCTACCAGCGCTACACTATATTCCAACAATATTTTTGGTTTAGGGCACCACCACTACCACCCAAGGCCCAATTTGTCTGCCCCTGTTTAACAGGGGCATGTAATTAAATTTTTGATATAATACTTCACAGCAGGGCCTGTTCCTGTGCCCAACAAGAGTATCTGTGAGGGGTTACAGTGTTGTGGCACCACCACCACCATCCAAGGCCCAATTTTTCTGCCCCTGTTTAACAGGGGCATGTAATTAAAGTTTTTGATATACTATTTCAATGCAGGGCCCGTTCCTGTGCCCAACAAGAGTAACTGTGAGGGCTTACAGTGTTCTGGCACCCCCAACACCTAAGACCCAATTTTTCTGCAGAGTATATAGGGCAGGCCATAAAGTTTATATACTGCTGTTCAGAGTATATACTGCCTGGGTGCCTGGGGAACCCCCATGCCATTTTTTTTAAATTTTGGTGCGGAGTTTCCCTTATTATCCCTACCAGACCTGTCAGGCTCCTACTGGGCCCAGACTTCTCCTGGCTGCCACTTAGCCCCGCCTCCTCCTGGCTGCCACATTCCACAGCCTCCCCCTGTGTGCCACATTCCAGAGGTCTTCCTGTGTATGAAAAAGGGACATTGTTTTAGTTTTTTATTCATCAATCACACACAATTTTCATCTCATGACTGTTGCAAATTGAATGTTAACAAATATAACAGACTATCCTTCTGAGACCAGCATTTTTCATTCTTGTCCCAATTATTTTTGCTCACTACTGTCTATTGATATGTAAAAAACTGTATGAAATCAGCAATTAGTGATCAATAATAACATCTAGTAAACATCATTTATTTATTGACCAGAAATCTGTAGAACAATGCTATACCTGACTCCATCTGGGCTCCTCCACTTCTTCCTAGCTGGAAGTCCCAGGTTGGACATCGGAAGCCACAGCTGGGGTGGAAGGAAGAGTGGAAGGAAGGGTTGAGAGGGATTCCCTGACTCCAGTCTGGTCTGACAGAAATAGCAGTCTCTCATAGTACCACAGCCTGGGGACATAAACGTCATCTGCTGCAGCTCCGGATCTCTGGAAATCCGTGACCTTCTTGCGCTCCTTTAGATAAGTGCTCCTCAGGTCACCAATTTTGGCTTTTAAATAGGGGATGTTTGCCGTGGGGACCACAGGCTTCACCAACTCCAGCAGTTTCTCCAGAGCTGTCTGCCTCTTTTGTTTATTATTGTAATGTGGATGTTTCACCTGCCACAGACAGGGCAGCTCCCTGTACTTGTCTATGAACAGGGGGAGGAAGTTGTGGTCATTGAAGCCATCCATTTTATCTGCAAGACACAACACAAGACAAACCCTAATGTCAGGCAAAACTCTCCTAATCTTGTTACAATATAGGCCTCAATCTAGAAGAAGTATAGGCCCAAGTTTTGCTCTTACCTTCGTTATCACGATCGGCGCCTCCGATACTCCTTCCTCCGCTCACAGATCGTACGTACTACGCACGCGTGTTACGCTTTATACACACTGCGCATGCGTGTAACTCTGCCCGCCCCTGACGTTCTTTCTAGTCTATTCCCCGCCCCTTCTCGTTCGGCGTAGTAGGGGAAGAGCACATGGCGGAGACACAGCAGGTGCGTGCTAATTACAGCAATGAGAAGGAGGAGGAAAGCCCGGAGCCTGAAACGTCTGGATCCAGAAGGAGAAGATTTAAGGCATCGAATATGTCCTTTGGGGAGATGTTGGAGATGGTCGACATCCTGAAGAAGGCCGACTATGACGGGAAGTATGGACCTTACCCCAACCTCAATGTCCGAAAGGCCAAGATCATGGCGAAAGTGGCCAAGAGTCTGCACCGGAATTTCAGGGTACGACGATCGAAAGATCAGCTCAGGAAGCGGTGGTCGGACCTGAAATTAAGAGAGCACGAGCAGTACCGAAAGATCCGGAGAGTGCTACAAAAAAGTAAGTAGTTGTCCTGTGTTCCTATTCTTTATGTTTATTACGTTCGTGCAGCTCCATGTGCTTTTCTTAACTGTTATCCAGTTTCAAAAGGCAACTTTCATGTTCATGGGCACATTATTCGTTTGTATAAAACATTGTTCATAGGGGCGTGGCTTGCGAGCGAGCGGAATGGCAGCATAGATCCGGAGCTCCGGTGACCCCAGGAGAAAAAGCGGCTCAAATCAAACCATCTAGCTCGACTTTTGATTCCCACAGCAGGCGATCTGTGTGAGGACATCACCGGGACAATGTCCAAAAAACGAAAGGAGCAGAGGAAGCCACAAAGACTGACAGACTTCTATGACATGAAGCAGCATGACGGTAGGCAAGATGGCGCTGGGTCATCATCTACCCCTGTAAGCTATTCCTCTAACAATCCTCCTAAAAAGAACAGCTTACTTCCAAATAGACCCACAACAGGGACCCCACAACCACACTCTCCTTCTACCCCCTCAGGCAGCCCAGCTAAGACTAAATGTAGCATGGATGGAGAGGGATCCCTCGGAGCGGCCAGCCCTGGCATGGATTCAGGGGATGACACACGTGAGCTCCCTGACTCCACTGAAACCTTCCCCACCATGCACAAGCCCGTGATAGACACTGTCCTGAAAGATATGCTTTTATCATTAAGAAGCTCACTGCAATCAGATCTGATGACCTGCATGCATAAGTTTAACACCAGCATTCAAGCAGTGGAAACCCGGGTTGAGCACATTGAGCAAAAGATGGGAGAGTATGCTGTTACCATTAATGATTTAGTGGATTCACACGAGGAGAAGGAAGGGGATACTGAATGGCTAAAGGCTAAAATCGCAGACATTGAAGACAGAAATAGGAGGAACAATTTGAAAATTAGGGGGATCCCTGAAACAATACTGCAAGCTGATTTGCGATCTTATGCTTCCTCACTGTTTAAATCTCTCCTGCCTGGCCTTTCTGATCTTGAGATCACAGTTGATAGAATTCATCGCCTGCCAAAACCATCGTACTTATCAGAGCACATCCCTAGAGATGTAATCTTACGCCTACATTTTTATCACGCGAAAGAACAGCTGATGCTAACTATGCGTAAGAAAGAACAAATACCTGCACAAATACCAACATCTACAGTTCTATGCAGACCTTTCCCAATATACACTTCAAAAGCGAAAGAACTTAAATACCATCACTAAAGTATTGAGAAACCACAATATCCTGTACAGATGGGGTTATCCTACCAAACTGTCCATCACAAGAGATGGACGCACCCACGTGGTGAATTCCTTAGAAAAGGGACTTGTTCTTCTGGAGGAGTGGAAAATCATCCCTGAACAGGAGTCAGGTTCTATTCAGTCCCCCAGAGAAGTAGAGCCTGCATGGAAGACGGTCACATCAAGGAACGCTAAATCGCACACTTGAGCCAAGATGGTTATCTCATAACTTACAAGTTCCTAGAGTTTAAATGCTCACAAGTTTGAACTTTTTCCCCCTACAGCCTGAACAGCAAGTGCTGTACACAAACATTTCTAGTTATTAGAGTTTAGGATCAACCTCTGCAAATGTTGATTTTAGGCGAAAGTTTTTGTTTGCTTTTATGTTTTCTTCCTTTTGTTTTTGTTCTTGGAAATCGCAGAAATCGGATCCCATGAGACCACAGATGAAACAGGCTTTGCCTCAGCACTCAAGGTGATAGGAAAAACAGCAATCAACCTTCAAATTGAACTCAATCATACAGCATTAAGGCCGCATAACAGTGAGTATGTCTTATGCATCAGTACACCATTTGAAAAATACTTCCCGCTATTCCAAAAAAAATCCACTAGAGGGCAATATCTCCTTAAAGTTGAATATTATCCACAACCATCCTCTTAGCATCACAATACCTTATATATGGGCATAGGCGTCCTTAAGGGGGGGCTATTGAGGCTTGAGCCCCGAATGTGGGGCCAATAGCCCCGAGTGTCTAAGCGCAGTGGCCCCAGCTGCAAGATCTAGAGCGGCGCATTCCGATTCCCGTGCGCGCCGCCATCAGCGTTATATTACATACAGCCTGTACGAGCGCTTAGCTGGGCAGCGGGCGCTCCCTGATTGGCTGTGCAGGTGGAAGACATAATGGTCTGTGATCGGCCCGGTGGAGCTGCTGACTGGTCACATGTGGAGGGGCTTGACTGTGGGTGATCGCGGCCGCCCGGAGCCCCGCCTCCCTGCCTGTCGCGCGCTGTGTCTCCTCCTGACGGAGGCGGGGAGGGTCTTGACTGTGGGTGATCGCGGCCGCCCGGAGCCCCGCCTCCCTGCCTGGCGCGCACTGTGTCTCCTCCTGACTGAGGTCTCTCTGTTATCTGCCCTTCCACTAGTCTGTCAGCGTGCCACTCTCTGTAAGCCCACCCCTCTGTCATCCCGCCCCTTTGTGTAAGCCCACCCCTTTCTGTCACTGCCCCCTCTGTCAGTGCACCCCTCCTTTGTCAGCACCCCCCCTCTGTGTCAGCACCCCCCTCTGTCAGCCCACCCCCCTCTGTCAGCAGTGCACCCCCTCTGTAAGCACCCCCCTCACTGCCAGCCCACCCCCCTCTCTGTCAGCCCACCCCCCCTCTGTCAGCCCACACCCCCTCTGTCAGCCCCCCCTGTCAGCACCCCCCCTCTGTCAGCACCCCCCCTCTCTGTCAGCACCCCCCTCTCTGTCAGCACTCCCCCTCTCTGTCAGCCCACACCCTCTCTATCAGCGCCCCCTCTCTCTCAGGTTCCCCTCTCTCTCAGGTTCCCCCCGTCAGCTCACACCCTCTCTGTCAACACCCCCCCTCTGTCAGCACCCCCCCTCTGTCAGCACCACCCCCTCTGTCAGCACCACCCCCTCTGTCAGCACCCCCCCCCCCTCTGTCAGCACCCCCCCCTCTGTCAGCACCCCCCCCCCCTCTGTCAGCACCACCCTCCCTCTGTCAGCACCTCCCCCTCTCTGTCAGCACCACCCCCTCTCTGTCAGCACCACCCCCTCTCTGTCAGCCCACCCCCCCTGTCAGCCCCCCTCTCTGTCAGCAGTGCACCCCCCTCTCTGTCAGCCCACACCCTCTCTATCAGCGACCTCCTCTCTCTCAGCGACCCCCCGTCAGCCAACACCCTGTCAGCACCCCCCCACTCTGTCAGCACTCCCCCTCTCTGTCAGCACCCCCCCTCTCTGTCAGCACCCCCCCTCTCTGTCAGCACTCCCCCTCTCTGTCAGCACCCCCCCTCTCTGTCAGCACCCCCCCCCCCTCTCTGTCAGCACTCCCCCTCTCTGTCAGCACTCCCCCTCTCTGTCAGCACCCCCCTCTCTGTCAGCAACCCCCCCTCTCTGTCAGCAACCCCCCCTCTCTGTCAGCAACCCCCCCCCCCTCTCTGTCAGCACTCCCCCTCTCTGTCAGCACCACCCCCTCTCTGTCAGCATCCCCCTCTCTGTCAGCCCACCCCCCCTGTCAGCACCCCCCTCTGTCAGCACCTCCCCTCTCTGTCAGCACCACCCTCCCTCTGTCAGCACTCCCCTCTCTATCAGCACCACCCCCTCTCTGTCAGCCCACCCCTCCTGTCAGCCCCCCCTCTCTGTCAGCAGTGAACCCCCCCTCTGTCAGCCCACACCCTCTCTATCAGTGACCTCCTCTCTCTCAGCGACCCCCCCCCGTCAGCCCACACCCTGTCAGCATTCCCCCACTCTGTCAGCACTCCCCTCTCTGTCAGCACCTCCCCTCTCTGTCAGCACTCCCCCTCTCTGTCAGCACTCCCCCTCTCTGTCAGCACCTCCCCTCTCTGTCAGCACTCCCCCTCTCTGTCAGCACCTACCCTCTCTGTCAGCACCTACCCTCTCTGTCAGCACCTCCCCTCTCTGTCAGCACTCCCCCTCTCTGTCAGCACCCCCCCTCTCTGTCAGCACTCCCCCTCTCTGTCAGCATCCCCCTCTCTGTCAGCCCACCCCCCCTGTCAGCACCCCCTCTCTGTCAGCCCACACCGTCTCTGTCAACACCCCCCCCCTCTGTCAGCACCCCCCTCTGTCAGCACCACCCCCCCTCTGTCAGCACCACCCTCCCTCTGTCAGCACCACCCCCTCTCTGTCAGCCCACCCCCCATCAGCCCCCCCCCTCTCTGTCAGCAGTGCACCCCCTCTCTGTCAGCCCACACCCTCTCTATCAGCGCCCCCTCTCTCTCAGCGTCCCCCCTCTCTCAGTGTCCCCCCTCTCTCAGCGCCCCCCCTCTCTCAGCACCCCCCGTCAGCCCACACCCTGTCAGCACTCCCCCTCTCTGTCAGCACTCCCCCTCTCTGTCAGCACTCCCCCTCTCTGTCAGCACCACCCCCTCTCTATCAGCACCACCCCCTCTCTGTCAGCACCACCCCCTCTCTGTCAGCCCACACCGTCTCTATCAGCGTCCCCCCTCTCTATCAGCGTCCCCCCTCTCTCTCACCACCCCCCGTCTCTCTCAGCACCCCCCCTCTGTCAGCTCACACCCTCTCTGTCAGCGCCCCCCTCTCTCTCAGCACCCCCCCTCTGTCAGCCCACACCCTCTCTGTCAGCCCACACCCTCTCTGTCAGCACCCCCCCTCTCTGTCAGCACCCTCCCTCTGTCAGCACCCCCTCTGTCAGCACCTCCTCTCTGTCAGCAGTGCACCCCCCTCTGTCAGCCCACCCCCTCTGTCAGCACCCCCTCTCTGTCAGCAGTGCACCCCCCCTCTGTCAACACCCCCCTCTGTCAGCACCCCCCTTTCTCTCAGCACCCCCCCGCCTCTGTGTCAGCCACCCCCTCTCTCTCCTGCCTCCTCCCCCCTTTCACTCACCCCCCTTACCTCCTCCTCTCTCACCTCCCCTTTCTCACCTCCCTTCCCCCACCTCTTTCCCCCCCTCAGGGGGTGGAGGCCCCATGATTCCCAACAGCGGCCCTGTGAGCGAGTGTACCAGTTCAAATGTGTCTTGGAAGGAAAATGGCACTACATAAGAGCAGCTTCGCTCCACCACCAAACTCCGGCTTCCACACTTCCTGACTCTAAATGGCTCTCGGTAAAGCAGTCTAATGGGGGTCTTAAGGGGCAGGGGACACTGATGGGGGGAGGGGTCACTGATCTAATAGAGATCTCTAAGGGGGGTGCTGATGTAAGGGGACTCTGAGCTAATGTAGAGGGGGTACTGACTGCTGGTGACCCATTAGATCAGCAGTCAGTGCGTGTCAGTGTATGTCAGCCAGGTAGGTCAGTGTGGGTCAGGTAGGTCAGTGCGTGTCAGGTAGGTAACACCCCCCCCTCCATACAACCCCACCGCCCGCCACCCCATCATCCCCCCCGGTGCCGGGCTCTGACTTTGGGCTGAAGCCCCTGGTCTTTTTGCCACCTAGCAACGCCCCTGTATATGGGTATAAAAATCATCTCCATTAATGCTAAAGGCCTCAACCATCCTGCCAAAAGGAGGTCAATGTGGAAAGAGGTCCTCTCCAACAAATCGGATATTATATGCGTGCAAGAAACACACTTCTCTGCAGATGCTGCTCCTTCTTGCACCCATAGGAATTTTCCTTATGTCTACACAGCCAAGGCCCATAACAAAACCAAGGGTGTTCTTACAGCCATAAGAGACTCAGTGGCATTTACGCTTCATGACACCATCGAAGACCCTAGAGGACGTTACTTAATCTTAATATGCGACCTTAATTCAATCACATACACTATAGTTAATGTGTATACACCCAACCAACACCAAGTGCACTTCCTCCATAAAAGAGTGATAATTTGCGGGGACTTCAACGCAACCTCTGACCCAAGCCTGGATTCTTCCTCTGGCACAAGGCGTTCAGCCCCTTCTCTTTCAGCCATATTTCACTCACAAGATCTCTACGACGCATGGAGATGCATGCATGCCGGCGAAAGGGACTATACGTTTTTTTTCATCTCCACATAGGGTTTATTCACGCATAGACCTTTTTCTGGTAGACCAAGGCGCTTTATCTCAAGTGACATCTACAACAATCAACACCATCACATGGTCGGACCATGCGTCCATTACCCTTTCTCTAAGTGATAACTCAGTGTGTAACATACCTCACATGTGGCGTTCAAATACCTATCTGATGCAACAACCAGATTTTAAAAATATTATTAGTAAGCATCTAAGCAAATTCTTTAATATTAACGCTCCCTCTGTGCAAGATCATTTTGTTCTGTGGAACACACACAAAGCGTACATACGCGGTATCTTTATTCAACTGGGGGCTAGAGCCAAGAGGCAGCGGCATCAACGCATAAAAGAGCTGAGAGACAAAATTTCCCAACTCGAATCCTGTAACAAACAAAATCCATCATATCTAACCTCCCAACAACTTACAAAACTGCCTTGAGGTTGCTACTACTTGAAAATTTTGAAAAGGCCTCCAAAAAACTCAAAATGACATACTACGCCACAGACAACAAAGCTGGAAAAACACTAGCACATAGGATAAAAGGACACAGACATAAAACAAAGATACCTTTCATACTACACCCCCTTACCAAACACAAACTATACCATCCCCAAGACATAGCTGACACTTTCAGCCAGTATTATAGCTCACTTTACAACTTGAAAGACGACACAAATACTGTACAACCTAGCACCGACTAAATCACCTCCTTTCTACAACATTTAGACATACCTACACTCACGCAAGAACACCTTCAGACTCTAAATCAACAATTCACTATAGAAGAAATAAATAAAGCCATTGATTCTCCCCCCAGCAACAAATCACCAGGCCCAGACGGATTCTCTGGAGAGTACTACAAAACCTTCAAACATTTATTGATCCCATATATGGAACGTACTTTTAATGCTGCTGCTGCCTCTGCCTCTTTCCCACCAGAAATGTTATCTGCAATCATAGTGACATTGCCAAAGCCGGGGAAGGAACCAACTATCCCCTCAAATTTTAGACCCATTTCATTGCTCAATTCCGATTTGAAACTTTACGCCAAAATCATTGTATCCCGCTTATTACATATACTCCCCCTACTCATACATCCCGACCAGACTGGTTTTACGAAGGGTCGCCAGACGTCTGACGCCACCCGGAGATTGATAAATATCATACATCTAGCTAAGGTGCACAAAAGGCCGTCTCTGCTATTGGCATTAGATGCCGAGAAGGCCTTCGACCGCATCCACTGGCAATACCTCACCCAGGTTCTATATAAATTTGGCTTTACAGGCAATATATTATCATCAATCTTAGCCTAATGCCGCGTACACACGAGCGGACTTTACGGCGGACTTTGCCCGGCGGATTTTTCAACGTACTTTACGACGGACTTTCTGAATGAACGGACTTGCCTACACACAATCCACCAAAGTCCGTCGAATTCGTACGTGATGACGTACGACCGGACTAAAACAAGAAAGTTCATAGCCAGTAGCCAATAGCTGCCCTAGTGTGGCTTTTTAGTCCGTCGAACTAGCATACAGACGGCGGACTTTTCGACCGGACTCGATTTCAACGGATACATTTTAAACAAGTTTCAAATCTAAGTCCATCCAACTTTTGAGAAAACAAAGTCCGCTGGAGCCCACACACATCGAATTGTCCGACGAAATCCAGTCCGCCGGGCAAAGTCCGCCGTAAAGTCCGCTCGTGTGTACGCGGCATTATACTCCAAACCCTCTACACGAGTATTCACATCGGGAGCACTATCCAAACCATTTAACATAACGAACGGCACCAGACAGAGCTGCCCTCTATCTCCCTTAATCTTCAACCTACTTATAGAACCCCGGCCATATATATCCGCTCTCACCCTGAAATAAAAGGCTTCACTATAGCTAAATCCACCCATAAGATTAGTTTATTCAAGGATGATATAATCATGATTTTAACCAATGTGGAGACTTCCCTGGCTTTGGTACATACAGCTCTGGATATGTTCAATAAAGTATCTTACTATAAAGTGAATGAGAGTAAATCCTATATAATGGGATTAGGTATTGAAGCTAGCTTGCAAACTAAACTAAGTTCACAATTCCCATACACATGGGAAAATAAGGGGATAAAGTACTTGGGTATTATCCTAACAGCAACAACGGATAACTTAGTAAAAGATAATTTTACTCATTTCCTAGGATCACTACAGAAAAAACTATTGGAGCTAGCTAGAGTGGAACTGTCATGGGCAGGACGACTAGCAGCGTTCAAGATGATGATTCTGCCACAGCTGCTATATCTATTTAGAACACTACCAATTCCTATCTCCAATCCCTTTTTTGACAAAGCACAGGCCCAGATCAACAGGTTTCTATGGCAGGGCAAGAAGGCTAGATGCTCCTTTATGAAACTAACTAAATCTAGAGATGCTGGGGGCATAGGACACGTCATATTAAAAGACTATTATATAGCGACAATTCTCTCACAAACAAAATTTTGGTTGTCCCAGTCACAGACTCACAGATGGCTAGAACTAGAAGAGGCGCAAACACCTAGATCTAAACTAGCAGATCTTCTGTTGTCCAACAATATCCGATCACATACCCAGGCATACTTGTCACCCACAATGGATGCTACACTATTGGCTTGGAAGCTGTTCACGTCGTTAGAATTTCTGAACCAAGCAACCAAAAACATACCAATCCCGTTAACTAGTCTCACGTTAGCCATACCAAATCTACACATAACACATTGGACGTCTAGAGGCATACTCACACTTGAAGATCTCATGTTAGGCACAACACCCAAAACATTTGAGGTCTTGAAAAAAAGAGTATGATCTGCATGAAAAAGATCATTATAGTTACCTCCAGATTTCCCATCTACTTCAAAAACTCATGAGCACATCTATTAAAGTGCCTTGGCGAGTATACCTCTATTTCACAAATACGAACACCAACATAAAAGGTATATCTTTATTTTATAATTTGCTAAACAATAAAAACATATTTGTAAAAACCAACAACATTATCGAGTGGGAACGTGACTTGGGCATAGCCTTCACCGAAGAAAAATGTCAAAAAGCCTTGCGCAACACATTTACTGCTACCAAATGTGTTGGTTTGTGGGAGACTACCTATAAGATAACACTAAATTGGTACTTAACTCCTTACCGAATATCCAAATTTGCTAAACAAGTCTCACCTCTATGTTGGAGACAATGTGGAAACACAGGCACATTATCACATATACTGTGGAACTGTCCAATTATTCGCCCATTATGGCAAAAAGTGTTTGAACTAATTTCAGCGATAACTGGTTTTACAGTCACCCCTGAAGCAGCTGTGGCAATTCACTCATTAGAAATAGAGAGTTTTCCAGTTGTGGCTAGGACTATAGTCATCCACATATTACTCAGTACTAGATTGGCACTATTGAGACACTGGAAAGACATTAAACCTCCCACATTTCAAGAGATAGTTGAACTAACTAATACACATGCCTCATATGAACTTATGTTTGCAGCAGCTCAAGGACAATATCAGAAATCGCAAACCAAATGGTCCGAGTGGCTCTCATGGTATTCCATTCAATATAAAGATTGAAGTCCTTAATGTACTGCATGTTTGTATCTTGTGTATACACAAAGTACATATTGCTGCTCTTTTCCTGTTTTTTCTTTTTTCTGTTTTTGTATTTTCTTTTCCTGTTGTTCCCCTTCCTTGCCGTTTTCTCCTTTTTTTGAGATCACAATGGTCAAACTACACCCGGCACGACAAAGTTTTGGAGTGCTGGGACTTCCAGTTTATCTGCTAGCATCCATTTGGTACAAAAATCTTATATAAGTCACATTGTACATCAACTATGTGTTACTGAGTACAACATGATACTCACCAATTGTTCACACATACTTATAGTAAGCTGATTATTAGTAAACCATTCTGAAATGTATAATGTGCAATTTACCAGTGATGCTACAGAATGTTCGTGTGTCCAAAAGAATGTTCATATGTTCGTATAACTATGTACTGTTTTTTATACCTTAATAAAAAACTATTGAAACTAAAACATTGTTCATTCTGCCTTTAAAACACCATTGTTTTGGCCATATGCATTTGCCCACATTTTTTAGTGCCTACTTGTCTGAAACTAATTTGGTTGTGTAGATGGGTTTGTTACTAGAATTAAATGCAAACTAGATTCTGTGTAAGGAGAGGACACTTAGCAGCTGTTTACACATCTGGACGCTGGAGCACTAGTGTGGGACACATGAACACCCCTTTTATTAGGGGGCCCACACAAGTGCTCCAGTGTATACTATAGGGGTGTCTCCATCTGTGAAGCTTGTACAAAACAGGTAAAGTATTGAAGCTTGACAAAGGACAATACAATTTCAACATCTTGGAACTCTGCCAAAACAGACAATTGTACCCCACTTCCAAGCAATGTTTCATATTTAGAGTTCTGCCATCAAATATCCTTTTTTTTTTTTTTTACATAGGGGAGAAAAGACTCGGAGGACACCCCTCATCCGAGGAGACCAGAGACCCCCCACCTCTGGAAGAAGGGGAAATCCACCCAAGACAAGCAGAGCAGGAGAAGGAATATGTGTTGGAAATTGGCACCACAACAGGTGAGTGTCTGCGACCACAGGCTCAGGTAAGAGATGGATGCCGGCATATTTATAATACATGTTTTTTTTTGGTTTCTATCTTTTTAGGTGATCGTGATGTTGTGGATCCAGATCCTTTCACCTCGGAAAGTGCACTGATCCTGATCGGGGAGATCATGGGGTGTAATAGGGACTTGGAAAACATCAAGAAAAACATCAATGATGTTCTTCAAAAAATGAAGAACATCATTGATGTTTTAGGGAGAGTTTAAAACCCCTCCAAATTCCTTTGGTTTTTTGTGTACTAAAAGGTTTTGGCATTTTTTGACAAATTTGAGAAAAGCCAAATTTTGAAGATGCACACAGTGTGTCAACATGTGCTATCTGCCATCACGGGAGATCAATGGACGCGTTTTGGGGTGCAACCCCTTCCTCAATAATAAAGTAGCTGTGAGGAAGGGGTTGCACCCCCAAAACACGTCCCTTGATCCTCCGTGATGGCAGGTAGCACATGTTGACATTCATAAATTTGTGTGCATCTTCAAAATTTGGCTGTTCCTGGGGTGACTTCACCCCATCTGAACGCAATATCAAACACAGTTTGTAAATACTCATGTCTGTTATTGCCTTCAAGTTCTACCAAAAGTGAACTTTGTAAGTTCAAGATTTGTGTCTATCTTGTTGGTTTTAAACATGCCTGTTTTATCTTAAATGGACATTTCTACTTTTTCTAATGTGACCCCAAAAATTGTTATACAACAAACATGTTGGTTTGTTTTAAAAACCTTTTCTAAATGCACATGTGATTGTGCTGTTATTAAAAAGATTATTAATCAAGAATGTGTGGATTATTGTCTCAACGCTACAACACTTTTGTGGTGCTCTAATTGGTGTTTTCTGTGACAATGGGTGTTATTTCCTAAGGGCAAATCCACTTTGCACTACAAAGTGCCGTTTCAACTGCACTTGTAGTGCAAAATGTCTTTGCCTTTAGTAAATAACACCCAATAGTGCTTTGTAAGGTTACACAATCACGCCATTTTCAGGACTCACCACATTTCTGTCAGGGTCAGCTAAAACAAACACAAGCAGTAAATGTCACCAAAGATTTGAGTAGTTATTTGTTTTTTTTTTTATTATAAAAAGGTTTCAGACATTGTCTGGCATATTGATAGCCCCCCTACCCGCAAAGTATTCAAGGTTTCTTAGCCGGACATCACGGGCACTCAGGGGGGCAAGCCAGGACAGCCATTTTCAAGCGCCGTCAGGGTTGTTTCATTTTGAATTCCAGCCTCAGGCCCAACTGAGCCAGCATAGTTGGCAGAATGTTGCCGTAAAAAGTTGTGTAGATCACAGCACGCCAGGATTATATGATTCAGTTTATACTCCGCCATATGTATGGGTGTAAGAAATAGGCGGAACCGGCTGGCCATGATTCCAAACGTGTTCTCCACCACTCTTCTGGCTCTGGCCAGCCGGTAATTAAAAACCCTCTGGTCCAGGGTGAGGGTCCTCATCGGGAATGGCCGCATAAGATGGTCCCCCAGCGCAAACGCTTCATCCGCAACGAAGACGAATGGGAGTCCTTCCACATTGTCTTCTGGAGGTGGCAAGTCCAAGCTGCCATTCTGGAGACACCTGTAGAACTCCGTCTGGGCGATGACTCCACCATCAGACATCCGGCCATTCTTCCCCACGTCCACATACAGGAACTCGTAAGTAGCCGACACCACTGCCAACATCACAATACTATTGAACCCTTATAATTATAATAGTACGACCCCGAGTTGGGTGGTGGGACGATGTGGATGTGTTTCCCATCAATTGCCCCTCCGCAGTTAGGAAAGTCCCACCGCTGGGCAAAGTGGGTGGCCACAGTCTGCCATTCCTATGGCGTGGAAGGAAACTGTGGAGTCAAACAAAACAAAATTTAGTCATTTTGCACATAAACAGGGAAAGCAGATTAGACACAAACATACTTGGCCAACATCAAGATAACATTTCTTTGAGGGAGTTTTTTAAAGACCAAAGTATAAGGTACACCTATCAGATTCCCCCTCCCCCCTCTCATGGGCCATTTCTAACATTGTGGGGGGGGGGACTCTTGGACAGGTAACCCTCTCCACTTCATTGAGAGATGAATGCCTAAATAATGGGTATTACTTTAAACAGCCCCTCCTTAGTTACTCTATTGGCAGTCCACTGGACAGGTAAGAAGTGTCATAATACAAAGATATAAATACACACTGTACACATTTGACCACATTTGGACATTCTGCTATTACCTATCAAGATAATAATAGTATACAGAAACTTGAAACAGTACCATTTGAAAGTATACAGGCAGGCCCTTGCACTACATGCTTTGGGTAATTCATCCATACATCTGACCACAAAAGAGGTGGGTATAGTGTGTATGGGTTTGGCAAAGTCAGCAGATAGATGATTGAGGATAGATAGAGAATTGTTATCAGCTGACTTAGCAGTTGGGGGGAGGGAGGGTTAAAAATTATTTGGGGACCCCCCAAAAAAGCCTCTGGCACCCTACCTGAATTTAAAGCACAAATCACATTTCAAAACATTTTAGGGGGTGTTTGGGGTAAAGCACTACTATGGAGCTGATAAAATACATTGTTAAGTGACTACATGAGGTGAATATAGGGCCAGGAGACCATGCTGGGGAGGTAAGTGAAGGCAAATATGTATGAAGGACAACAAAAATAATGACATAAAAATCCAGCATGCATGAGGACAAAGGGACATTCACAGCATATTACAATCATGGTAATTAGGGAATGAGGAAAGGAATACAATATATTATCAAACATTAAATACAATAAAATGTGATATTAAAGGATAAAAATCTTACCTTCATATACTCCTTCTGCAGGACCTGGATGATGGCAGAACAGGTCTCTGGGATAATGATCTCCAGAGCCTGGGGGGAGATACCTGTTGAGAACTTCAAGTCCTGCAGGCTTCTTCCCGTCACCAAGTACCGCAGGGTGGTGACGAACCTCTGCTCCGGAGTAATGGCTTGCCTCATGCAGGTATCCTACCTGCTGATATAGGGGGTCAGCAAAGCCAACAAATGGTGAAATACGGGGTCCGTCATCCGGAGAAAGTTCCTGAAATCATCAGGATTATTCTCACGGATCTCACGGAGCAAAGGCATATGACAGAACTGGTCACGCTGAAGCAACCAATTCTTGGTCCATGAACTTCTCCCCACCCTGTTCATGGACTGGACTTGTGTCAAGGTAAGGACCCCAACACCAAGCCCCTGCACAGCACGAACTCTATGAGGAGTACGTATACGCAACATGGCTAGAAAACGGTCGGCTGCTCAGAACGATGTAACAGAACGCACTGAAGAACAGCAAGGCCTGTGAAGAGCAACCTGAAAAACAGTAACGAACAAACAAGAACAGAATGACAAGAGTCACGCGTCACTTGCTGCACGCACTGAAGAGCAGATACAAACCCACAAGCACAAGCTGAACAGCAGAAAACGATCTGAAAACCACGAGTCTGAAAAAGCGCGAATCGTCTCTCACCAAACTTTTACTAACATGAGATTAGCAAAAGGAGCCCAAAGGGTGCCGCGCTTGCTTATGAACTGGCCTTTTCTAGTCTAGTCGTACGTAGTGTACGTCACTGCCTTCTTGGCGATCGGAAATTCCGACAACTTTTGTGCGACTGTGTGTACGCAAAACAAGTTTGAGCCAACATCCGTCAGAATAAATCTGTTAGGTACCTGGTAGTTGAGCCCGACTGGTAGAAGGAGACCTCTCTTAAGCGCTGGTTCAGGAGCCACTGGAGTGGGAACAGTGGTCTCCTGAGCACAGTGGGTAGGAGTGCCTGATGCGGTTTCTTGCGACGGCCAACACAGGAGCTGAGGAGACTTCCTCCGTGGTGGCTGTATTGCGGATGCAGGTAAACAGAAGCGGATCCGTTAGCAGGCAGGTGAAGGATATTGCAGCAGCAGAACCTGGAGCTGGAAGAGCAGGTGGTGAGCAGCGTCACAGTACACAAGCAAAGCAGAGTCAAACAGTCCGTGTTGGCAGGAGATCAGGCAGGAATATGGCAGAAGGGATGATCACAGAATAGTCAGGCAGGCAGGTGTTCGGCAACAGGTAACAAGGTATCAGCAAGGTCAGGCAGGCCGGGTCGGGTAGGAGATAGTAGAATGGTCAGACGGAGCCGGGTCAATAGTAATAGTAACAACAGGCAGGATACAGGAACTCAGGTGCAGAGCTGCAGACGAACAGCACCTGATGGGAGTAACTGACACCTTTTTAAAGGGAGTTTGGCGCCAAACAGCGCTAGCGCGAACGGGCGCGTGCACGGGCACGCGCGCGCGCCAGCGCCCCCCCCAGTGGGGAATTCAGCTGAACTGCTCTAGAAAAGCCTCTCGTGCACCTACGTGCACGCATGTTAGCCCGATGACCACCGACATGTCCCTGACATTGCCCCCTCCCAACGGACAGCCTCCGGATGCCCAGATAACTCCTCTTCTCAGGATGAGCAGAGAAATAGGCATGGATCAAACGTTTAGCTTGAATATTGCTATTAGGTTCCCATGAATTATTCTCCGGACCGTACCCTTTCCATTTGATCAAAAATTGTACCTGCCCCAATCTCTTTCTGCAATCGAGGATGGCCTCCACCTCATATTCCTCGTTTCCGTCCACCAAGACAGGTTCGGGGACCCTGGTGCCCCTATTAGGGAAGGGATCGGTTACAGCAGGCTTCAATAATGACACATGGAACACAGGATGGATTTTAAGTGAGTCAGGTAAACACAGTTCATAAGACACTTCGTTAATCTTCTTTTTCACCGGGAAAGGCCCAATAAACTTAGGAGCAAGCTTTTTGGAAGGACAAGCTAGTTTAATATTATTGGTAGACAGGCATACCTTATCACCAATCTGCAGATTTAGATCTCCTCTTCTCTTTTGATCGAAGATCCTCTTACTGTCTGCTTGTGCCTTGGATACCGCTTCCTGTAGCATTCGGTTGTTGTGACTGAGGAACTGTACTGTGTCCTGAACCGCTGGAACTGGGGATTCTGGAAGAAAATCTGGTAAGAAAGATACATGAAAACCATAATTGGCAAAGAACGGGGACTGACCCGTGGCAGAGTGGCTAGCATTATTATAAGCGAATTCCGCTAGAGGCAGTAGGGACACCCAATCGTCTTGTACAAATGAGGTAAAACACCTAATGTATTGCTCTAGCGTTTGATTTGTCCGTTCGGTTTGCCCATTAGTTTGGGGATGATACGCTGAGGACAGGGCTAATTCAATTTTCAGTATCTCACATAGGGCTTTCCAAAAGCGTGAAGTAAACTGCACCCCCCTATCGGACACTATATTTGCAGGAACTCCGTGCAGCCTGATGATCTCTTTGATGAACACACGGGCCGTCTCTACAGCAGAAGGTGTCCCCTTTAAGGGCAGGAAGTGGGCCATTTTAGACAGATGATCGACGACCACAAAGATCGCCGAACATCCTTCTGAGCATGGTAATTCAACAATAAAGTCCATTGCTATCATCCTCCAGGGCCTAACTGGTATGGGCAACGGCCTCAACAGTCCCCAAGCTCGGTTCCTGGAAGTTTTATTTTGAATGCAAACAGAACAAGAGCTGACTTACTTCCTGCAAAATTCTTTCATGTTAGGCCACCAGAACGTGCGTTGCATGAGTTCAAGGCTCTTACGAACCCCAAAATGTCCTGCAAGTGGGGGATCATGCAATAAAGTCAGCACTTTGACTCGGATGTCTTCTGGCACGAATATTTGACTTCCTTTCCATAATAATCCATCTTGAGATGCTAAAGCGAGTCCCTGAAGACTTGAAGGTTCTGGTGATGCTTCTCTGATCAAGGACAGGATGTCCGTCTGAAGGAGTAAGAAACTATTTGCTGGCAGGATGGTGTCGGGTACAGAAGGTTCTTTGGGATGATCAAACATGCGCGATAGCGCGTCTGGTTTTACATTCTTGGTTCCTGGCCGGTAAGTAATATGAAAACAGAAACGTGTGAAAAATAGGGCCCACCGGGCTTGTCGAGGTTTCAGTCTCTTAGCAGATCTTAAATATTCTAGGTTCTTGTGATCAGTATATATTAAAACCGGATGGACTGCACCCTCTAACAGATACCTCCACTCTTCTAGTGCTGCCTTGATGGACAGTAACTCCCGGTCACCCACATCGTAATTTCGCTCAGCCGGCGAGAGTTTCCTGGAGAAAAATCCCACAGGATGCATCAGATCCTTGTTACCCTGTCGTTGAGAGATGACTGCACCCACGGCTACTTCAGAAGCATCCACCTCCAGAATAAAAGGTAGGGATGGGTCAGGATGGCTGAGAATTGGAGCTGAAGTGAAACGCCTTTTCAATTCTTTAAAGTCCTCCTGAGCCTCTGAGCTCCAGTGAAAGCAACAGTTCTGTTTGGTTAGCTGCGTGATGGGTGAAATGATGGCAGAGAATCCTTTAATAAATTTTCTATAGAAATTTGCGAATCCGATGAAGCGCTGCACGCCCTTCTTGTCCAGAGGAGCTGGCCAATCTAGCACAGCGGACACTTTTTGAGGATCCATTTTAATGCCGGTAGTGGAGATCACTAGCCCCAAAAACTGAATGTCCTTTTGTTCGAATTCGCATTTCTCTGCTTTGGCATACAGTCCGTGTAAACGAAGACGGCCCAAGACTTTGCGAACATGTTCCCGATGTTGGTTAAGTGAATTAGAGAAAATTAAAATATCATCCAAGTAAACGATCACAAAGATGTCCAGGAAATCTCTGAATACATCATTGACCAGATGCTGAAATGTGGCAGGTGCATTGCATAGGCCGAAAGGCATGACCAAGTACTCATAGTGCCCGAAACGGGTCCGGAAAGCCGTCTTCCATTCATACCCGGCGCGAATACGGACCAGATTGTAGGCCCCTCTTAGATCCAACTTAGTGAAGATAATGGCAGACCTCAACTTCTGAAATAATTCAGGTATCAGGGGCAACGGGTAGCGGTTTTTAACTGTGACCTTGTTTAAGTCCCGATAGTCCACACATGGACGAAGAGTCTGATCTTTTTTGGAAACAAAGAATATTCCGGCCCCGGCTGGGGAGGTAGAAGGTCGAATAAAGCCCTTTTCGAGGTTTTCATTAACGTATAGTTTAAGTGCCTCTTGTTCCTTCTCACATAGTGGAAAGATGCGCCCGAAGGGAATCTCGGCCCCAGGGAGCAACTCAATTGGGCAATCATAGGGGCGATGGGGTGGCAGGGAGTCCGCTCCCTTCTTGCTGAACACATCTGCAAATTCATGATAAGCTTCTGGTATGGTTTGGAGCTGATCTGGATCCACATCCATGCAGACTAAGGTGGCAGCCGGTTTGGAGGGTTCAGGTAAACAATGTCTCTGACAATAGGGTGATAAAAACTTGACTTCACCGGTAGTCCAATTAACATGAGGATTATGGGCCTGAAGCCAGGGCATGCCCAAAATGATCGGAAACAGAGGAGAGGAGATGACGTCCAGAATCAGGATCTCTTTATGCTGAGATGAACAGGTGGCAGACAGCGGAAGGGTTTCTTGAGAGACTTGTCCTGATTTTATGTGGGACCCATCGGCCAGGAAAACTGAAAGTCTGTGTGTCTTGTCTTTCAGAGGAAGATTTTGTTGAGCAGCAAAGGCAGAGTCAATAAAGCAGCTGCAAGCCCCAGAATCAATGATGGCGTTGATCCGGATTGTTCTTCCCTGGAGCTGTAACGAGAGAAGGAGAGCAAGTTGAGTGGCATTGGCGGTTAATGTGGAAAGACTGGCCGGAGAAGAGGAAACACACTTACGGGTCTTGGCCGGACAGTTGTTAACATAGTGGCCTGCCCCACCACAGTAGAGGCAGAGGTTTAGCTGGCGTCTGCGTGCCCGCTCTTCTGGGGATAGAGTAGAACGCAGTAGTCCCAGCTGCATCGGTTCAGGAACATCAGGTGTTGGAGTGGCCGGGTTGGAGCAGGTAGAAGGTAGGTATCAGGAGGTAGGCATCGGAATTTTTGCAGTCATCCACATGGGGCGCGTTTGCTGGGAGGATCGTTCAGACCGACGTTCATGAAGGCGCCGGTCGATCTGAATTGTTAAAGCAATGAGTTCTTCAAGGGTATCAGGCATTCCTACCCGGGCGAGCTCATCCTTGAGACTCTCACATAACCCCATGCGAAATTGATGGCGTAACGCTGCATTATTCCATTGTGTGTCCGCGCTCCAGCGTCGAAAGTCCGTGACATAGTCCTCGGCCGGTCTGGGCCTTGCTGGAGCGCGAACAAAGCTGACTCAGCGGTGGCAGTCCGCTGGGGATCCTCGTACAACTGAGCCATGGCTTCAAAGAAAGAGGGCAAGGACTGGATATGCACCGAGTTAGTTTCAAGCAGACGGTGAGCCCAGGTTTGTGGATCTCCTTGCAGGAGGGATATCACAAATCCCACCTTAGTAGCCTCCAAAGAAAATGTCCGTGGCTGTAAGGTGAAGTATAACTGACAGGCGCTGCGGAAAGCCAGGAACTTCGTGCGGTCCCCAGAGAACCTCTCAGGGATGGGGACCCTCGGTTCGGGTGGAAGCATAACCACAGAGGGAGGTACAGCAGCTTGTACTGGAGCTGCTGCTGAAGCAGGAGATGCGCCTCCTGGGCCACTGAGGTTCAGGACTTGACCTTCCAGTCTGGTATAACTGTTTTGCAAAGTCTTTACGGCTTGCGTGAGTGCCGCTAAGTGCATACAGATCTCCTTGATAGGAGAGGTCTCTCCTGCGGGCTCAGTCATGGCTGTTCGTACTGTTAGGTACCTGGTAGTTGAGCCCGACTGGTAGAAGGAGACCTCTCTTAAGCACTGGTTCAGGAGCCACTGGAGTGGGAACAGTGGTCTCCTGAGCACAGTGGGTAGGAGTGCCTGATGCGGTTTCTTGCGACGGCCAACACAGGAGCTGAGGAGACTTCCTCCGGGGTGGCTGTATTGCGGATGCAGGTAAACAGAAGCGGATCCGTTAGCAGGCAGGTGAAGAATATTGCAGCAGCAGAACCTGGAGCTGGAAGAGCAGGTGGTGAGCAGCGTCACAGGACACAAGCAAAGCAGAGTCAAACAGTCCGTGTTGGCAGGAGATCAGGCAGGTACATGGCTTAAGGGATGATCACAGAATAGTCAGGCAGGCAGGTGTTCGGCAACAGGTAACAAGGTATCAGCAAGGTCAGGCAGGCCGGGTCGGGTAGGAGATAGTAGAATGGTCAGACGGAGCCGGGTCAATAGTAATAGTAACAACAGGCAGCATACAGGAACTCAGGTGCAGAGCTGCAGATGAACAGCACCTGATGGGAGTAACTGACACCTTTTTAAAGGGACTTTGGCGCCAAACAGCACTAGCGCGAACGGGCGCGCGCGGGAGCGCGCCAGCGCCCCCCCAGTGGGGAATTCAGCTGAACTGCTCTAGAAAAGCCTCTCGTACACCTACGTGCACGCATGTTAGCCCGATGACCACCGACATGACCCTGACAAAATCCATGGATTTTGTTGTCGGAATGTCCGATCAATGTCCGATCGTGTGTATGGGGCATTAGCGTGTTTGCACACATTTTTTGCCTGTTCGCATGTTCTGCTGCGAACCAAACCGGGGGGGTGTTCAGCTCATACCTATTGATTACCACCAAGTTCTCATTTTTTATTATATTGTAAACACTTGGCCCTAGGTATGGCTAAAATTTTCTGAATAATAAGTTCTCTGACTTATCTGATGAAAAACCTTTTTGTAAAAATCTATCCTTGATCACTTGTGATTGTGCAATAAAATCAAGTGCCGTTTCTCTTGATAGGCATGAACTGCTTCTGCAGTATATTGCGCAACCACAACGGATTATGTCCTCTCCTAATGGATAAATAACTATTTCTATCCATTGGCCTAAATATTAGACATGTGCATTCGTTTTCGTCCAAATGCATTTTCGTCCGAATTTCAGGTATTTTCGTTATCGTGAAAGCGCAAATTCCGAAAAACGAAACATCCGACATAAACAAATGCTTTATTTTCGTTTTCGTTGCGACAACAGTTCGATATAGATAGGAGATTCGACATGACGCTAACAATAACAATTTGTGTCTATCGCACCTTTGGTCGAATGTGCCTAACCTTAACTCTATAGTCTATCCACCATATTAGTCCAAGATTATTCAAAAAGATTCGACATAGAGAGAGAAGATTTGACATAGAGAGAAAAGATTCGACGTAGAGAGAAAAATTAAGTAGAATAAAAATAATGATGATGATGGTTATTATTGCCCAATTGTAACCAAAGAGGAGGGGCAGTAAAATAGCTAGAACCGCATGTACAGCCAACTTAGTTTCACTTACGATTTGCTAGCAGAGAGAGACAGACACGCTGATTCATTTCAGAACAGTCAATCTTAGCTGGTCTGTTTGAATTCATTGTCACTTTGTCAGAGAACCTGAACTATTTCATTTGAGCATAAGCTAAGTACAGCAGCAGAACAGTAGTGAAGCAAGCTACATCTGTGTTGTGAACTTGATAGATAGACTAGTGATACTAGTGTTGCTGCTAGTGTTGTGATAGCCTCAGAGGCTGCCCGTGTTGTGGTGGAGGGTGATTTATAGATTGAGATTCTATATACCCTATCTCCACTCCAGTCCATTTTCTGACTTGCAGTTGCTGTAAAGTTCAGAAATGTACCGTTCTATTGTAAAAGTGAAGGCTGGTAGAGGTAGTGGTCGTGGTCGCGGTCGCGGTGGACGCCTTGCTAAAAAAAGTGGCAAGGTCTCTGCTACTAGTGCCTCTGACACTTCTGCCGCCACCAACATGCCATCCACAGCAGTGGGTGTCACCGCCAGTGCCACCAGCAAAGCTAGTTCCACCACCCCCAGTTCTTCTAATATTACTTTTCCTGCCAGACCACCAACATCTGCTGCCACTTCCACTGCCAGTGCAGCACCTCCTTCCACTTCTACAGGTGTCATGGCTGCATATTTTTATGGAATAGGCAAGAAACCTAGTAAAGTGGAGTTGCCTTTACAGTCACCACCACCAATCACACTACCAGTGCCACTGCCCAGCTCCCCAAAGAAGCAATTGAGGGAGACAGCAGCAGAGACAGAGTGTGAAACTTTTTCTTCATTGGCCCAAGAAGATGATTTAGAATGTGATGCTCCTCTTTCCCCAAACACTGCGGATGTTTTATACAATCTTAGCCACAGGACTTACAGCTTGACCTGGAGAAAGTGCAAAAAGGAATATTCTGTGAGGAGTAGGACAGGTAGCAGTCCATTTTTTTCATCTGCTGCTAACTCCCCTTCTCCCTCTGTTATTATGGAAGAATCCTGTGATGATGATATCACTGACCTCCCAGTCCCCAGCACCTCTGCCATTAGCAGCACTAGTTTTAGTTCACCAAGTGTAACTGTAGTGGCAACAGCTTCCACCACTGGTGTGCTACCTGCTGCAGCTATATCAGCCCTAAATAGATATCCACAGGGTCAAGGGGCTGCATCCCGCCGCAGCAACGTTTGGAAATACTTTCAAACATTGGAAGGCGGGTTCTTTGCCAAGTGTAAATTGTGTGGGAAGCAAGTAAGTAGGGGTAAAAAGTTAGGTCATTTAACCAATGCTGGTATGAACCTACACCTTAAAAATTACCCCCACTCTACTTTACTGCGGGCAGAGGCAAAAAAAGAAGATAGTAGCGCAGGAAGCAGCATAACGGACTCTGACTGTACTGGTGGTACCTCCTCAAGCACACCACTTACTCAGAGCACAGGAGGCAATAGAGAGGGTTCAATTAATACAACCCGTCCACTTGCAGTAGTTCCACTGCAGGCCCAATCAGGCTCCTCATCCTCCCAAGGACATCATCAGCCTACCCTCGATAGTTTTGTTGGCTTTAGTTCCAAGGGCATGTCAAAACAGCAGGCCAACAAGATCACCCGCCTCATTGGCCAATTCATTGCTGTTGGAGGAGCCTCTTTTCACATGATTGAAGGGGAGCCGTTTAAACAGCTCATGCATACCCTTGCTCCACGATACATTGTTCCTGCATGAACAACTTTCAGCAGAAAGAATATTCCAGCACTATACTATTCGTGCGTTGGATTATTGAAGGAAAAAATGGCCTAAGCCGAGGGTCAGACAATTCATTTGACAACTGATTTGTGAACAGCTCCCAGCGGTCAACACGCTTTCCTGTCTTTGACTGCACACTGGTGGCAGGCCACTGTGCCTGTTGGTGGTGGCGCTGGTGTAAGAGTTCAAACTCCATCAGGAAGCAGGTCTGCAGCGCAAGACCAGCAGGGTTATCAAGCTTTCCTGCTCCACACAGAAGTCCGTGATGACCAACACAGCTCTGCCAACATATTGCGGGCAATTAGATCAATGTTGGCCAATTGGTTTGGAGAGCAGGCAGTCACCAATGTCTCTGTTGGGTTCATTGTGACAGACGGAGGTTTAAACATGGTTAAAGCTCTCCAAGATGGATCTTTTGTCGGTGTGCGCTGTTCTGCACACATACTGCATTTAGTGGTCAAGGGTGCAATCCCAGTGGAGAAAAACAACAAGATTGCTCAAATCTTGGACCTTTGCAGAAAGATTGCAGGACATTTACACCTCAGTGTAGGGGCTAGTCAACTGTTGAGGGAGGAGCAAGAACAATCAGGGCTCCCCATACATCGCCTGAAACAAGATGTCAGCACACGGTGGAACTATACCCTGAAAATGCTGGAACGTATTTTGGAGCAAAAGACAGCCATCCACAATTTATCATCCCGCCACAGCATCGGGATTGATTCCACACTGGGACGTGATGACTGGTGTATAATTGGGCAGCTCGTTTATGTCTTAAAACCCTTTTCGGAATGTGACGGAAAACTTGAGTCAGAGCAATGCCAGCCTAGGACAGGTCATACCCTTGTTTACCTATCTCATAGATAAGATGGGATCGTTCCTAGAAAACAGTGAGCCTGTTTGTGGCAGCCCAATTCATGCTGACGTAGCATCTTTCATCAGAAAGCTACAAGCTAACTTAAAAGATCGGCTAAATGACCGTGTCCGCAAAAGCCCTGAACTCATGCTGGCTTCCCTGTGTGATCCCAGGATCAAAGGTAAACTGGCACTCAGAGACAACAGCCTCTCCTACTGGAAACAAAAATTGATTGAAAGGGTCCGGAATTTGCAGCAACAGAGATGTACGACGGTTGAGGCCGGTTTGGGAGATTCACCTGCCATGTCTGCTATTCCAAGGTCTGGCACCATCACTCAAAAACAACAGAGTGGAGCATGTGCATGTTGGGTAGAGGCACTTGACAATCTGGTGGATGCAGGTCAAGCAGCAGGTAATCGAGAGGAGAGCAGTGCCTCTGAAATGGTCAGGGCCTACCTATATGAAGCACCTTTGCTACAGAGGACCCTTTGACCTATTGGGATGGTTTGTGGCCTGGTCTTTGCCTGCTTGCCCAGCAACTACTATCCTGTCCTCCAACCACTGTGCAAAGTGAGAGAGTTTTCTCTATTACTGGGAATATCCTTAATCCACACCGTTCACAACTAACACCCCATTTGATGGAGCAAATAACTTTCCTCAAATTTAACCTCCCCAAGCTGGGTTACCCTACCCTTAACTTGTGAGACCTGAATCATTGTTACCATGTGAAGATATATGGGACTAGAGTGACTTGAGTGTGCGTGATTGCATGAATGAATGTTGTGTGAATGGACAGTGAAGATAGACTCAGAGGAACCATCCAAATGTTGAGGAAAATCATTTTTTTTATTTTCTTACCACTTGACACAATAGCAGTTGTCTACTTGACTTTGGTGTGACCCCAAGATTTAAATAGAATTATATTGTTTTAAGCTATCCAAATTTTTCCCTTTATTCCTTCCATCACCCTTTTTTGTAATGAATGTTGTGTAGAGTGACTAGAGTGTGCGTGATTGCATGAATGAATGTTGTGTGAATGGACAGTAGCAAGGGTTGAAGCCTTGACGTGGCGCTACTGCTCACGTGTTGCTGTCTTTGTAAATACAAATAGCAACATGTGCTAAATTAATCATTTTTGTTTGATGGTCTGGAAATAAGAGACAATGATTAAAGATGACCTCAACAGCATGACAGTTCCTCTTCATGGAGAGACTGTCAACTCAAGGATCAGAATATGCTACCAACACAACATACCACAAAGAAGCATACAGTTGGAAACGTGATTCTATGCAAGATATAATAGTTGGTCACTGCTGAGCTGCATCCAGATGCCCAGGACCCCTCCCATTTACCATCTCTGACCCTGGGGACACCAGGGCCCTCTCTGATCCTCCGCCTGTTTCATGACCATCTGCAATTGACCAAAGTCACCAGTGTGAGTGAGTAATCTACCCTACTGCCATGTTACTCAAGCTCTGAAAATGATGACTGCCTGTCAGGTCACCTTGAGGCTAGGTGACAGATGCACTCTGTAGGAATCGGAAGTGCACCGCTAGGTAGTGGACCCTAGGACTGACTGCTGTGGATTGAACCCTGGGAGGTTCAGGAAGCAGGTCTACTGGATCACTAACACAGATCCCACTGGGAGCTAGAGCATAGATTCCCCAGGGCGCGGAGTCTAAGAGCCAGCAGGTGTTCACCAGAGCCTCTAGTGGTGAGGATGGACTGCGCTGCAGTCTGGCTCCAGGTCGTGGCCCCCAGGGTCTGACAGCTCATGCTCACGGTAGACTACAGGAGAAGAGGAAAGAGGCAGAATGCTGGAACAACAAGCAAGTAAGGGATAAGCCAAGGTCGGGGCCACAAGCAGACAAGGACAACAGAGTACACGCCAAGGTTCAGGGTCACAGGCAAACAGGGATGGTCAGGGACACGCCAAAGGTCAGGGTCACGAGCAGACAGGAATAGTAGAGAACAGGCCAAAGTCGGTTAACTGGAATCAGACGTAGGAAACACAGCCAGTACACACGAAAGCTAACACACAATGGTTGATCAGCACTGCTGGCTTGCAGTGCACAGGTTAATATAGGATTCCCTGATAGGAGCTGGGGTGGAGCCATGCTAGAGGAGAGCTTACAAAAGCAGTCAGGTGAGGGTCAGCTGGTCTCTAGAGATGAACACATGGAGTCAGGTATGCTGACAGACAAACTCTATTGCATAACCATGACACTGCCCTTTGAACTGTTGCCCCTTGTGATTGCGTTAGCCTGTGAACCTCTGTCCGGTTAACTGTTGCCCTCATGATTGCAAGCCTGCAATCTACAGTGGATTGCGAAAGTATTCGGCCCCCTTGAACTTTTCAACCTTTTGCCACATTTCAGGCTTCAAACATAAAGATATAAAATTTTTATTTTTTGTGAAGAATCACCAACAAGTGGGACACAATTGTGAAGTGGAACGAAATCTTTTGGATTTTTGAAACTTTTTAACTAATAGAAAAATGAAAAGTGGGGCGTGCAAAATTATTCGGCCCCCTTGCGTTAATACTTTGTAGAGCCACCTTTTGCTGCGATTACAGCTGCAAGTCGCTTGGGGTATGTCTCTATCAGTTTTGCACATCGAGAGACTGAAATTCTTGCCCATTCTTCCTTGCAAAACAGCTCGAGCTCAGTGAGGTTGGATGGAGAGCGTTTGTGAACAGCAGTTTTCAGCTCTTTCCACAGATTCTCCATTGGATTCAGGTCTGGACTTTGACTTGGCCATTCTAACACCTGGATACATTTATTTGTGAACCATTCCTTTGTAGATTTTGCTGTATATTTGGGATCATTGTCTTGTTGGAAGATAAATCTCCGTCCCAGTTTCAGGTCTTTTGCAGACTCCAACAGGTTTTCATCCAGAATGGTCCTGTATTTGGCTGCATCCATCTTCCCCTCAATTTTAACCATCTTCCCTGTCCCTGCTGAAGAAAAGCAGGCCCAAACCATGATGCTGCCACCACCATGTTTCACGGTGGGGATGGTGTGTTGAGTGTGATGAGCTGTGTTGCTTTTACGCCAAACATATCGTTTTGCATTGTGGCCAAAAAGTTTGATTTTGGTTTCATCGGACCAGAGCACCTTCTTCCACATGTTTGGTGTGTCTCCCAGGTGGCTTGTGGCAAACTTTAGACGAGACTTTTTATGGATATCTTTGAGAAATGGCTTTCTTCTTGCCACTCTTCCATAAAGGGCAGATTTGTGCAGTGTACGACTGATTGTTGTCCTATGGACAGACTCTCCCACCTCAGCTGTAGTTCTCTGCAGTTCATCCAGAGTGATCATGGGCCTCTTGGCTGCATCTCTGATCAGTCTTCTCCTTGTCTGAGCTGAAAGTTTAGAGGGACAGCCATGTCTTGGTAGATTTGCAGTGGTCTGATACTCCTTCCATTTCAAAATGATCGCTTGCACAGTGCTCCTTGGGATGTTTAAAGCTTGGGAAATCTTTTTGTATCCAAATCCGGCTTTAAACTTCTCCACAACAGTATTACAGACCTGCCTGGTGTGTTCCTTGGTCTTCATGATGCTCTCTGCGCTTTCATCAGAACCCTGAGACTATCACAGAGCAGGTGCATTTATACAGAGACTTGATTACACACAGGTGGATTCTATTTATCACCATCAATCATTTAGGACAACATTGGATCATTCAGAGATCCTCGCTGAACTTCTGGAGTGAGTTTTCTGCACTGAAAGTAAAGGGGCCGAATAATTTTGCACGCACCACTTTTCAGTTTTTTAATTGCTAAAAAAGTTTAAAATATCCAATAGATTTCATTCCACTTCACAATTGTGTCCCACTTGTTGGTGATTCTTCACAAAAAATAAAAATTTTATATTTTTATGTTTGAAGCCTGAAATGTGGCAAAAGGTTGAAAAGTTCAAGGGGGCCGAATACTTTCGCAAGCCACTGTATGTCCTGTGAACTGTTGAGGACTGTATAGAGTAACCCCTGCTGTAACTATCTGCTGTGTATTCTGGTGGAGGGAAAGCTGAACGGCGTGACTGGACACAATACATGGGATTACCCTTTGCACATTGAAATAGTGTAGAGAGAAATCTCATCAATTTTCTAAGTTCAGCCTGATGGTTAAATGTAGAAAAACTACAATTATAAGGCCTCTAGTAAGTTAGTAACAATATATGGACTAGTTCCTTTAGATAAACATCACACAAATCTAACAAGGAAAGCAAAACTCAAGAAAACAATTATTTCTGAACAAATTTTTTTTATTTAACATATATCAGTTAACATGAACAAAACAAACAAAAAATTAAAATAAAAAAAATTAAAGCACATTCTCCCCCAACCTGGTGACCAGTCGCTGTAGGGACATATTAATCCCAGCCAACTGGTCACCAAGGTACCGCGTAGCCTCCAGGTGTCTCCTGAGGCTATGCTGGTACCTCTCCAAAGCCACATAGTGATGGAGCTGTCGGCGATTGTGGAGGGCCAAAGATCGACACAGCCTCCGGGTGACTGCAAATTGTCTCTCTTGGACCTCCACAATAATCCGTCACATGTGGCTCTGGAGGGTGGGGGATGTGTGCCTGTTCTGGAGCGGGTGAAGGATGCACTGGGGAGGAGGCGGCAACAACAGTCAGTGTGTCACTGTCCAGGTGGGGGGATGTTGAAGGGTGGAGGACTGTAGAAACCACTGGGAACTCGGAAGGACAGTCAGTCCAACCAGACGCGGGCAGGTCCAGGCCTTCGTCCACAGGCTGCAGTTTCAGGATGAAGACTTCACCTGTGAAGAAAAGAAAATACATTAGATAGATAATACAATACACATGGCTTCTTCACCCTAACATTATATAAAGGCAAAGATCTCCCAGCCCTTGTAGACAATCCTGTAACATCTTAAGATGTTTTCACTTCCATACCAGTTTTCCATTTTTGATATTTAGTGAGATGCACCTAATCAATTTGTGTGTAGGAGATAGTGGTGTCTGTGTCAATTCGCTGTGTCATACCAAGTTTTCAGAGCTATGCAGGAAGGTGTAGTACTACTTTACTGTACTCTGACCGGGGGGAGCTGAGTGTCCTCCCCGGCCAGAGTACAAAGGGATTCCCCTCTACACATTGAGCAGTGTAAAGGGGAATCTCCCAAAGATTTTATCCGCTTGGTCACACGGGCGGCTGGAGAAAATCTTAAGGTGTAATGGACGCCTAAGTGCTACTGCTAACTAATCTACCTCATCCAGACTGACTGACTTTGGCAAATATGGAAGATCAGTTGCACTTGCAGAAAAACATACCAGCTATACCAGCTTTTAACATTACACTCACCAAAGAGAAGCCATTTGAGCCATTGCATTTGGGATGACCTAATAAAAAGTTGTTTAATAAAATATAGCAGGCTACTTTTTAAAGTTGATAATTTTGTAAGGCCACTGATTGTTGAATAAATTAAGCCCCACTTCTGTTCTAGGCTAGGTAGGTTACTCACTGCTGGTCTAGGCTAGGAGGTATAACAGGTATAACATCATGAGAAAAGTGTTAATGCATGCATTGGGGGCATGCCAGAGATTGAACATGTCCAGGGACTGCCAGCCAATAGCTGGAGATTCTTTTCTGACACACCCCCTCCAGCCTGCTGTGTTATTCATAATGATTAACAGTGATTGGCTCAGACTGGGAATCTGAACTGCAGCAAGAAGGTGGCGTGATCAGGGACATTGAGGAAATATTAACAAGCACAGGTCACGCTAACAGGAAGACTGGAATCAGCTGCAGAGGGGAACTAATATAATTAATAATTCCAGCTAAACCGAAGCCTTGCAGAATAAATCACAAGCTATTCTAGACAAGATATGCCATCAGCATTTCATATTTAAAATACTATATTTGCCTGGAAAATACAAAAAAAGTTATGCTTACTCCCTGGATCTGCCGCATCTGGCTGTTCTGCTGCATTCCCAGCAGTCTCTACAGGGCAGGTCTCCTCCACCTCCTGCTCAGCCTCAGTAGCTGTTGATTAATGATAGAAAAGAACATTACAATCTGCAGTGTACAACAATCTCACACACTAGTACAAGAACATTGAAACATGTATGATCACTCAGCAGATACCAGCAAGATTATACTAACTTAATGTGGGCGTTGCTTCCTCAGCCTCCTCCTCAGTCTCCCCCTCTGACTGGATGACACCTATTTATAAAGGAAAAATCATGAACTTTAATAAACATAAATAAATATACTGTAGTGTAAATAAATAAAATTAATTATCCATTAGCATGGCAATACAGGGCAGGTCACTAACGTTTATCTACAAGGCAGGGACATGCATTCACCATTTAGAAAAAATCATTAAAAAAAACAAATACGAGACACTTACCTGTCCTGGTTCCAGCGACGCCGGCGAGTGCTAGGTGCACCGCCACTGATCAGGCACCTCAGTTCAGAGCGGCGACGTTCTGTCAGATTACGTAAGTTACGCAATCGCTTGCATTACCTGACAGAGCGTCGCAGAGGCTCTACCTGTCACTGCATGAGCGAGAAGCAATGACACTGGAATCAACAATGGAAGGCTGGACAAATGGAAAAGGAACCACTGTATTAGTGTCACTACTACAGTACTTACTGCACGTTGATGACGTGGAGGACTGCTCCTCTGCCCTCTGCCTTCGGCGACGCTGTGCCTGGAGACGATCTTTAAATAAAATCAAACACATCATGGTAAATGACTGTCGCGTCGCATGGTTGACAAAAAAAATTTCCTGCACACAATGCAATGCTGACACCAACCTTGATGAGCCAGCAGTTTTCTTATCTCATCCTCCCCTACAGCTGCTAAGAGCTCCTTCTCATGGGGGAGGAGAGATACCTGCTTTCCTCTGCGCCCCGACTGCCTGCGCTTACGCGCTATGGAACTGCAAAGCAAAAAGAGAAGAGAAATGGGTTCCACAATTAAACTACAATTGTAATCTGAAAATGACATCAACACATGAAACACATGTAGAATGAACCCGTAGAATGAAACAATGCAAATGGAATTTTTGTATTAGGCACATTTTTTCATGTAGCACAAGGTTTGCACATTTATTTATTAACCAAATTTATTGTAAGAAAAACCTATGCTTTTTTGGTGCACAATAAATAATAAAAGACAGGATTGGGATTGTGCCGAGTAAATGTCCATTGTGTCCACTCCAGTCCACCTTTCTATTACGCGCTTGTGTGGGTGAACTGTGTATAGTGTAAAATTTCCTTTCTTGTTTCTTTTGCAAACCATTAACCCACTTGCGGATGTGGACCCCCCCAAAGTAACTAAACATATGGCGGGTCCGCAAGCTGGTTAAGTCCAACCACCAATAAAAGCTCTATATGTGGCGGGAGAAGAGCATACATTTCATTTGGGTAGTACATCGCAGGAGCGTGCAGTTTAAAGCTGCAACACACTAAATAGCAGAATATGGCCTGGTCAGAAAAGGGGCGTAACCTACAGGTGGTCAGGTCAAGTTCAGTTTAGTGATAACTAACTAAGAACAAATAACGGGCATGGAAATATTCCTCTTAAAATGATCGTGGCGATAATATATAACATGTGCAACTGCAAACTATGTGTAGGCTAGGCACACCAATGCGCAAATTTGGTTTTTCACAGGAGGGAGGATAAATTGAAAACGATTTATTCCTTTTTTATAAAAAAATTCACTTAATTTTACTAACATCACATGTGATAGCAATAATATATGTTTATGTGTGTGTGTAAAATCAGTGCATTTTTGGAGCTTTTATCATTGTATAAATGACAATGGTCCCGAAATGGCATCAAAAGTGTCCGATGTGTCCGCCATAATGTCGCAGTCACAATAAAAATCGCTGATCGCCGCCATTACTAGTAAAAAAAATTGTTAATAAAAATGCCATAAAACTATCCCTATTTTGTAGACGCTATAACTTTTGCACAAACCAATCAATAAACGCTTATTGCAATTTTTGTTACCAAAAATATGTAGAAGAATACATATCGACCTAAACTGAGGAAAAAATTTGTTTTTTTATATATTTGTTGGGGATACTTATATAGCAAAAAGTAAATAAAAACCGCAGAGGTGATCAATTACCACCAAAAGAAAGCTCTATTTGTGGGAAAAAAAGGACGTCAATTTTGTTTGGGAGCAACGTCACACCCCCGCGCAATTGTCAGTTAAAGTGTCGCAGTGCCGAATCACACAAAGTGGCACGTCATTTGGCAGCCATACCTCCAGGGCTGAAGTGGTTAAAATGTAAAAAAATAAATAATCAGACACGTTACTTACCGTTTTATGTCGCTGAATTTTTTGCGACAGGCAGTCGGGTCACGCCGATGGCGATATGTCTCTTCCACCTTCCTGGAGATCTCCTCCCACTTCTCCCGCTTCCACTCCGCAGTGGTTTCCCTGGAGCGGGGGCCACACAGCTGCATCCAGCAAGGAAGCGTTTCCCTTTACCAGGACCTGGGACTCAATATGAGTCCACATCAGGTTACGCTTCCTGCTGGATGCAGCTTGTGTCCCCCTCCTGCGCCCATTTTTGGATGCTGCCTTAGAAGGCCCAGGAAGTTCAGGAACATCCTCCTCCATGCTGCTAGTGCTGGAATAGGTTGCTGCTGGTGCTGCCATTGCCATTATCTCTTCTCTAAGCCAGACGTCGGATTTTGCGGCCGCACTTCCGCACTTCCGATTGAGAAACGAATGTGAAAGTTTGGTTGGCTGACTGCTGGGGCAGAGTAGACCAATGAGCATTAACGATGAAGATTCGACACAGAAACGAAAACATGCAAACGTAAATCTTTGGCTTATGGTGTCTGTCAAAAGTTAGAAGATTCGACAGGGCAGCTAAACAAACTGTACGATGCTGCTATCGTACATTTCCGGTCAAATGCATCCCGGAAAATTCGACCGGAATGTACGATTGCGACGTCGTACAGTTTAGCTGCTCCGTCGAATCTACTTTGAACATTCAACAGACACCATAAGCCTTTAATGACAGATTCGACCTTAATTCATTTCGATTTTTGGACGAATGCAAGTTTTTAACGAAAAACGAAATACGGGAGTAACTAAATAAATTTATTTTTCGGACGAAAACGAAATTCCGAAATGAAATATTTCAGTGTGCACATGTCTACTAAATATATACTTTAGTTGCCAAACCATCACCCTGTCTGAACACAGTCACATTAGGGAAATTAATAATTTCTTGAATCCATTGGTAGTCTAATTTGACATTATTCCTATTCATATTCAGCTCTGTCATAAACTGATGTAAGTTATCATCCAATCCTTCCCACACAAATATCAAAGCATCGATAAATCCTGTAAAACAATAATTCTGTCCTCCGTTTACACAAATCTATCTTCCCATTTAGCCATAAAAATGTAAATATTTACGAGACTGGGAGCAAACTTGGCGCTCATTGTGACTCCACTCCCCTAGCTGTAGAAGGCTCCCTGGTAGCGAAAATAATTCTGTGATAGGCAAAGTTCTAATGTCTTACACAAAAACAACTGTTGAGTAGGGATGAGCCGAACACCCCCCGGTTCGGTTCGCACCAGAACCTGCGAACGGACCGAAAATTTGCACGAACGTTAGAACCCCATTGACGTCTATGGGACTCGAACGTTCGAAATCAAAAGTGCTCATTTTAAAGTCTAATTTGCATGGTATTGTCCTAAAAAGGGTTTGGGGACCCGGGTCCTACCCCAGGGGACATGTATCAATGCAAAAAAAACTTTTAAAAACGGCCGTTTTTTCGGGAGCAGTGATTTTAATGATGCTTAAAGTAAAAAAAAAAGTGAAATATTCCTTTAAATATCGTACCTGGGGGGTGTCTATAGTATGCCTGTAAAGTGGCGCGTGTTTCCCGTGTTTAGAACAGTCCCTGCACCAAATGTAATTTTTAAAGGAAAAAATCTCATTTAAAACTGCTTGCGGGTTTAATGTAATGTCGGGTCCTGGCAATATGGATGAAAATCAGTGAGACAAACGGCATGGGTACCCCCCAGTCCATTACCAGGCCCTTCGGGTCTTGTATGGATATTAAGGGGAACCCCGCACCCAAATTAAAATAAGGAAAGGTGTGGGGCCACCAGGCCCTATATACTCTGAACAGTAGTATACAGGGACTGTAGGTTTGTTGTTAAGTAGAATCTGTTTGTCATTTTCAACGGGTACATTTTTAACGTGTTTAGCTCCAGCCAAAAAATCTTTTTTAAGCTTTTTGGAAAACATAGGGAAAGGTTATCACCCCTGTGACACTTGTTTTGCTGTCTTTCCTCCTCTTCAGAAGATTTTCACCTCACTTTTTGTCCCAATGACAAATGTTTTTTTGAAAATTTGGGGTTTTTTGTGGAACAAGGACTGGAAAGCATCAGTGGAAAGGAGAAATGTTTTTCCCATATTAACTCTTACAGGAGAGAATTTCCCTTCCTAGGGGTAGATTTCATCTCACTTCCTGTTGTCTCCTTCCGTTTGCAAGTAGGAGTCATTTGTAAGTTAGATGTTTGAAAGTAGGGGCCTGCCCTATATACTCAGCAGAAATTTGTGCCTTAGGTGTTATTGTGGCCACAACACTGTAAGCCCTCACAGGGCCCTGCTGTGAAATATTAGATCAAGAATTGTAATTACATGCCCCTGTTGAACAGGGGCAGAAAAAATAGGCCTTAAGCACTGGTGCTGGTGCCACAACACTGCAACCCCTCACAGACACTCTAGTTGGAACGCAGGAACGAGCCCTGCTGCAAAGTATTGCATCAAAAATTGTAATTACACGCCCCTGTAAAACAGGGGCAGAAAAATTGGGCCTTAGGCACTGGTGCTGGTGCCACAACACTGCAACCCCTCACATATACTCTAGTTGGAATGCTGAAATGAGCCCTGCTGCAAAGTATTGCATCAAAAATTGTAATTACACGCCCCTGTTAAACAAGGGCTGAAAAATTGGGCCTTAGGCACTGGTGCTGGTGCCACAACACTGCAACCCCTCAAAGATACTCTAGTTGTAATGCAGAAATGAGCCCTGCTGCAAAGTATTGCATCAAAAATTGTAATTACACGCCCCTGTTAAACAGGGGCTGAAAAATTGTGCCTTAGGCACTGGTGGTGGCGCCCAGAACCAAAAATGTTCTTACAAGCTATCAGTGTGATGATTGAGGAGGAAGAGGATAATTTCTCAGGGATAGTCACTCAGCATCAGTATAGGCAGTCTTTGAAGGGATCTGAGATTTCAAAAAAAATTATTCGGTTACATCAGCATCAGGTGCTTGGTAGCTGGTTGTGATCCAAGACTGATTCATTTTTATGAAGGTCAGTCGATCGACCGAGTCGGTGGACAGACGCACCCTGTGATCGGTTACAAAGCCTCCAGCAGCACTGAATGTGCGTTCCGAAAGAACGCTGGATGCAGGACAGGCCAGTAGCTCAATTGCATACTGTGCAAGCTGTGGCCAGTGATCCATCCTCAAGACCCAGTAACCCAGAGGATTTTCGGTGGGAAAGGTGTCCAAGTCAGATCTTGCCCCTAGGTATTCCTGCACCATGTAAAACAGACGCTGGCGATGGTTGCTGGAACCGATCATACCTTGGGGCTGCGGAACAAAAAATTGTCTGAATGCATCGGTCAGACGGCCACCTTCTCCACTGCTCCTTCTTTGACTGACCGAAGCCTCAGCAACACGTTGTCCAGAAACAGGAGTTTGTAACCTCCCAGTCTCTGGGAACGCGTTGCACAGACCTTTCTGCAAGGCCTCCCGAAGATGTTTCATCCTCTGCTCCCTCTGCGATGGCAAGATAAGGTCCGCAACCTTACCCTTGTAACGTGGATCAAGGAGGGTTGCCAGCCAGTATTGGTCCTTCTCCTTGATACCACGAATACGAGGATCCTTACGCAGGCTTTGCAGGATCAGGGAGGCCATGCAGCGTAGGTTTGCTGAGGCATTCGGTCCAGAGTCCTCTGGGTCACTAAGGACGACATGGTCCTCAGCCACCTCCTCCCAGCCACGTACAAGTCCATGTGTTTCTTGGGACTGATCCCTCAAAGACTGCTGCTGATGCTGAGTGCCAGGCTCCACCTCCATACTGACACATTCTTCCTCCCACTCCTCCTCCTCCTCCTCCTCCTCCTCCTCCTCTTCCTGTGTGATCGGCGGGCACGCAGGAACACTGTCTGAATAAAGGGGGCCTTAAGAGCTAAGGAAGTCCTCCTCTTCCTGCCTCTGTTCTGCCTCAAGTGCCCTGTCCATTATTCCACGCAGTGTGTGCTCCAACAGGTGGACAAGGGGGACAGTGTCACTGATGCATGCACTGTCACCATCCTTGTGGCCTCCTCAAATGGTGACAGGACAGTGCATGCATCCCTGATCATGGCCCACTGGCGTGGGAAAAAAAAAACAAGCTCCCCTGACCCTGTCCTGGTGCCATAGTTGCACAGGTACTCATTGATGGCCCTCTGCTGCGTGTGCAGCCGCTGCAGCATGGCCAACGTTGAGTTCCACCTGGTGGGCATGTCACAGATTAGGCAGTTCTTGGGCAGGTTAAACTCCTTTTGGAGGTCTGTCAGCCGAGCACTGGAATTATATGACCGGCGGAAATGCACACAGACTTTCCTGGCCTGCCTCAGGACATCCTGCAAGCCCGGGTACCTGCCCAAGAACCGCTGCACCACCAAGTTAAGGACGTGAGCCAAACAGGGCACATGGGTCATTTGTCCCTGTCGGAGGGCAGAGAGGAGGTTGGTGCCATTGTCGCAAACCACCATTCCTGCCTTAAGTTGGCGTGGCGTCAACCACCTCTGAACCTGCCCCTGCAGAGCTGATAGAACCTCTGCCCCAGTGTGACTCCTGTCCCCCAAGCATACCAGCTCAAGCACCGCATGGCATCTTTTGGCCTGCGTACTTGCATAGCCCCTTGAACGGCTACGGAGCACCGCTGGTTCCGAGGACAAAGCACAGGAAGAGGCCATGGAGGAAGAAGAAGAGGAGGGGGTGGAGGAGAGAGGTGTGTCACAATCATTAGCATTATGGAGGCGTGGTGGCGGAACAACCTCCAACACTACTGCACCTTGTCCTGCATCCTTCCCAGCTGCCAGCAGAGTCACCCAATGCGCCATGAAACTTAGGTAACGTCCCTGTCTATGCCTGCTGGACCATGAGTCAGCGGTAATATGCACCTTACCGCTGACCGCCCTGTCCAGCGAGGCATGGACATTGCCTTCCACATGCCGGTAGAGAGCCGGAATCGCCTTCCGTGAGAAAAAGTGGCGTTTGGGTACCTGCCACTGAGGAACCGCACATTCCACAAACTCACGGAAGGGGGCAGAGTCTACCAACTGAAAAGGCAGCAGTTGAAGTGCTAGCAATTTTGCCAAGCTAGCATTCAACTGCTGCGCATGTGGATGGCTGGGAGCAAACTTCTTTCGGCGGTGCAGCAGCTGGGGCAGGGAAATTTGCCTGGTACAATCTGACGTCGGTGTACCAAAAGCAGATTGCCCACAAGTACTTGGCTGTGACACACCTAATTCTACAGCTTCATTCCTCTCAGTGCAGGTCTCAGAGAGGACTGAAGGTATAGTGGGGTTGGAGATCTCAGCTGATGAGGAGCAAGGAGAGGTCCTCTTTGTTCTTTGGTGTGGGTCTTTTAGATACGCTTGCCAACGAACTGCATGGCTGGTCAACATATGTCTGGTCAAGCATGTGGTACCCATGCGGGAGATGTTTTGGCCACGCGAGATACGCTTGAGACATATGTTGCAAATAGCAGCGGTGCGATCTGATGCACTCATCTCAAAAAAGGCCCACACCAAAGAACTTTTTGAATAACGTGCAGAGACTGCAGCGCCCTGCACATGTGGAGCTTTGGGGTGTGATGCAGTCAATGTGCTGCCCTTAGGCTGGTCCCTGGAGGGTATCCTGCCTCGTTGGTGATGTGCCGCCTCCTCCTCCTCCTCCTCTTCCTCTCATCTATCAGGCACCCACGTTGAGTCAGTGACCTCATCATCCCCTCCCTCCTCATCACTGGAGCAAACCTGGCAGTATGCTGCAGCAGGGGGAGCATGACTGCCAGATTGCTGTCCTTCTTGGGCACCCCTCTGTCCGTGCTCATGTTACTGCCTTCATCGAGCTCAGTATCATCATCAGAGCCTTCCAAATGCTGGGCATCCTCCTGGAGCATGTACCCAACACTGTGGTCAAACAGTTCGAGGGACTCCTCAGGAGGACATGGTGGGGCTAGGGAAGGAGTCACTGATGACATTGAGCCGAGGGAAGAGGCCGCTGCTTTGCCAGACAAAGTACCCTGGGCATGGGTGGGAGAGGATGAGGACGGCTTGGTCATCCACTCGACCAAGTCTTCCGCATGTTGCGGCTCAACACGGCCAGCTGCCGAAAAAAAGGCCAAGCGTGTCCCACGGCCACGTGCTGATGAGGATGCACCGTCTCCATGACCAGCACTAGACACAGAGCCTGCTCGCCCTCTCTTATTGGCTTGTGACTGTCTGCCTCTCCTTCTTGGCCTTCCAGACATACTAATGGCCTGTAGCTGCACTAAGCTGGGATATATATATATATATATATATATATATATATATATATATATATATATGTACTGATACTGCAGCTAGCAAAATCAACTGCCTGCCTGTAGTATGAGAACACCACCAACCTTCTACAGGTAGCTTTAGCTGAACACTGTGCAGAGCTCGCAAAAAACTAACTTGTAGCTTTTTTAGCTGCCTGCGGTAGTGATAGGATCAGGAAAACACCACCAACCTTCTACAGGTAGCTTTAGGTGAACACTGTGCAGAGCTCGCAAAAAAAAAATTCTAGGTTTAGCTGAACACTGTGAGGTGGACGCACCACACTAACTTGTAGTTTTAGCTGAACACTGTGAGCAGGACGCACAGCACTAACTTGTAGTTTTAGCTGAACACTGTGAGCAGGACGCACTGCACTAACTTGTAGCTTTAGATGAACACTGTGCAGAGGTCTCACTACACTAACTTGCAGATTTAGCTGAACACTGTGAGCAGGACGCACAGCACTAACTTGTAGTTTTAGCTGAACACTGTGAGCAGGACACACCGCACTAACTTGTAGGTTTAGCTGAACACTGTGAGGTGGACGCACCACACTAACTTGTAGTTTTAGCTGAACTCTGTGAGCAGGACGCACCGCACTAACTTGTAGGTTTAGCTGAACACTGTGAGGTGGACGCACCACACTAACTTGTAGGTTTAGCTGAACACTGTGAGCAGGACGCACCCCACTAACTTGTAGGTTTAGCTGAACACTGTGAGCAGGACGCACCCCACTAACTTGTAGTTTTAGCTGAACACTGTGAGCAGGACGCACCGCACTAACTCCTTGGCTTTGGCCAATTACGGCTCTCTGTTCAGACGGCGCTGTGATTGGCCAAGCATGCGGATCATAGTGCATGCTTGGCCAATCATCAGCCAGCAATGCACTGCGATGCCGCAGTGAATTATGGGCCGTGACGTGGCACACGAATTTGGCGCGAACGGCCCATATCGTTCACAATTCAGCGAACGGGCGAACAGACGATGTTCGAGTCGAACATGGGTTCGACTCGAACACGAAGCTCATCCCTACTGTTGAGCATGTTGGACATCTTCCCGTTTGCTCGATGCCCAAAAAAGGTTTAGTAACGCATCATCATGTTGTATTATAGTGTACAGAAATTAAACAACAAACAACAAAGAGTTAAAATTAGTGTTTCAATTTGGCACAGCAGGGGTTAATTGCACAGATGGAGAAGCATGGTAATATGGAGCTTTTTGGGCATGGGGTGCTGTCTGGCTGATGGAAGAAGCTCCTGGGGGAAGGAATGAATTAATGCTAAGAAGGAGGGGAATATATAAGTCTAGTTGCCGAGCCCCTGTGATGAAGTCGGAAGTGATGAAATGCGTTGGAGTGTGGCTATGTGGTGACTGGAAGCGACATCTTAACCGGAACCGGAGGTGATGTGGCGGAGGTGTCCAATGGTTCTGGAGGTGGTGAGACAGTTGAAACATCACTGTACCCCATTACCTGACACCATTATACACCGTTGATGAGCGTTTTTTTTTCTTTTAATTTGTACGTGGCTTTTTAAAAATAAATTGATGCGGATTGGGTTACTATACCATTGGGGGTTATTTCTTTCTCTTTCATACAATCTGTGGTGATTATTGAGTTAGATCGAAGAATTATCCAGTGACATGACATTCAGAATTTGATATGCAGCTTTACACAAAATGGAGAGAGGGATTGCACGTGCACATTTGGTGTATGGTAGAAAATTTGGAAAGTAACATAGCAGCTTTTCTTTGCACATAATTATGGACTATTTAACTACTCTCTTTAATGTGATGGTTATGTATTTTACTGATAAAAAATTGGGTTGTTTTTGATCACAGTACCACTGTGAAGTTGGGTGTTTTTTTTTATTTATCCACCTTTATTTCATATGTTGATGATAATCACATACACATATTTGGTATTGCAACAATCATCGGAAGTAGAAGAATTTGTTTTAGGTTGGTGGTAGGTCATGGTAATGGCAAGAAATATACAGCTGAATTAAAAAAGGGATTTTACTGTTTTGGGCCAGTGATTTCCTTTGTTCATATAAAAAAAAAAATCAGGAGTTATCCACCACCATTTACCACCAAATGAAGGCCCAATTTAACATAAAAAAACAAGGTATAACTCACCTGGATACAAGTAGTTGCAATGATATGCACATTTTTACTAACACATGCCAAAATTGTAAAACTGCATTCAGACATAAAGGTCTGTTTGTTTTTTTCAGCTTTTTAAAGATAATTGTGAAAATATAATCTATTTTTTATATAGGTGTGGCTGTCATTGTAGCACTCGAAAAGTCTCTTTTCGAGAAAGAGGTTTATTTTATTGCAGTTTTTAATGTAAGCAAATGAAATATTGCCCATGTGACTACCTATATAGAAAAAATATATTATTAAATATTATTTGTTTAATGACTGTGGCCACACTGATGCCCGCCATTAACTAGTTTCCATAATGACTACATTTTGTTGTGTACATCAATTTAAATTAACAGGGCAAAAAAGCAGGAAAAACTGTTTTTTTTTTTCCATGGGCTCTGTAAATGTACATTGGAACATTTGGTCAGTCACCATAGACATCAACTGACAGAGGTTCATAGGGTAGTAACTAACTGGCATAGCAAACTTATGGAAACTGTATCATTCTCTACTATACTCAACGCCAATAAATCTCCCCAATAAATGTAACTGCCAAAAGTCTTCTCCATGCAGAACATTTCATTTTCTTCATGTTCAATAGATCTAATTAGTATTATTGTGTAATTTCATTGTGGATGCTTGCTTGTGCCAGTTGGTTCTGTTGCCATTGCTGCTGCCTTCCAAAGTCAACAGGATTTAGAAACAAGTAATTAGAGTATTGGCATGATATCCTAGCATGAAGCATTCCATCAGTTTGTTAACATATACTTTTTTCATAGTAAATGAAATTAAAATATGTTTATGTAATTTCCAAATGAAAATGTAAATAGTGCTACACACAGACAGCTGTCTTATTTGTGCTTCAAATACCAGTTCAATTGTAGTTCTAACCATATAATGGTAACAATAGAAAATGTTTGCTACTGATCATTCAAATATAGAATGACAGTATAAGACCTAATGTCTGAGCATTACTTGGAGTAATCAGGCTATTTAGAGGAGTAACTATCAAATAAGAGCAACTATTTGAAAGCAAAAAAAGTGTCCATTATCACAAGCAGATTTAAAAAGCATGTAAAAGAAAGAAGTCTTTTTCAGTTATCTGTACAATACAAGGCACCATGGATTGAAAAGGGAAACATGTAGGTACAAGCAATACAGTACATGGAATGGCTCTTTCCCAATCTACCAGTCACACACCTAGATGGGGTACCCAAGATGACAAGAAGTGACTCTACTACTGCTGCGGTCCCAGTAACTGTATTTTTCACTCCTGCTAAACGCCTGCTTTACTAGGTAAGTGGATTAGTGTGGTAACAATCCTACATTGTCTATATGCATGTACAGTATATGCAAAACATGATTACTTTAGGAATGAAATGAGAAATATTATGTGCATTAATAAGGGATCTACATCATCAGACATTATTTTAGGACATTCAATAAAAGACTTTATAAAAGGTGTGTGTGTGTGTTTATTTACTATGTATCTTTTTGTGAAGCATCCCCCTTGTGATAGCAATAACGTACATTTTTAAAAAAAAGCTATTTTTTAAAATAAATCAATAAAAACTACCAGAAAAAAAATGTATAAAGCCTCCTCACCCCCCCCCCCCTTTTCTTTTACAAAAGAAGCTAGCAAAAAAATGTAATTAGCTTTTTTTTTTCTTTTGGAAATTTTCGAAAGAAATAGGGATTATTATGCTACTAATCGAGTATGGGGCGTATTCCAAGAGGTGGAATTCAAGGTCAATATTCTCCAGGGGCAATGATATCCTCCTCCATTTCCTTATTGTCATCAGGCAGATCTGCACTTTTTTTTCCCCACACAAAGCATTTTGACCACCCAAGGGTCAAACAATGTTACCAGCACTATTGGAAGCGGAACAAGGAGGTGGGAGACGTGCATCCAGGAGAAAACATGATGACTGATTCAGTAAGTGTTGTGCATAATATTTGATCTGTGTACCTGCTGGATGAGGATATCTCTCTCCTCAATAAAGAACTCAATACTTTTGTAATGCTTCTATAGACAAATAAAATTTGAGAGTTTGTATGGCACTCATTCTCAGGTAGTTGTGGTGAAACTGGTAATATGTTTTCGGTAAAACTTTGGAGTTTGAAAATGAAAGCCAAATCCCCTGCTACCACTTTTCCTCCTATTAAGGTCTTTAGTCTACTGGGCACTTTCATCCCCTTCCTGCCCAGGCCAATTTTCAGCTTTCAGCATTGTCACACTTGGAATGATAATTGCGCAGTCATTCATTACTGTACCCATATGAAATTTTTATATTTTTTTCACACAAATAGAGCTTTCTTTAGGTGGTATTTAATCGCCACTGGGTTTTTTATCTTTTGATAACAGGTAATTTCTCTCCTTCACTGATGTGCACTGTTGAGGCTGCACTCATGGGCACTAACAGGCGGCTCTGATGAGATGGCACTGGTGGGCACTGATGAGGAGGCACTGATAAGGCTGCACTGATGGGCACTTATAGGCGGCACTGATAGGCAGCAGTGATGGGCACTAAAAGGCAGCACTGAAGGGCATTGATAAGGTGACACTAATGGGCACTGATAGGCGACACTGATGGTCACTGATGAGGTGGCACTGGTGAGCACTGATGAGGAGGCACTGATAAGGCTGCACTGATGTGTACTAGTAGGTGGCACTGATGGGCACTAATAAGCAGCACTTAAGGGCACTGATAGGCAGCACTAATTGGCACTGTTAGGTGGCACTAATCAACTAAGGTATGCAGTACCTGAATATACTCCAGCAGTTTTTCACTAGTGCATTCCCCAGCAAATATCTTTATCCTTTAATGCCATTTCCACATGAGAAATAGCCTCCCCTAGAGACATCTTAACATTAAGGACAGCAAATGCTAAATGCAGATATCTCCCATTTCCCATGCGCAGCTGATCTGGATCTAGGCAAGCATAATCTGGCTATCAGTCAAAACACTGAAGTGAGAGGTACTGGTAGAGGAGGGACGCAATACCTTCCCAGCAGCCAGCATCAGGTGGGACAGTTCTAAAAACCACAGTGCTACCAGCAGATGATCCAGGTCCTGACAGATATATTGTGGCTTTTTTTCACAACTCAATTCGGAAATACAACTAGATAAAAAAAAATAGGTGTCATCGCCCCAAACTACCTAAAAAGCCTTTTTTTCAGGTGGATATTAATAAGAATGGATTGCTGTTTATGTAAAGCAATTCTTTAACAGTAAGAAAGCTCAATTACACAGGTAAAATATGAGATGCCACAGTAAAGAATTTCCGATGCAGCCCATGAGAATTGTACTGTACACTAACACCTTATACAGTGCCTTGAAAAAGTATTCATACTCCCTATAATTTTCCACATTTTGTCATGTTACAACCAAAAATGTAAATGTATTTTATTGGGATTTTTTTTGGTGATAGACCAACACAAAGTGGCACATAATTGTGAAGCGAAAGGAAATGATAAATGGTTTTCAAAATTGCTTACAAAAAAAATATTTGAAAAGAGTGGCGTGCATTTGTATTCAGCCCCCCTGAGTCAATACTTTGTAGAACCACCTTTCGCTGCAATTACAGCTGCAAGTCTTTTTGGGGATGTCTCTACCAGCTTTGTGCATCTAAAGAATGACATTTTGCCCATTCTTTTTGCAAAATAGCTCAAGCTCGTTCAGATTGGATTGAGAGCATCTGTGAACAGCAAGTTTCAAGTATTGCCACAGATTCTTAATTGGATTTAGGTCTGGACGTTGACTGGGCCATTGTAACATAATGTATCAATATGATTTGATCTAAACCATTCCATTGTAGCTCTGGCTGTTTGTTTAGGGTAGTTGTCCTGCTGGAAGGTGAAACTTCGCCCCAGTCTTAAGTCTTTTTGCAGATTCAGGTTTTCTTCTAAGATTTCCCTGTATTTGGCTCCATCCATCTCCCTATCAACTCTGACCAGCTGTTAGGATTGAATTCACATGCTGGTGGAACTGTGCTGCTCTGGGCTGTTCCAGGCCTTAATAATCAGCCACACCTGCATTTAGCCATTAGGTGGCTATTTAAGGCTGCTCCTCCATTATCCCATCATGTCACTATTCTGTTCGCCTCCTTGTTGCCAAATTTCCTGATTCATAGCCTGATCCAGCCTGCACCCCTCTGCCTTGATCCTGTCCGCCTTGCTCCGGCTCCCTGCCCAGTGCCCAGTTTGTTGTCCGCAACCTTGTATCCTTGCATTCCCTGTACCCTTGTCAGTGCCTTGTATACAGTTGTACTTAAAAGGTTAGTTCTTTAGTAATTATGTCAGTAGGGTTTGGTTCTTGTTGCTGGGCTTGTTTATGTTTACTGTTTGTGGGTGTTTGCTTATTGCTGTGTTCACTATTAATACATCTCACTTTTAAGGATATATAGGTGTATATATGTGTAGCAACACATGTCTGGTCTCCTTGCTGCAGAAACCTGACATAATAGTGACGCCCACTGACCAGATCAGCTACACGTGGGAACTGGGAGCCAGTTGCTTTGAGTTTTTTGCTTTGCCCTTGTCAAGATGCTTAGGGCGAGGGTTATTTGTCATGTTCAGCTTGCGCTAGAAGTAGATAAATATTATTGTCGCTTTATGTGGCAGGATCTCACTGTGAGGGAACTGCTGGGAATCATTCTGACAGCACATGCCTTATGAGGGCAAATTCTCCCTTAGCAAAGTACAACCTTTGATTTAGGTCTGTTCTGAGCTGTTATTTCCGGTTATCTCTCAGGACCATGATGTTTTCACTCCTCCATTTACTATGTACCAGGTTTTGCGATGGTTGCTGGAACATTATGCGGGTTCTTTTTTTCCAGCTGTATTCAGGTGTTGTTGGATTGTATTGCTGCTGTGCACTCTTTAACCACCTCAATACAGGGCACTTACACCTCCTTCATGCCCAGGCCAATTTTCAGCTTTCAGCGCTGTCATAGTTTGAATGACAATTGCACGGTCATGCTACACTCTGACCATGTGAAAGTTTGATCACAAATAGAGCTTTCTTTTGATGGTATTTAATCACGTCTGGATTTTTTATTATTTCCTAAAAATAAAAAAAAGACAGAAAATTTTGAAAAAAAAAGTGTTTCTTAGTTTCTGTCAGTAAATTTTGTAAATAAGTAATTTTTCTCCTTCACTGATGGGCGCGGACGAGGCGGCACTAATGGGCACTGATAGGCTGCACTGATGGGCACTGATGAGGTGACACTTATGGGCACTGATGAGTCGGCACTTATGGGCACTCATTAGGGGCACTAATGAGGAGGCACGAATATGCTGCACTTATGGGCGCTGATAGGTGGCACTGATATGTGGCACCGCTGAGCACTGATAGGTGGCACTGATGGGTGGCACTGGTGGGCACTAAAGGCAGCACTGGTGGGCACTGATAGGCGGCACAGATAGGCAGCACTGATGGGCACTGATGGATGGCACTGATGGGCATTAATCAGTGGCACTGATGGGTGGCACTGATGGGCATTGATGGGCAGCAGTGATGGGCATTGATGGGCAGCACTGATAGCCAGCACTGACTGGCATCACTAATGGGCACTGTTAGGTGGCACTTGTGGGCACTGATTGATGGCACTGGTGGGCACTCATTGCTGGAACTGGTGGTCACTCATAACTGGCACTGGTGGGCACTAATTTCTGGCACTGTGGGGGCTTTTTTGTAATCAGGGCACTGAAGATCAGTGCCCTGACTACATGTGTAGCTGTCCTCTGCGAGGAGATGCCACTGATCGGCTCTCCTCACCACACACTCTGTCAGTGTGAGGCGAGGAGTGCCAATTAATGGCATCCCCGTGTTTAGATGTGACCGTCTGTGATTGGACACAGCTGATCACATGGCTCTTTACAGAGATTGGGGTCATACCATGTGCTAGCATCACGGCGCTGCTGTGATCGCCACGCTGCACACCCCCGTGACAGCATCCCAGAACGAGAGCCGCACCGCCCTGCCGTCATTTGATGGCGGGGCAGGCGGCAAGTGGTTAATTGATCAATGTGAGCAAGGGAGAGTCAAACTGACTTCAATCTTTGCTACAAGCTTGGTCAGAGATCATCATATCCCCAGTGCTAGATGAGTCACATAAAGTCAGATCTGCTGCTAAGAATCAAGAATCTCTTCCTCTGTTGCCCTTAGCAACCACAGCGGCTACTGAGTGTTCTTTACTTCCTGTAGATCAGTATCCTGCTACCAGTAACCACACTTCCTCTGTATGCAATCCACTGAAGGCTCTCCCTGCAGTGTCTTTACCCATAGCAACGTCTCAGGCCTCTTCCTGCACTTATGCTACTTATCCCTCTATTCTCCCCATTACTGTTACTACCTTTCTATCAGCAGTACACTCTGGTCAGCACAATGCAACTACGTGCAGGACTCCAGTATCTAAGCCAAAAAAGAAACAAAACTTTTTGCCTGCTCCTACAACTCTGTCACTATCCATGCTGCCTGCTGATCCGTTGCCTGCTGCCCAGCCTGCTGATCTGGTGCCTGCTGCCCAGCCTGCTGATCCGGTGCCCACCTATCTGGTGCCCACTGCCCAGCCTGCTGATCCGGTGCCCGCTGCCAGCCTGTTGATCAGGTGCCCGCTGCCCAACCTGTTGATCTGGTGCCCACTGCCCAGCCTGTTGTGCAGATGATTGCTCGTCCAGGCAGATAACTACTGCCGATGAGATCCAGTCCTCCTCCATGCAGACAACTGCTGCCGGTGAGATCCAGTTCTCCTCCATGCTGCTGACTGCTGCCAATGAGATCCAGTTCTTCTCCATGCTGGCCCCTGCTAATGGTATGTAGTCCTCCTCCATGTTGTCGCCTGCCGATGGTGTCCATGCCTCCTCTATGTTGTCGCCTCCCGATGGTGTCCCTGCCTCCTCAATGTTGCCACCTGCTGATGGTGTCCATGCCTTCTCCATGTTGTCGCTTGCCAATGGTGCCCATGTCTCCTCCATGCTGCCGCCTACCAATGGTGTACCTGCTTCCTCCATGCTGCCACCCAGCTGGATTATGCTCATTCCCGGGCTGCCGCCCAGCTGGACTATGCTAAATTTCTGGGCTGCCACCTAGTTAGACTGTGCTGATTCTTGGGCTGCTGCCTAGCTGGACTATGCTGATTCCCGAACTGCCACCCAGATGGACTGTGCTGATACCTGGGCTGCCACCCAGCTGGACTATGCTGGTTCCCAAGCTACCACCCAGTTGGACTATGCTGATTCCCGCTGCCGCCCAGCTGGACTATGTTGATTCCGGGGCTGCTGCCCAGCTGGACTATGCTGATTCCCAGGCTGCCACCCAGTTGGACTATGCTGATTCCCAGGCTGCCGCCCAGCTGGACTATGCTGATTCCTGGGCTGCCACCCAGCTAGACTATGCTGATTCCCGGGCTGCCGCCCAGCTAGCCTATGCCAATCTACTACATGCTGTCAAGCCAGACACTGTTAACTGGGTTAAACTCCCACCTGCTAATGTGTCTGAGGCTTCTGTAGTTCTGGTGTTATAAGGCCTAAATGGGTTATCTGTGTGGGTTAAGATCCCTCCTGTTTTCCGCTCCAAGTTCTTTTCGCAGTCAGCTGATCCTGTTATGCCAAGGCCAGGAGGTCCTGATATCTACTCTGAACATGAGAACTGTAACGGCTGTTACAGCCCCAGTAGAAGAGGTCCTATGGGAAAGGGCAGTGTTCCATATGAACTTTGTTCTGACTCAGGGGTCATCTCTGCAATCCCTTGCGCATTTGGGGACCCGAGTGGGGTAACCTATGCCCTGGGTAGACCTGAGTGGCAGGTAAAACACAGAGCAGTCTCCAGCAACAGAGAGAGAGGAGGTCCAGGTGTGATGGGACAGCCCGGCATCAGGGTACCTGCATGGATCAGGGACTCTGGCATTAAACGTCCAGGTATCTTTCAGTGTCCCAACATTGGGACACAGGCTGCATTTAAGAATTGTAAGCCTTTGGTGTTGTGCCTTAAGGATCTGGAAAGCAGAAAACCCAGTTCACCTGCTGGTGGCACTGTGCTGCTCTGGGCTGTTTGCTGCAGTTCCAGTGTCCACCAGCAGGTGTCTCCCAGAAGCCAGCAGGCTGTAATAATTTGCCACACCTGCATTCAGCTATTAGGTGGCTATTTGAGGCTGCCCCTCCCTTACCTCGACGTGTCATTGTTCTGTTTGCCTCCTTGTTGCCAGAGTTCCTGATTCATAGCCTGACGCAGCCTGCACCCCTCTGCCTTGCTCCGGCTCCCTTCTCAGTACCCAGTTTGTCCTCCACTACCTTATATCCCTGCATTCCTTGTACCTTTTCAGTGCCTTGTATATTTTTGTACATAGTCAGTAGGTTAGTTCTTTAGTAATTTTGTCAGCAGGGTTTGGTTCTTGTTGCTTGGGTTGTTTATGGTCACTGTTTGCTGTGTTTGCATATTGCTGTGTTCACTGTTAATAAATCTCACTTTTAAGGATATATACTTGTTTGTTTGCTCACAGTTGCTATGTGTAGCTACATGTGTCTTGTCTCCTTGCTGCAGAAACCTGACACCAGCTTCCCTGTCCCCGATGAAGAAAAGCATCCCCACAACATGATGCTGCCACCACCATGTTTCACAGTAGGAGTGGTGCGTTCAAGGTGATGTGCAGTGTTAGTTTTCTGCCACACATAGTGTTTTGCTTTTAGGCCAAAAAGTTCAATTTTGGTCTCATCTGACCAGCACACCTTCTTTCGCATGTTTGCTGTGAACCCCTACATGGCTTCTCGCAAACTGCAAACTGGACTTTTTATGGCTTTCTTTTAACAATGACTTTCTTGTTGCCACTCTTCCATAAAGGCCAGGTTTGTGGAGTGCACAACTAATAGTTGTCCTGTGGACAGTTTCTCCCACCTGAGCTGTGGATCTCTGCAGCTCCTCCAGAGTTACCATGGGCCTCTTGGCTGCTTCTCTGATTAATTCTCTCCTTGCACAGCCTGTCAGTGTAGGTGGACGGCCATGTCTTGGTAGGTTTGCAGTTGTGCCATACTCTTTCCATTTTCGGATGATGGATCGAACAGTGCTCCGTGAGATTTTCAAAACTTGAGATATTTTTTTATAACCTAACCCAGCTTTAAACTTCTTCACAACTTTATCCCTGACCTGTCTGGTGTCTTCCTTGGCCTTCGTGATGCTGTTTGTCCAATAAGGTTCTCTAACAAACCTCTGAGGGCTTCACAGAACAGCTGTATTTATACTGAGATTAAATTACACACAGGTAGACTCTATTTACTAATTAGGTGACATCTGAAGGCAATTGATTCTACTAGATTTTAATTAGGAATATCAGAGTAAAGGGTTGAATATAACTGCATGCCACACTTTTCTAATATTTATTTATAAAAAAAATAAATAAAACCATTTATCATTTTCCTTACGCTTCACAATTATTTGCCACTTTGCGTTGGTCTATCATATAAAATCCTGATAAAATATGATTAGGTTTTCGGTTGTAACAAAATATGGAAAATTTTGAGAGGTGTGAATACTTTTTCAAGGCACTGTACAACCTAAAAGCCTCTCCTGAGCATGTATAAGAAAATTATAATGCTTTTCCCATGTGGCCCTTGAACTCACATAAAAAAGATAACCATCTGAATGCTGAATTGTCATTTTAAAATATTTTTTTTTGTTAAAAATTACCAAAAATGATTTTCAAGACATCAGTGAGATTTGGAAAAAGTGCACAATTTGCAGATTTTTCGATGGGTTTGACTAATGCCCTCTGTATTGAACCCAGGCTGATTCGTTCACCCCTACTTTCCACTAGGGATGAGCTTCATGTTCGAGTCGAACCCATGTTCGACTCGAACATCGGCTGTTCGGTCGTTCGCCGAATTGCGAACGATATGGGCCGTTCGCGCCAAATTCGTGTGGCGCGTCACGGCCCATAATTCACTGCGGCATCGCAGTGCATTGCTGGCTGATGATTGGCCAAGCATGCACTATGACCCGCAAGCTTGGCCAATCACAGCGTCGCCTGAACAGAGAGCCGTAATTGGCCAAAGCCAAGGAGGCTTTGGCCAATTATGGCTCAGGGGATTTAGTACACGCCCCACACTATATAAGGCCGCCTGCACGGCAGCCCTGTGCAGTGTGTTCCGGTGTGCTGAGAGAAAGAGAGAGAGAGAGACAGTGTCATTTCATTTGAGTTAGCTAGATTAGGCAGGACAGTCAGTCAGTTAGCTGCACTTACAGTATATTGTGTATATATATGCATCCCAGGTGTTGCATATATATATATATATATACACTGTATTCAGTTTAGCTAGATCCGTTCCTGTTATCTTCCTACTGACAGGCAGGCTTGTCTTGTTACAGTATTTACAGCTACCTGAAGAAAATTATTGGTGTTCTTTTGATCCTATTAGTACCACAGTCAGGCAGCTGGACTATTTACAGTTAGTTCAGTGCGTCCTGCTCACAGTGTTCAGCTAGATCCGTTCCTGTTATCTTCTTACTGACAGGCAGGCTTGTCTTGTTACAGTATTTATAGCTACCTAAAGAAAAATACTGGTGTTCTTTTGATCCTATTAGTACCACAGTCAGGCAGCTAGACTATTTACAGTTAGTGCAGTGCGTCCTGCTTACAGTGTTCAGCTAGATCCGTTCCTGTTATCTTCCTACTGACAGGCAGGCTTGTCTTGTTACAGTATATACAGCTACCTGAAGAAAATTGCTGGTGTTCTTTTGATCCTATTAGTACCACAGTCAGGCAGCTAGACTATTTAAAGTTAGTGCAGTGCGTCCTGCTCACAGTGTTCAGCTAGATCCGTTCCTGTTATCTTCTTACTGACAGGCAGGCTTGTCTTGTTACAGTATATAAAGCTACCTGAAGAAAATTGCTGGTGTTCTTTTGATCCTATTAGTACCACAGTCAGGCAGCTAGACTATTTACAGTTAGTGCAGTGCGTCCTGCTCACAGTGTTCCGCTAGATCCGTTCCTGTTATCTTCTTACTGACAGGCAGGCTTGTCTTGTTACAGTATTTACAGCTACCTGAAGAAAATTACTGGTGTTCTTTTGATCCTATTAGTACCACAGTCAGGCAGCTAGACTATTTACAGTTAGTGCAGTGCGCCCTGCTCACAGTGTTCAGCTAGATCCGTTCCTGTTATCTTCCTACTGACAGGCAGGCTTGTCTTGTTACAGTATTTACAGCTACCTGAAGAAAATTACTGGTGTTCTTTTGATCCTATTAGTACCACAGTCAGGCAGCTAGACTATTTACAGTTAGTGCAGTGCATCCTGCTCACAGTGTTCTGCTAAACCTACAAGTTAGTGGGGTGCGTCCTGCTCACAGTGTTCAGCTAAACCTACAAGTTAGTGGGGTGCGTCCACCTCACAGTGTTCAGCTAAACCTACAAGCTAGTGGGGTGCGCCCTGCTCACAGTGTTCAGCTAGATCCGTTCCTGTTATCTTCTTACTGACAGGCAGGCTTGTCTTGTTACAGTAAATACAGCTACCTGAAGAAAATTGCTGGTGTTCTTTTGATCCTATTAGTACCACAGTCAGGCAGCTAGACTATTTACAGTTAGTGCAGTGCGTCCTGCTCACAGTGTTCTGCTAAACCTACAAGTTAGTGGGGTGCGTCCTGCTCACAGTGTTCAGCTAAACCTACAAGTTAGTGGGGTGCGTCCACCTCACAGTGTTCAGCTAAACCTACAAGCTAGTGGGGTGCGTCCTGCTCACAGTGTTCAGCTAGATCCGTTCCTGTTATCTTCTTACTGACAGGCAGGCTTGTCTTGTTACAGTAAATACAGCTACCTGAAGAAAATTGCTGGTGTTCTTTTGATCCTATTAGTACCACAGTCAGGCAGCTAGACTATTTACAGTTAGTGCAGTGCGTCCTGCTCACAGTGTTCAGCTAAACCTACAAGTTAGTGGGGTGCGTCCACCTCACAGTGTTCAGCTAAAGCTACCTGTAGAAGGTTGGTGGTGTTCTCATACTACAGGCAGGCAGTTGATTTTGCTAGCTGCAGTATCAGTACATACATATATATATATATATATATATATATATATATATATATATATATATATATATATATATATATATCCCAGCTTAGTGCAGCTACAGGCCATTAGTATGTCTGGAAGGCCAAGAAGGAGAGGCAGATAGTCACAAGCCAATAAGAGAGGGCAAGCAGGCTCTGTGTCTAGTGCTGGTTGTGGAGACGGTGCATCCTCATCAGCACGTGGCCATGGGACACGCTTGGCCTTTTTTTCGGCAGCTGGCCGTGTTGAGCCGCAACATGCGGAAGACTTGGTCGAGTGGATGACCAAGCCGTCCTCATCCTCCTCATCCTCTCTCACCCATGCCCAGGGTACTTTGTCTGGCAAAGCAGTGGCCTCTTCCCTCGGCTCAATGTCATCAGTGACTCCTTCCCTAGCCCCACCATGTCCTCCTGAGGAGTCCCTCGAGCTGTTTGACCACAGTGTTGGGTACATGCTCCAGGAGGATGCCCAGCGTTTGGAAGGCTCTGATGATGATACTGAGTTTGATGAAGGCAGTAACATGAGCACGGACAGAGGGGGTGCCCAAGAAGGACAGCAATCTGGCAGTCATGCTCCCCCTGCTGCAGCTTACTGCCAGGTTTGCTCCAGTGATGAGGAGGGAGGGGATGATGAGGTCACTGACTCAACGTGGGTGCCTGATAGGAGAGAGGAGGGGATGGCGGCACATCACCAACGAGGCAGGATGCCCTCCAGGGGCCAGCCTAAGGGCAGCACATTGACTGCATCACACCCCAAAGCTCCACATGTGCAGGGCGCTGCAGTCTCTGCGCGTTATTCAAAAAGTTCTTTGGTGTGGGCCTTTTTTGAGACGAGTGCATCAGATCGCACCGCTGCTATTTGCAACATATGTCTCAAGCGTATCTCGCGTGGCCAAAACATCTCCCGCTTGGGTACCACATGCTTGACCAGACATATGTTGACCTGCCATGCAGTTCGTTGGCAAGCATATCTAAAAGACCCACACCAAAGAACAAAGAGGACCTCTCCTTGCTCCTCATCAGCTGAGATTTCCAACCCCACTAGACCTTCAGTCCTCTCTGAGACCTGCACTGAGAGGACTGAAGGTGTAGAATTAGGTGTGTCACAGCCAAGTACTTGTGGGCAATCTGCTTTTGGTACACCGACGTCAGATTGTACCAGACAAATTTCCCTGCCCCAGCTGCTGCACCGCCGAAAGAAGTTTGCTCTCAGCCATCCACATGCCCAGCGGTTGAATGCTAGCTTGGCAAAATTGCTAGCACTTCAACTGCTGCCTTTTCAGTTGGTAGACTCTGCCCCCTTCCGTGAGTTTGTGGAATGTGCGGTTCCTCAGTGGCAGGTACCCAAACGCCACTTTTTCTCACGGAAGAGGATTCCGGCTCTCTACCGGCATGTGGAAGGCAATGTCCATGCCTCGCTGGACAGGGCGGTCAGCGGTAAGGTGCATATTACCGCTGACTCATGGTCCAGCAGGCATGGACAGGGACATTACCTAAGTTTCACGGCGCATTGGGTGACTCTGCTGGCAGCTGGGAAGGATGCAGGACAAGGTGCAGTAGTGTTGGAGGTTGTTCTGCCACCATGCCTCCAAAATGCTAATGATTGTGACACACCTCTCTCCTCCAACCCCTCCTCTTCTTCTTCCTCCATGGCCTCTTCCTGTGCTTTGTCCTCGGAACCAGCGGTGCTCCGTAGCCGTTCAAGGGGCTACGCAAGTACGCAGGCCAAAAGATGCCATGCGGTGCTTGAGCTGGTGTGCTTGGGGGACAGGAGCCACACTGGAGCAGAGGTTCTGTCAGCTCTGCAGGGGCAGGTTCAGAGGTGGTTGACGCCACGCCAACTTAAGGTCAGTAATGGTGGTTTGCGACAATGGCACCAACCTCCTCTCTGCCCTCCAACAGGGACAAATGACCCATGTGCCCTGTTTGGCTCACGTCCTTAACTTGGTGGTGCAGCGGTTCTTGGACAGGTACCCGGGCTTACAGGATGTCCTGAGGCAGGCCAGGAAAGTCTGTGTGCATTTCTGCCAGTCATATAATGCCAGTGCTCGGCTGACGGACCTCCAAAAGGAGTTTAACCTGCCCAAGAACCGCCTAATCTATGACATGCCCACCAGGTGGAACTCAACGTTGGCCATGCTGCAGAGGCTGCACACGCAGCAGAGGGCCATCAATGAGTACCTGTGCGACTATGGCACTAGGACAGGGTCAGGGGAGCTTGGTTTTTTTTCCCCACGCCAGTGGGCCATGATCAGGGATGCATGCACTGTCCTGTCACCATTTGAGGAGGCCACAAGGATGGTGAGCAGTGACAGTGCATGCATCAGTGACACTGTCCCCCTTGTCCACCTGTTGGAGCACACGCTGCGTGGAATAATGGACAGGGCACTTGAGGCAGAACAGAGGCAGGAAGAGGAGGACTTCCTTAGCTCTCAAGGCCCCCTTTATCCAGACAGTGTTCCTGCGTGCCCGCCGATCACACAGGAAGAGGACGAGGAGGAGGAGGAGGAGGAGGAGGAAGATTGTGTCAGTATGGAGGTGGAGCCTGGCACTCAGCATCAGCAGCAGTCTTTAGGGGATCAGTCCCAAGAAACACATGGACTTGTACGTGGCTGGGAGGAGGTGGCTGCGGACCATGTTGTCCTTAGTGACCCAGAGGACTCCGGACCGAATGCCTCAGCAAACCTACGCTGCATGGCCTCCCTGATCCTGCAAAGCCTGCGTAAGGATCCTCGTAGTTGTGGTATCAAGGAGAAGGACCAATACTGGCTGGCAACCCTCCTTGATCCACGTTACAAGGGTAAGGTTGCGGACCTTATCTTGCCATCGCAGAGGGAGCAGAGGATAAAACATCTTCGGGAGGCCTTGCAGAAAGGTCTGTGCAGCGAGTTCCCAGAGACTGGGAGGTTACAAACTCCTGTTTCTGGACAACGTGTTGCTGAGGCTTCGGTCAGTCAAAGAAGGAGCGGTGGAAAAGGTGGCCGTCTGACCGATGCGTTCAGACAATTTTTTGGTCCGCAGCCCCAAGGTATGATCGGTTCCAGCAACCATCGCCAGCGTCTGTTTTACATGGTGCAGGAATACCTAGGGGCAAGATCAGACTTGGACACCTTTCCCACCGAAAATCCTCTGGGTTACTGGGTCTTGAGGATGGATCACTGGCCAGAGCTTGCACAGTATGCAATTGAGCTACTGGCCTGTCCTGCATCCAGCGTTCTTTCGGAACGCACATTCAGTGCTGCTGGAGGCGTGGTAACCGATCACAGGGTGCGTCTGTCCACCGACTCGGTTGATCGACTGACCTTCATAAAAATGAATCAGTCTTGGATCACCACAAGCTACCAAGCACCTGATGCTGATGTAACCAAATTATTTTTTTTTTAAATCTCAGATCCCTTCAAAGACTGCCTATGCTGATGATGAGTGACTATCCCTGAGTAATTATCCTCTTCCTCCTCAATCATCACGCTGATAGCTTGTAAGAACATTTTTGGTTCTGGGCGCCACCACCAGTGCCTAAGGCACAATTTTTCAGCCCCTGTTTAACAGGGGCGTGTAATTACAATTTTTGATGCAATACTTTGCAGCAGGGCTCGTTCCTGCATTCCAACTAGAGTGTCTGTGAGGGGTTGCAGTGTTGTGGCACCAGCACCAGTGCCTAAGGCCCATTTTTTCTGCCCCTGTTTAACAGGGGCGTGTAATTACAATTTTTGATGCAATACTTTGCAGCAGGGCTCGTTCCTGCGTTCCAACTAGAGTGTCCGTGAGGGGTTGCAGTGTTGTGGCACCAGCACCACCACCACCACCACCAAAGGCCCAATTTTTCTGCCCCTGTTCAACAGGGGCATGTAATTACAATTCTTGATCTAATATTTCACAGCAGGGCCCATTTCTGCACCCACCAAGAGCGAGTGAGGACTTACAGTGTTGTGGCACCAGCACCACCACCACCACCACCAAAGGCCCAGTTTTTCTGCCCCTGTTCAACAGGGGCATGTAATTACAATTCTTGATCTAATATTTCACAGCAGGGCCCTGTGAGGGCTTACAGTGTTGTGGCCACAACAACACCTAAGGCACAAATTTCTGCTGAGTATATAGGGCAGGCCCCTACTTTCAAACATCTAACTTACAAACGACTCCTACTTGCAAACGGAAGGAGACAACAGAAAGTGAGATTAAATCTACCCCTAGGAAGGGAAATTCTCTCCTGTAAGAGTTAATATGGGAAAAACATTTCTCCTTTCCACTGATGCTTTCCAATCCTTGTTCCACAAAAAAACCCAAATTCTCAAAAAGCATTTGTCATTGGAACAAAAAGTGAGGTGACATCTTCTAAAGAGGAAGAAAGACAGCAAAACAAATGTCACAGGGGTGATAACCCTTCCCTATGTTTTCCAAAAAGCTTAAAAAAGATTTTTTGGCTGGAGCTAAACACGTTAAAAATGTACCCGTTCAAAATGACAAACAGATTCTACTTAACAACAAACCTACAGTCCCTGTGTTGTTTGCACCGCCTGTATACTGCTGTTCAGAGTATATAGGGCCTGGTGGCCCCACACCTTTCCTTATTTTAATTTGGGTGCGGGGTTCCCCTTAATATCCATACAAGACCCAAAAGGCCTGGTAATGGACTGGGGGGTACCCATGGTGTTTGTCTCACTGATTTTCATCCATATTTCATCCGGACATTACATTAAACCCGCAAGCAAGCAGTTTTAAATGAGATTTTTTCCTTAAAAAATGACATTTGGTGCAGGGGCTGTTCTAAACAGGGGAAACACGTGCCACTTTACAGGCATACTATAGACACCCCCCAGGTACGATATTTAAAGGAATATTTCACTTTTTTTTTTTACTTTAAGCATCATTAAAATCACTGCTCCCGAAAACACGGCCGTTTTTAAAAGTTTTTTTTGCATTGATACATGTCCCCTGGGGTAGGACCCGGGTTCCCAAAACCTTTTTAGGACAATACCATGCAAATTAGCCTTTAAAATGAGCACTTTTGATTTTGAACGTTCGAGTCCCATAGACGTCAATGGGGTTCTAACGTTCGTGCGAACTTTCGGTCCGTTCGCAGGTTCTGGTGCGAACCGAACCGGGGGGTGTTCAGCTCATCCCTACTTTCCACTAATGTCTCATATATCTTAATAGGATGGCAGGAACAATATCCCATTCAGTATATGGAATGTTGGTGTGCTGGCATGGGCAACATGGCACTACATTTCTACCAGGGAGGCTGTAGAAAGCCATAGAGAGTAAGTATGGAATTGCAAGGGGGGTGGCACAGCTGATTGTATTGAGGGGATAAGGAAGATTTTTTCATAACCCTTAACTTGTGTTGGAAGGTTGTCAAAGTTAAACCGTTTACCACAATGTGTAACTCAGATGCGTTTCTTTGCCCAGAGTCCTGGATCTTGCCATGAGTAAAATCTGGAAGTTTCCTTTCCTCCAGAGAGGGGTGAGTGGTAAGTATTGTCCAATATATACATTGGACAATTGGAAAATATCAGCCATTTTACTTTGATTTCTACCCAGGGTCCCATTTTGTTTAAACATGTCTGTTTGTATTGACAATTTTACCATTAAAGTTGTTGGATTCTCAAGGAAAAGAATTGCATAAACCTTTACCCATGTTTGGTAGATAAACAAAAAAAACTATATTAGGGATGAAAAAAATAATGTGTTATGTTGCCAAATCTGATATCAGCAATTCACACATACTGAATTCAGTGTTATTAATGTTCCTTTACTGACTGATACATGATTAGATAACAAAAAAAGTATACTCCACTATATTGGTTAAAGTGACACTAAAGGTTCATTAAAAAAACAAAAAACAAACATATCATACTTACCTCCACTGTGCAGCTAGTTTTGAACAGAGTGGCCCTGAACCTGCTCTTCTGGGGTCCCTCGGCAGCTCTCTCAGCTCCTCCCCGCATCAGACAACCCCCTGGGAGAAGCACTCTCCCGGGGGGTTATCTTTTGGGGCGCACTCCTGAGTCCAGCATTTGGCGTCCATAGACACCGAATGCAGGACTCGGCCCCGCCCCCGGTGGCCGCGTTATTGGATTTGATTGACAGCATTGGCTGAGCTGCTATCAATCTATCCAATCAACAGCCGAGAACCCCCTAGCAGAGAGACAGTGGATCCCCGTGGGACAAGTTCATGGGTTCAGGTAAGTAAAACGGGGGGGGGCTGGGGGGCCAGTCACTGACAGGTGTTTTTTCACCTTAATGCATAGGATGCAATAAGGTGAAAAAACACAAACCTTTACAACCACTTAAGTACATGATTTAATTATAGCATATTATTGTTTGCTATTGCCTTTAAATTCTATTTGTTATATTTGTTAAATGCATTTACTTGTAATGTGACATATATACATGTAAAACAAAATAAAACTAGAATAAACAGAAAAATGTATTATTTATTGCATAAACAAGATTTAATTTGCATGATGGCCCTTCCAAAGTAATACAAGGTATAAACTTCATGTTTAAATTGCTGTGCTTTGATATTCTAATATTGGTCCAAAAGCCCAATATTGTATTATCTTTTTATTTACAGTCACTTTTGATTTGGTCTTCTTTCAGTTTCTTGTAGCATTGTAAGCTTCGCTATCCCATGATAGTTTCTGTCAGAAATTAAATATCTTCAAGGTATGACTGTTCTAGGTTTCAAAAGAGAAAATAAAAAAAGGTTTTATTTTTGTTTTTTGGTTTTGTTTTGTTTTGTTTTGTTTTTTTTAGGAAAAATGAAAAATTTGTGAAAAAAAGTATTTTACATGTTTGCTTGTTTTTTGTGTCAGCAGTAGGAAATTAGTCTTTCAGGGTTCTAGAGTAAATTTGATATCGTGATACTTCAGTCACTGAGAGTCAGATTAATCATTGGGATGACAAATCCAAAAAAATCATAGTTCATATGGGATACACCCATCGTGAATTAGGAATAATTTGAGAAACCACTAGCTGTGTTGCTAAATGTGCATTTTTTTACATTGGCAAGCCTCCCTAGGAAGCATCATTATCCAACCTCTGCAGCAGCTGAACAACATAGTGAAGAGCATGGGTACTTCCACATAGCAAAACAGCATTAGCACAGGTTCACAGTGAGCTGTGGGAATAAAGCGTGTGAGTTCAGCTGAACTCGCATGGTTTCACTCCCACATGTCAGTACCAATTTCAGCCGCGATTTCAGAGACATCTGTGTGGGTTTCTGCAAAGATGCCAACAAAAATCGCACCCTGAAATCGCAGAAAGTAGTACAGAAATGACTTTTTGAAATTGGTGTGGCGCCTAAAATGCAGCGTTGCACCAATTAGGATGGTGCCATTGTTGCTGATTTGACATGTGATTTGACATGTCAAATCGCATGTTAAAACGCACCGATTTGAACCAGGGCTTAGTCACCCTCTATGGAAAGGCCCCATTCAATCAGTAAAGGCAAAGGAACATGCCTGGGAACCTAAGTACAAGATCGCACTGTTGGAATCCAGGTAAGAAATATAAGAACAATTTGATGAAAATATTGCAATGCCCCAATGTGCAAAGTTTGCCAACCAATCATCATTCTTTGATATTAGTCTCTGACAAGCCTGAACACAGTGGTTTCTGCACTGTTTCTGAAGTGCTCTTAATAAAATAAGACACATTCAGACACATCTGCAATAATATTATTTATTACATATATTTACACTTTTAAATGACAATAGGATACTGAAGATGGAATTAGTAATCAGTTAAGACCCTGATTTACTATTTACAGTTCATTTAAAACATACTGCTATCCAATAAGATTGACAGAAAAATCAGTTAATGTTTATGGAACTGCAAATGCATAATTGACTAATGTATAGACCACCGGCTGTAATCACATCTGACAACAACTTAATTTAGCTATAAAGCAGACATTTTGTTGACATACATTCCCCAAGCTGCTGTATTTAACTTTCATTCTTAAAGAAAGCACTGCCAAAAATGACAGCAAGCAGATATTCCTACTGAAATTCCTGAACCTCCATCTGGTGTAAACATGTTGATGAAGAGGTATGCAGATTCCTCACTTCTGATGCTATTTTTATATATTTCAATCAAAAGTAAAGTTTTCCTGAATCAAAGAATAAGAACTTTCTTCAGATTAATATCCTAGAGTTTTTAATGCATTCTTATTTTTATTTTTTTTTAATACCCAGTGGAGGGGATTTACTAAAGCTGGTGCACACAGAATCTGGTGCAGCTCTGCAAAGAAACCAATCAGCTTCCAGGTTATATTGTCAATGCTTAACCCCTTCCCGACCAGCCGCCGTCATTATACTGCAGCAGGTCGGCACGATCCCGCGAACCGTCGTAGTTGTATGTCGGTCCCTTTAAACAGGCACAGCGGGGGTGCTGATGCTCGTGACTGGCAGTCGTGATGACCGCTGGCCACGAGCAATCGTGGGCACGAGAGGCACAACAGGGACGTGTGTGTGTAAACACACAAATCCCAGTTCTGTGAGGAGAGGAGAGAGATATTGTGAGTTCCTACAAGCTGGAAACCACGATCTCTCATCTCCTATAGTCAGTCCCATCCCCCACAAACACATAGGGAACACAGTTAACCCCTTAATCGCCCCTAGTGTTAACCCCTTCCCTGCCAGTGACATTTACACAGTAATCTGTGCATTTTTATAGCACTGATCACTGTATAAATGCCAATCATCCCAAAAATGTGTCAAAAGTGTCCGATATGTCTGCCATAATGTCGCAGTCCCGATAAAAATCGCAAATTGCCGCCATTACTAGTAAAAAAAAAAAATAATAATAAAAATGCCATAAATTTATCCCCTATTTTGTAGACGCTAAAACTTTTGTGCAAACCAATCAATATACGCTTTTTGCAATTTTTATTACCAAAAATATGTAGAAGAATACATATCTGCCTAAACTGAGGAAAAAATTAGCTTTTTTTAAAAAAATTGGGGCTATTTATTACAGCAAAAAGTACAAAATATTGGGGCAGATTTACTAAAACTGGAGCACTCATAATTTGGTGCAGCTGTGCATGGTAGCCAATCAGCTTCTAACTTCAGCTTGTTCAACTTCAGCTTTGACAATAAAACAAGAAAGCTGGTTTCTGTGCAGAGCTGCACCAGATTTTGCTCTCTCCAACTCTATTAAATCTCCTCCATTGTGTTTTTTTCAAAATTGTCGCTCTTTTTTTGTTTTTAGCGCAAAAAATAAAGACAGCAGAGATGATCAAATTCAAACAAAAGAAAGCTGTATTTGTGGGAAAAATTTTGTTTGGGTACAGCGTCGCACGGCCACGCAATTATCGGTTAAAGAGGCGCAGTGCCGTATCCCAAAAAATGGCCTGGTCATTGAGCAGCAAATTCTTCCGGGGCTGAAGTGGTTACTTTAACAAGCTGAAGTTAGAAGCTGATTGGTTACTATGCACAGTTGTACCAGATTCTGTGTGCACCAGCTTTAGTAAATCTCCCCCAGTGTTTACTAGCAATATCGTTATTCAGATTTTTCTCCTGAAGAGCTGTTTTTACCTTTATTTAAAAACACAAACTACATTTTTTACAACATTTAAAGTGAATGCAAACCTTATGTGAATGACATTGCAGAGAGAGCCCGGTGATTAAAGGAGCATCAGTCACATGACTTTGACAGGTTTCATCAATGTTTGGGAAGCCATGCAAAATTACACTCGTTCCTGACACTCAGATAAACATGTTGCTCTTTAACAGATGCGCACGAGTGCCATTAATTGTTAATGGCATCACCACGCATTGGCAATCTTGCAGCCGTGGCAGGAATTATACTTCTTGCTGTGTTCAGCAGGCATTACCGCCTGCCTAATGCAACCCATTCAGGTGATTAGGGTCATGCTGCAACTGCCCCACAACTGAGTGCGTTGCACATGGTTGTGGCACAGTGGTGCTGCATTTGGGGGGTTGAAACTGGCAGTGGGGAGGCGCAAAATTGCCTCCTAACCGCCTGATGAATGCCTTTAAAAAGTATCTGAGCATAGATTGCTTTTCATTGGAGTCCTTGCTACTATTGTGAATGAGCCCTAAAAACTGTTCAAATCAGAGTGGATTAGGGGTCAGGATTAAAAGTAAAGTACATACGGCAGACTTCAGACCAGTCATAACTCACATACTGTTAGAGACACGCTTACTGATCCTACGCAACTGGAAAACTACCACAGCCATAAACATGTCAGACATCACTAAAGCTGTGCACAGAAATTACACTTTCGAACATCTCATAGCGATTAACTCCATGCAATGTAAAATATTGTAAATAATGTAAAATATTCAACAAACATTGGTCTATATGGCCCAAATGATTTTGATGATCCAATAGTTTACTTTGTTGAGTTGACTTTACTAGTTTATGACTTTACTTGTTTACTTGTTTATTAAAAAATTTTGTTGATAGCAAACACGCTAAAATGCTTTTCAGGATGTATATTGGTTGAAAGTGTATATCAAAAGTCCCTCTATACTTTGTACTATGTTTATTTTTTAAATATTCAATAAAAAACATAAAAAAAAAGTAAAGTACATACGTACAAACACTCTTATAACAATAGCATACATACATAAAATTACATACATATAAATACACACATAAACTCACATACACACATGCATACACTCACATACACACACACACACATACGTAAATACACATATAGTACACACACACACAGATATACATATAGTTTTTTTTGTTTTTTTTTTTTTTTATTTCAGTACTGTACCTTCACCCACACTGCAGGGTACAGCATTTCACAGTACTGCACTTTAGGGGGAGGTAGAGAGGTCAGGACTCCCCTTTTCATTACTCTGTACTTACTATCCTGATTAAGTTCCTGTTGTGCCAATGTACAGCTTGGCAGAGAAGTTGGAGCTCAAGCACAGCCTTTATTAATCAGAATGCCATGGCGCCCCTGACAAACTCAGACAGAACTCCAGGATGCCATGGCACTCTGGCTAAGAAAGGCTGCATTATATGACTGGGATCTCCTCTCCACTCCTTTAATTTTTGTTATTCATTTCTCAGATCGTAGAGAGGGACACCTTTAGACACAGAATATGGACACAATAGACAAACTGATAGAGAGGAGCTAAACCCTCTTATCATATGGACCATGATGAATTAAACACACAAGAATGTTCATCTAAATGTAAATAATTTTAACGCGGACCTTCAGTCAGTTTTTCAACTTTCCATCTATTAAATCTTCTGCCCTAGTTGTTTTAACTTTGGATAGTAAAATATTTTTTTTTCTGCCAGTAATTATCTTATACAGCCCACTTTCTTGTTTCTTGTCTGGTAATAAGCCTAGGGTTATGACATCATGCACAGCTCTCTCTCTCACTCTTGTGATAATTTGCCAGGAAGGGAGGTGGGTAAGAGGACCAATGAGAGTTGCAGAGCTGGAGGTGTGCCTCTGTGTAAATCCAGAACGTGAACAGGCAGCAGCTTCAGCTGCCCACAGTTAAAATGGCTGCAGCTAGACTTGGTGGAGGGATATTTCTGCAGCATATTTGACAAGTACAGATTTACAGTGTATATAAAATAATATGCAAAGTGGTTGAAGGGAAGCTTCAGAATGGCAAAGATGTTTTTATTACAAATTATGTGAGCAGACTGCAGTTCCTCTTTAAGGATGAATGGAACGCTTAGACCACTATAAACATCTCTGGAAGTTAAATAGTAGATGTATATATACAGATGTCTACACTGAGATCTAAACCTAAAAGAGCACACCCTAAAAGTTGAGGAGAAATAAGGTACAAAGGGATTTTGTTACAAAAGAAGTACAGTTACTCCAAATGAGGTTTGGTAAGCCCTTTAGGCCATTTGCTTGCTATGGAAAATTTCATATCTTCCTGTTTATCCAGATACTGGTTGTTTCTCTTTTCTCATTCTCCTTGTCATACTATTGTGGCAGTGGGACCCCATGCTACCTGGAAGATTGCTGGTTTACATCAGATTTTGGACAGACAGGCATGCTGAATCAGGTGGACTCCCATTCCTCTGAGAGGAGTCAGAGGCTGCATGGGTGCAGCCAAAACCAGAGCATGTCTGTAGGAGGCAGATTTAGTTTGTGACAGAGCAGCAAGGAGCTGATCGGGAGTATGCTAGGAGAGAGCTTGACTCTAAGGGTCGGTTCACACTGGGGCAACACGACTTCAGCGCGACTTTGCACGGCAACTTCAACGCGGCTTCGACGCGACTTCAGCGCGACTTTAGCAAAATACAAGGCGACTTGAAGTCGCCTCCATGACAGGCGACTTCGGCTGTGGCCAATCACAGGGCAATCAGCTCTCTGGGAGGGAGGGGGGAGGGAGGGGTTTTCCCTGCAAAGTCGCTTGACTTTACAGAGAGATCCGACTTGGAGGCGACTTCCATTGATTTCTATGGTACAGGTCGCCTACCAAGTCGGATCAAAGTAGTACAGGGAGTACGCTCTGAAGTCGGAGCGACTTCAGTAGTGTCTATTAAGACGCTAGCGTTCACTCCCATTGAATCTATTTCTGGGGCGACTTGGGGCGACTTGAGGGCGTACAAGTCGGATCCCAAGTCGCCCCAGTGTGAACCGACCCTAAGAAACTCTTTTGGTCTGAGGAGCAGCTGTGTGGCAAGAGGGTAAGCCAGGAGACTGAAGTATTTTGATTGTGCAAGATACAAAAATGGTGGAACCCCCTGCGTGGGCTACTGATGTCTCTTGTGAACTTTTCTGATCTTTTAAATAAAAGTGGGCTACCAGGCCCATAAAATACAGTTTTGGACTGGCGCAATCTTTGAAAACATACCTACCGCTTGAGTCTGATCATCCCAATCTTACACTATTATTGTACCAAACTCTGTCTGTGAAAAATTATCTGATGTTTTTCAATAAATGGTGTCATGCACATAAGCCTAAACTCACAGCTGTACTACAGGAACTAATATGGATGCTGCTTTCTGCACACTGATCTGCAGACAAAATAGTGGAAGTTGTGCCATGCCTGCTTCCTTTAAGCTAATGGATGGCAAGTAAAGGCCTAAAAAAACGTATGTGTGAAGTATACAGTACAAGGGTAAGACATTAAGCAAAGCACAAAAAATAAGTAAGTATAATGGAGTATTAATATAAAATGCAAGTGCTATTTAGCAACAACGCTTCCTGAATTAGAGTGGACATGTGCTACAACTTCGGACAATAATGTGTTTACACATTCTTAACGAGCAGTAATAAAGCTTCAAAACAAGCTCTCATTGACCTCTGCCAAGATTTTTCTGCAAAAGAAAGTACCGGTATGCTGAATTTATACCTCTTCATTTTAAGTGATATGTGTTGTCTGTTGAAATTATTAGAATCTAAAATGAAAATGCAAATTCATATATTGTAACTCATTGTACAAAGAAGTTTTCATTGCACATCCACACATAAAAAAAAGTATGTCAACTCATATTATGTATGTTGATGTGCATTACTGTGAATGTTAACATGTTTTATATTATCTTCAATTGATTCCTGTGGAAAGAAAGTGCATTAATGTGCATAAATGTGAATCTAGCTTAAAACATTTAAGAATCAGATATAGACTAAAGGCAACTAATAGCACAGACATATTGATAATGCAATGTTCCATTGACTCCTATAATCAAAACTTTATAATGAATACTTTTGCTGCAATACTATGCTAAAATGCGTACACATATTGTATTGTATTGTATTATTAATTCACCTTGGGTGTATCATCTCTTTGACAAAATGCCGAAGGGAGCAATGATAGCAATAACTTGTGTAGCAATAACTCTCGATGGAGCTGCTGGTTTAAAGCGGGCTGTTACCGTCACCTTCGTTACCTCTATTTCACCAGATCCGGGTCTAGGGTCCCATTGAGTTTAATACCAGACAATGTAGGCACCGGACACTTGAGTATCTTTTCCAATGCTTTAATAAACGTAAATAGAAGGAAGTAGCAGGAAAGCGGTAGAAGGAGAGTTGCAGGGAAGTTCAAATTGTGTAGTATTAGGAATTGAGAGCTTGCAGATGAATGTACTCTCTCTTTATAGTTGAATCTTTGCCTGCCTGGATAGGTTTCTCTCACTAACCTAGCAGCCAGTACGCAGCAGGAACAAAAGTCTCTGCCACAGACTTGATTGGAACAAAACCTGTACGATCCTCTGCCACAGGATGTAATGGTTTACGATGAATAGCAAACACAGCACTAGAACCTTTAAGCCGACCCAGCAGTACTATGCGGTAGGATTACTTTAGGATGCGTCCTCCAACTGAGTCACCAGGCCCCTCTCCAGACCAGCACCCTGCATGATCCTTCCATGATGGGTCCTCCCCTGGGATCTTCTCAGTTGTCCAGCTTCTTCCCATAGGACATGTAGGCCCCAGACAGGCTCCTGGGCCCACCCACACGCTGCAGCGACGTGGGCCTCCCGGACGGAGGAACACGAGGCAGTACTCCTAGCACATACCTGTCGGCCAGGAGGGCCAGCAGGTGGAACGAAACAAACCCTAAAACATGGCGTCTGTCCTATAAATACCCTCTCCCAGAATGCAACTCGGAGGACCACCTCCACCGAGTTATCTCCGGGACAGAGGAGCACTCATACACTTCAGCGTGTTGCCTTTCCAACACCGACCCATGGTGACAACGACACCCACAGGCACAGTGTGAAACTACATGCAACTCAGCCAAGCTGGAACAGAGGCAAATCTGACTATGTATGAGCAGATAACCCACTAAATTTACCTATAAGCAGTAGATTGAAAATCTACCAGCGCTACATACTCCCCCCACTACAGTAGACGTTGTCCTCAACATCTGTCAAAATAACTCCCAAGCCTGAGAGTAGGTATTTGAACTTAAAACTTGGATAAGGGCAAGAAAAAAGAAAAGACAGTATAGAGATATTACAGTTTCACCATTTATAAAACAACATGTTCACATCTGCAAGCAAAATCACATTATAACTGTCACAACCCCACTGTCTATCTAGCTGAAAAGCCTAACAGCTTGATAGGGGATCCAATTGTTCCTGAAAAAAAAACAAAGTTAGACACACACTAAATATGTACAGTACCCTCAATAAACAGTTTAGGAGCAAAGTTTCATTCCAAAAGAAGAATAACACTCTCTTCCCGTATATTTTTTCCTTTTAATGAAACAAACTAGAGTAACTTGAGAAGTCCATCCCTATTTTTAAGTAAATCACATCCTTTCAATGAAGAAAATCCAGCTAGCAAAGAGTCTTTGGATTTAGAAACGCTGAGATGAACATCTCTTGACCACGAAGATCTCTAAACACTGACACTCTCTAACTATACACCCCAAAGTTCTTTTGTTCATAATCACCAATAAAACCGAGAATCTGGCAATGTCAGTTTCTTTCCCAGTTTATCCACTGTAGTGATAAAGTACACAATGTCATCTTTTCTGGGTTTGCAAATGACCATTTTTGTCAGCATAGATGTGCCGCTAATAGTTCCAGTGTAGGAAACATCCACTGAAGCGTTCATCCATGGCAACAGAATATCCAGTTTTCCGGAAAGGCTTTGGCACAGACAAATAGTCCCAAACAGCTTCACTGTACCACAGTTCCCGGTTGGCCTCAATTTCCTGCATAATCTCCTGAGTAACATAGGGAAACTCCAGACCATATTCTGTGACAACACATTTGGTAAGCACTCTCTGTAAACGTGCAAGTTTAGGCAAAGATCTATTTTTCCCCAAACCAGGAGGCACACAAGAGTTCAGTGATTTACTCACCATAGACCCGATGGGGGTCGGAAGCAAATTATCAACTTTAGATAATGTCTCCTTAGTAGTACTGTGCGGCTCCACACAAGGCGATGTCTTCCCAGAATCCATGGCTGTCCACTCTGAGAAAGTCAAGGCAGAAGCAACATCTTCGCCCTGGGCCCACAATAGTTCCTGTGACATTGTCTCAAACAAATCATCATCACCAGAGAGATCTGACATGGAATCTATCTCCGAATCTCTCAACTCTTCTGCTGGCAAATATTTACAAAGAGTCCCAGATATGTCCCCCTTTGAGCTCTCACCCGCTCCTGACGTGGACTTCTCCGGATCCATGCTTTTCTCCAGCTCCGGTTCGGGTAGTCTCTGGGGTAGGCCTCGACCACAGCCACGGGAAGCCTTTACATATCCCACCTTCCTCTGGACAGGTGCAATGGGGATAGGCGTAGTAGACGTGGAAATGAAAGTGATGTCCGCTGATGAAGTAGTGATAGCGGTATCTCCCTCAGGAACACTCTCGGTGGCAATAGGTGAAATCCCGGTCTGTTGTTCTCCAACAGCAATGGTATCAGCTTCTACTGTAGCAATACCTGTAGCCCAGTCCACCCGATAAGCACGGGACGACATAGTAGGTTGCTCCACTATGAACAAATATTCTCCGCACTGCAAACAACGAACAAATGGACGGAGATGCAAACAAAATATAGGTGTCTTGCGAGCCACAGATGGACTAATGCCTCTAAGGAGTAAACTATTTAAGCTGCAAGCACTGAACCACGTTTCATTGCGTGTAGATAGATAAAAAATAGTAAATGTGCCCGCGCTAGTATAGTGTCACATATAAAATATATAAAAAATATTTTCACATATAAAATACATGTAATGTGATAAATAAAACCATACAGGTAAAATATAATGCAAATAACTATAAATGATAAACCACCAAGTGCATATAAAGGTGCAATCGTGGTAGTAACTAATAAAAGTGCAAAGTGCTAAAATATAAATATCAAAACACTTTCCAGTGACAAATGAGTGTATATCCCAATTAATAAATACAAATCACAAAAAACGTGAATAAATACTATTTATTCACGTTTTTTGTGATTTGTATTTATTAATTGGGATATACACTCATTTGTCACTGGAAAGTGTTTTGATATTTATATTTTAGCACTTTGCACTTTTATTAGTTACTACCACGATTGCACCTTTATATGCACTTGGTGGTTTATCATTTATAGTTATTTGCATTATATTTTACCTGTATGGTTTTATTTATCACATTACATGTATTTTATATGTGAAAATATTTTTTATATATTTTATATGTGACACTATACTAGCGCGGGCACATTTACTATTTTTTAAATGGACGGAGATGTATGGCCAGTCCTTCACACTTGTGGCAAAGCATGCCCAGCCCTTCAATATCTCCAACTGTGTAGAGAACAAACCTCCCCTGCGGTTTCAGACGAATGCCGGTATCTGTCAGCAGAGTTCCGGTCAGCATAGCACCCTCAGCGGTACTCGTAGGGAACATCTTAGGTCCCATAGTTGGTGGTATCAACGAAAAAAAAGACATGGCTGCACTCTGATCTCAGCACGATCACGAGGCCTCTCTTCTCCTCTGGCGCCAAACACACACATGCGTCCCACGCGGCAACAAGTAGGTTAGGCTCCTCCCACTTGTTCTTCTGATCACGTAGCTCCCGGCTTTTACTTCTCACCCACAGCCTATGCAGTTAGAAATAAAGTCCTGCACTTTAACCCCTTCCTCTCTACAAAAAATTGACATAGTCCAGAAACTTCTTCCAACGTAAACTCCCGGTGAAATACTTCTCAGAGTTGCTGGAGGTTGACGGCTAACAATCCCGGACGACGCACCCACATGTAGCAATAACTCTCGGTGGAGCTGCTGGTTTAAAGCGGGCTGTTACCGTCACCTTCGTTACCTCTATTTCACCAGATCCGGGTCTAGGGTCCCGTTGAGTTTAATACCAGACAATGTAGGCACCGGACACTTGAGTATCTTTTCCAATGCTTTAATAAACGTAAATAGAAGGAAGTAGCAGGAAAGCAGTAGAAGGAGAGTTGCAGGGAAGTTCAAATACCTTTTCTTGGTGTAGTATTAGGAATTGAGAGCTTGCAGATGAATGTACTCTCTCTTTATAGTTGAATCTTTGCCCGCCTGGATAGGTTTCTCTCACTAACCTAGCAGCCAGTACGCAGCAGGAACAAAAGTCTCTGCCACAGACTTGATTGGAACAAAATCTGTACGATCCTCTGCCACAGGATGTAATGGTTTACGATGAATTGCAAACACAGCACTAGAACCTTTAAGCCGACCCGGCAGTACTATGCGGTAAGATTACTTTAGGATGCGTCCTTCAACTGAGTCATCAGGCCCCTCTCCAGACCAGCACTCTGCATGATCCTTCCATGACGGGTCCTCCCCTGGGATCTTCTCAGTTGTCCAGCTTCTTCCCATAGGACAAACAGCTCAGGACCATTCCTCTGCCGCTGTGGTAGGCCCCAGACAGGCTTCTGGGCCCACCCACACGCTGCAGCGAGGGACAGAGGACCACGAGGTAGTACTCCTAGCACATACCTGTCGGCCAGGAGGGCCAGCAGGTGGAACGAAACGAACCCTAAAACATGGCGTCTGTCCTATAAATACCCTCTCCCAGAATGCAACTCGGAGGACCACCTCCACCGAGTTATCTCCGGGACAGAGGAGCACTCATACACTTCAGCGTGTTGCCTTTCCAACACCGACCCATGGTGACAACGACACCCACAGGCACAGTGTGAAACTACATGCAACTCAGCCAAGCTGGAACAGAGGCAAATCTGACTATGTATAAACAGATAACCCACTAAATTTACCTATAAGCAGTAGATTACAGTATTACAAAACTTTAGAGGCTTGTTTGGCTACTTCTACAAGATTATCTTAGCTGTCCCCTGCTAAAGGATACAAGTGACAGCAAACTGAGAAGTTCTGATGTACATAACATGTCTATTGCCCCGTACACACGGTCGGATTTTCCGATGGAAAATGTCCGATTGGAGCGTGTTGTCGGAAATTCCGACCGTGTGTGGGCTCCATCGGACATTTTCCATCGGATTTTCCGACACACAAAGTTTGAGAGCAGGATATAAAATTTTCCGACAACAAAATCCGTTGTCGGAAATTCCGATCGTGTGTACACAAATCCGACGGATAAAGTGCCACGCATGCTCAGAATAAATAAAGAGATGAAAGCTATTGGCCACTGCCCCGTTTATAGTCCCGACGTACGTGTTTTACATCACCGCGTTTAGAACGATCGGATTTTCCGACAACTTTGTGTGACCGTGTGTATGCAAGACAAGTTTGAGCCAACATCCGTCGGAAAAAATCCTAGGATTTTGTTGTCGGAATGTCCGAACAAAGTCCGACCGTGTGTACGGGGCATAAGTCTTACATAGCATAGAGGGGAGAGAGTTTGGGACTTTAGATGAGGCAAGTAAACAACAGTCAATGTAGTGAGCATAGACATAGCATAAATGCATATACAAGGTGAATGTACATAAAAAAAATCTTTATTAAATTATCCATCGACAATTGTAGCCAATATTGAAACGTGATAAAACAATTCATAGGTTCAGTACCCACTGCAATAATACAATAAACAATAATGAATGAAATCAAAAACAAAACATTGGTACATAAAAAAAAGAAAGGGATTGCAGCACAATATGCTCTACGTGTTTTGTGTAACATCACTTCTTCAGGAGCAGGCCCAATCCAACTTTCTAAAAAGAAAGTATAAATACATCAAGAACAATCTATCTGGATAGTAATGAAATATTAGTCCAGTTAAGAGTGATGTCAGAACTTGATTGTATTGTTACTCACAAAATAGCTCTTATGTCAAACATGACACTGACAGCCAGGGCTCACCCCATGGGAGTCCACCACAGGAACTGAGGGGGCCATACCAATACACGACAGTTTGCAGTGTGAAGATTAGGGATGAGCCAAACACCCCCCGGTTCGGTTCGCACCAGAACCTATGAACGGACCGAACGTTTGCGCGAACTTTAGAACCCCATTAAAGTCTATGGGACTCGAACGTTCCAAATCAAAAGTGCTAATTTTAAAGGCTAGTATGCAAGTCATTGTCCTAAAAAGGGTTTGGGGACCCGGGTCCTGCCCCAGGGGACATGTATCAATGCAAAAAAAAGTTTTAAAAATGGACGTTTTTTCGGGAGCAGTGATTTTAATGATGCTTATATTTTTTCAAAAAAGTGCAATATTCCTTTAAATATCGTACCTGGGGGGTGTCTATAGTATGCCTGTAGAGTGGCGCGTGTTTCCCGTGCTTAGAAAAGTCCCTGCACAAAATGACATTTTTAAAGGAATAAAAGTCATTTAAAACTGCTTGCGGCTTTAATCTAATGTCGGGTCCTGGCAATATGTATGAAAATCAGTGAGACAAACGGCAGGGGTACCCCCCAGTCCATTACCAGGCCCTTTGGGTCTTGTATGGATGTTAAGGGGAACCCCACACCCAAATTTAAAAAAGGAAAGGCGTGGGGCCCCCAGGCTCTATATACTCTGAACAGCAGTATACAGTCGGTGCAAACAAGACAGGGACTGTAGGTTTGTTGTTAAGTAGAATCTGTTTCTAATTTTGAACTGGTACATTTTTAAAGTGTAGCTCCAGCCAAAAAATCTATTTTAAGCTTTTTGGAAAACATAGGGAAGGGTTATTAACCCTGTAACATTTGTTTTGCTGTCTGTGCACCTCTTCAGAAGATTTCACCTCACTTTCTGTCCCAATGACTAATGTTTTTTAAAGCATCAGTGGAAAGGAGAAATGTTTTTCCCATATTAACTCTTACAGGAGAGAATTTCCCTTCCTAGGGGTAAATTTCATCTCACTTCCTGTTGTCTCCTTCCGTTGCAATTAGGAGTCGTTTGTAAGTTGGATGTTTGAAAGTAGGGGCCTGCCCTATATACTCTGCAGAAATTGGGGCCTTCGGTGTTGGTGTTGTCACAAGAATATAAGCCCTCACAGTTACTCTTGGTGGGTGCAGGAACCAGCCCTGCTGTGAAATATTAGATCAAGAATTGTAATTGCATGCCATTGTTGAACAGTAGTAGAAAAATTGGGCCTTTGGTGGTGGTGGTGGTTAGGGATGAGCTTTGTGTATATAGGGATAAGCTTCGTATATATACACTGTATTCAGTTTAGCTAGATCCGTTCCTGTTATTTTCCTACTGACAGGCAGGCTTGTCTTGTTACAGTATTTACAGCTACCTGAAGAAAATTGCTGGTGTTCTTTTGATCCTATTAGTACCACAGTCAGGCAGCTAGACTATTTACAGTTAGTGTAGTGCGTCCTCCTCACAGTGTTCAGTTAAAGCTACAAGTTAGTTTAGTGTGACCTCTGCACAGTGTTCAGCTAAAACTACAAATTAGTGTAGTGCGTCCTCTGAACACTGTTCAGCTAAAGCTACAAGTTAGTGTAGTGCGTCCTCCTCACAGTGTTCAGCTAAAACTACAAGTTAGTGTAGTGCGACCTCTGCACAGTATTCAGCTAAAGCTACAAGTTAGGGTAGTGCGTACTCCTCACAGTGTTCAGTAGGGATGAGCTTCGAGTTCGAGTCGAACTCATGTTCGACTCGAACATTGGCTGTTTGCAATTTCGCCGAACAGCGAATAATTTGGGGTGTTCGCGGCAAATTCGAATGCCGTGGAACACCCTTTAAAAGTCTATGGGAGAAATCAAAAGTTCTAATTTTAAAGGCTTATATGCAAGTTATTGTCATAAAAAGTGTTTGGGGACCTGGGTCCTGCCCCAGGGGACATGGATCAATGCAAAAAAAAGTTTTAAAAACGGCCGTTTTTTCGGGAGCAGTGATTTTAATAATGCTTAAAGTCAAACAATAAAAGTGTAATATTCCTTCAAATTTCGTAGCTGGGGGGTGTCTATAGTATGCCTGTAAAGGGGCGCATGTTTCCCGTGTTTAGAACAGTCTGACAGCAAAATGACATTTCAAAGGAAAAAAGCCATTTAAAACTACTCGCGGCTATTGCATTGCCGGTCCGACAATACACATAGAAGTTCATGATAAAAATGGCATGGGAATTCCCCACAGGGGAACCCCGAACCAAAATTTTAAAAAAAAATGACGTGGGGGTCCCCCTAAATTCCATACCAGGCTCTTCAGGTCTGGTATGGATATTAAGGGGAACCCTGGCCAAAATTTAAAAAAAAATGACATGGGGGTCCCCCTAAATTCCATACCAGACCCTTCAGGTCTGGTATGGATTTTAAGGGGAACCCCGCACCAAAAAAAAAACAAAACGGCGTGGGGTCCCCCCAAACATCCATACCAGACCCTAACACGCAACCTGGCAGGCCACAGGAAAAGAGGGGGGACGAGAGAGCGCCCCCCCCTCCTGAACCGTACCAGGCCACATGCCCTCAACATTGGAGGGTGCTTTGGGGTAGCCCCCCAAAACACCTTGTCCCCATGTTGATGAGGACAAGGCCTCATCCCCACAACCATGACCGGTGGTTATGGGGGTCTGCGGGCGGGGGGCTTATCGGAATCTGGAAGCCCCCTTTAACAAGGGGACCCCCAGATCCCGCCCCCCCTGTGTGAAATGGTAAGGGGGTACAAAAGTACCCCTACCATTTCACTAAAAAACTGTCAAAATGTTAAAAATGACAAGAGACAGTTTTTGACAATTCCTTTATTTAAATGCTTCTTCTTTCTTCTTTCTTCTATCTTCCTTCATCTTCTTCTTTTTCTGGTTCTTCTGGTTCTTCCTCCGGCATTTTCGTCCAGCATCTCCTCCGCGGCGTCTTCTGTCTTCTTCTCCTCGGGCCGCTCCGCACCCATGGCATGGGGGGAGGCTCCGATAAGCCCCCTGCCCGCAGACCCCCACAACCACCGGCCAGGGTTGAGGGGATGAGGCCCTTGTCCTCATCAACATGGGGACAAGGTGTTTTGGGGGCTACCCCAAAGCACCCTCCCAGCTCTCTCACCCCCCCTCTTTTCCTGCGGCCTGCCAGGTTGCGTGCTATAAGGGTCTGGTATGGATTTTTGGGGGGACCCCACGCGTTTTTTTTTTGGCCGGGGTTCCCCTTAATATCCGTACCAGACCTGAAGGGCCTGGTATGGAATTTAGGGGGACCCCCACGTCATTTTTTTTTGAAATTTTGGTTCAGGGTTCCCCTGTGGGGAATTCCCATGCTGTTTTTATCAATGAACTTTTATGTGTATTGTCGGACCGGCAATGCAATAGCCGCGAGTAGTTTTAAATGGCTTTTTTCCTTTGAAATGTCATTTTGCTGTCAGACTGTTCTAAACACGGGAAACATGCGCCCTTTTACAGGCATACTATAGACACCCCCCAGCTATGAAATTTAAAGGGATATTACACTTTGATTGTTTGACTTTAAGCATTATTAAAATCACTGCTCCTGAAAAAACGTCCAAGTGGAGTCAGCCGGCAGAGTGCTATTTGTTTTTAATCTTTGGATTTTATTTATTCTTGTTGTAAGCTTGAGCTTAATAAATTTACATTCGGAATTACACTATGAGGCTCTTCTCTTCTCCCTGCACATGGTAACTGATCCGGATGGATGTCCTTTGAAAACGATCTGGTGACACAAGTGATAAAAGGTGGTGAGGGGGACACCGACCGATTGGATCATCAGATTTGGATCTACATGCTCATTACCCCTGCAGGGGTTGGGCGCTCTGGTGAGTGGGGGCACTAGAGGGGACTCCACACTGGACAGTATACAACCACTGGGACGGACTTACTTGTAACCTTTGAAGATGCACTAGCCTGTTGCACTAGAACTGTTTTACTGAACGACAGAACTAATATTCACGGCACTTGTTGTTTTTGTGTTGCTTTTTGATAACAATTTTGTGGTTACCTGGACTTTACATTTTTTCCTATTTTTTCTTTTTTATTTTTTATTTTTGTTTTATGTTTTTTTTTCACTTTTTTCAACACATTTTTTTCAATATTTTTCCATTATTTAGCTACATTAGTATACACACTTATTTATAGTGGGCAACAGTGTGTTTGTCCCCACTCTTAGGTATAACTCACCTATACTTTTTATTGTATATATATTATTTATTATTTATTTATTATTCATTTTTTGTGGACTTTGATAACCACTTTCTATACACACTTGATCGATCACTCATTATTGTTTGGAGTTCTATTTTATTATTTTATGTATTATTTTCATTTTTCACCTTGGGCAGTCGGCACATTTTTGTGATTATTCTCAGCACTTATTTTTATTTTTCAAACAGTATTTACACCGTGTTACACTTTTCATTCATTTATAATTGGGGTAAAATGCTTTCCTTGTAGTAGCAGTTTGTTTATAGTGGATTTATTTATTTTATACTAGTGAACAGCGCCAATCCCCTAATTCAGATTTTACAACTATTGGATCGCACCTTTGGGGCTTTCTTTATCTGGGGGGCTGCAGTTCGGTCACAAGCCCGTCCTAATGCGCGGAACACCACCATATACATTAGTGTTCAGCTAAAGCTACAAGTTAGTGTAGTGCGTCCTCCTCACAGTGTTCAGCTAAAGCTACAAGTTGGTTTAGTGTGACCTCTGCACAGTGTTCAGCTAAAGTTACAAGTTAGTGTAGTGCGTCCTCTGAACAGTGTTCAGCTAAAATTACAAGTTAGTGTAGTGCGACCTCTGCACAGTGTTCAGTTAAAGCTACAAGTTAGTGTAGTGCTTCCTCTGAACAGTGTTCAGCTAAAACTACAAGTTAGTGTAGTGCGTCCTCTGAACAGTGTTCAGCTAAAACTACAAGTTAGTGTAGTGCGTCCTCTGAACAGTGTTCAGCTAAAGCTATAAGTTAGTGTAGTGCGTCCTCCTCACAGTGTTCAGCTAAAACTACAAGTTAGTTTTTTGCGAGCTCAGCACAGTGTTCAGCTAAAGCTACCTGTAGAAGGTTGCTGGTGTTTTCCTGATCCTATCACTACCGCAGGCACCTAAATAAGCTACAAGTTAGTTTTTTGCGAGCTCTGCACAGTGTTCAGCTAAAACTACAAGTTAGTGTAGTGTGAGCTCTGCACAGTGTTCAGCTAAAGCTACCTGTAGAAGGTTGGTGGTGTTTTCCTGATCCTATCACTACCGCAGGCAGCTAAAAAAGCTACAAGTTAGTTTTTTGCGAGCTCTGCAGTGTTCAGCTAAAGCTACCTGTAGAAGGTTGGTGGTGTTTTCCTGATCCTATCACTACCGCAGTCAGCTAAATAAGCTACAAGTAGGGATGAGCTTCGCGTTCGAGTCGAACCCATGTTCGACTCGAACATCGTCTGTTCGATCGTTCACCGAATTGCAAACGATATGGGTCGTTCGCGCCAAATTCGTGTGGCGCGTTGCGGCCCATATATCACTGCGGCATCGCAGTGCATTGCTGGCTGATGATTGGCCAAGCATGCACCGTCAGTAGAGAGAGCTGTAATTGGCCAAAGCCAGGGTGGCTTTGGCCAATTATGGCTCAGGGGGTTTAGAACATGCCCCACACTATATAAGGCCGCCTACACGGCGGCCCTGTGTAGTGTGTTCCGGTGTGCTGAGAGAGAGAGAGAGACAGTGTAATTTCATTTGAGTTAGCTAGATTAGACAGGACAGTCAGTGAGTTAGCTGCACCTACAGTGTATTGTGTATATATATGCATCCCAGGTGTTGTATATATACTGTATATATATACACTGTATTCAGTTTAGCTAGATCCGTTCCTGTTATCTTCCTACTGACAGGCAGGCTTGTCTTGTTACAGTATTTACAGCTACCTGAGGAAAATTGCTGGAGTTCTTTTGATCCTATTAGTACCACAGTCAGGCAGCTAGACTATTTACAGTTAGTGTAGTGTGTCCTCCTGACAGTGTTCAGTTAAAGCTACAAGTTAGTTTAGTGTGACCTCTGCACAGTGTTCAGCTAAAACTACAAGTTACTGTAGTGGGACCTCTGCACAGTGTTCAGTTAAAGCTACAAGTTAGTGTAGTGCGTCCTCTGAACAGTGTTCAGCTAAAACTACAAGTTAGTGTAGTGCGATCTCTGCACAGTGTTCAGCTAAAGCTACAAGTTAGTGTAGTGCGACCTCTGCACAGTGTTCAGCTAAAGCTACAAGTTAGTGTAGTGCGTCCTCTGAACAGTGTTCAGCTAAAACTACAAGTTAGTGTAGTGCGTCCTCTGAACAGTGTTCAGCTAAAGCTACAAGTTAGTGTAGTGCGTCCTCCTCACAGTGTTCAGCTAAAACTACAAGTTCGTTTTTTGCGAGCTCAGCACAGTGTTCAGCTAAAGCTACCTGTAGAAGGTTGCTGGTGTTTTCCTGATCCTATCACTACCGCAGGCACCTAAATAAGCTACAAGTTAGTTTTTTGCGAGCTCTGCACAGTGTTCAGCTCAAACTACAAGTTAGTGTAGTGTGAGCTCTGCACAGTGTTCATCTAAAGCTACCTGTAGAAGGTTGGCGGTGTTTTCCTGATCCTATCACTACCGCAGGCAGCTAAATAAGCTACAAGTTAGTTTTTTGCGAGCTCTGCACAGTGTTCACCTAAAGCTACCTGTAGAAGGTTTGTGGTGTTTTCCTGATCCTATCACTACCGCAGGCAGCTAAATAAGCTACAAGTTAGTTTTTTGTGACCTCTGCACAGTGTTCAGCTAAAACTACAAGTTAGTGTAGTGCGAGCTCTGCACGGTGTTCAGCTAAAGCTACTTGTAGAAGGTTGGTGGTGTTTTCCTGATCCTATCACTACCGCAGGCAGCTAAATAAGCTACAAGTTCGTTTTTTGCGAGCTCTGCACAGTGTTCAGCTAAAGCTACCTGTAGAAGGTTGGTGGTGTTTTCCTGATCCTATCACTACCGCAGGCAGCTAAATGAGCTACAAGTAGGGATGAGCTTCGCGTTCGAGTCGAACCCATGTTCAACTCGAACATCGTCTGTTCGATCGTTCACCGAATTGCAAATGATATGGGTCGTTCGCGCCAAATTCGTGTGGCGTGTCGCGGCCCATATATCACTGCGGCATCGCAGTGCATTGCTGGCTGATGATTGGCCAAGCATGCACCGTCAGTAGAGAGAGCTGTAATTGGCCAAATGAAGTATAGGTTTCTTGCGAGCCACAAATGGACTAATGCCTCCAAGGAGTAAACTAATTAAGCTGCAAGCACTAAACCACGTTTCATTCCGTGTAATTTGATGCGTAAATAGTAATTGTGCCCGCGCTAATATAATGTCACATATAAAAAAATGTCACATATAAAAAAGAGATGCCGTGTAAAAATATTTAAATATAACAAATATGTTAATGAAACCGTACATGTAAAATAAAGTGCAAGTATTTTATATATAATAATAAATCACCAAGTGCATATGAAAAAAGTGCAATCGTGGTAATAATTTTGAAAAGTGCAACGTGCTAAAATAAATATAAGTGCCAAACACTTTCCTGTGACATTTAAGTGTTCAACATAATCAGCAAATACAAATCACAGAAAACAAACGTGAATAAATAGTGTCCATAAAATAAGTGTTCATCATGCTTCTTCTGATGGGTGTCTGAATCACAACAAGCAAGATGTGCTCTCCCATGACACCCCACATGTGCTTGCGCTCACCTTTAATCGTGTGACACAGTAATTAAACGGTGTCAAAATACGCATTGGGGCCACTCCTGGGCTCACTCAGGATACAATGATGCAAAACACTCCTCACAGGTAAAGCCAAGATCCACATTCATAGAAGAAACAAACAGAAGAACTCCATAGTGTAATATAGCAAGGACATTTATTGGATGAAAAAAGTCCTCCAGGAGGGTACTCACATTAGATGGGTGCTACAGTGCACCAAACTGTACAGGTAAAAAACGAAAGCAGCTATTCGTATGGCGTGCGGTGTGGCATGTAAAATCCTCCTCCACTGCTGACAGCTCCGTCCTACCCCTCCCCGACGCGTATTCGGCACAGGGATCACGTGCCTTCCTCTGGGGGATATCCAGAGGAAGCCCTGTGTAGTGTGTTCCGGCGTGCTTAGAGAGAGAGAGAAAGACAGTGTAATTTCATTTGAGTTAGCTAAATTAGGCAGGGCAGTCAGTGAGTTAGCTACACTTACAGTGTATTGTGTATATATATGCATCCCAGGTGTTGTATATATATATATATATATATATATATATATATATATATATATATATATATATATACACTGTATTCAGTTTAGCTAGATCCGTTCCTGTTATCTTCCTACTGACAGGCAGGCTTGTCTTGTTACAGTATTTACAGCTACCTGAAGAAAATTGCTGGTGTTCTTTTGATCCTATTAGTACCACAGTCAGGCAGCTAGACTATTTACAGTTAGTGTAGTGTGTCCTCCTCACAGTGTTCAGTTAAAGCTACAAGTTAGTTTAGTGTGACCTCTGCACAGTGTTCAGCTAAAACTACAAGTTAGTGTAGTGCGTCCTCCTCACAGTGTTCAGCTAAAGCTACAAGTTAGTTTAGTGTGACCTCTGCACAGTGTTCATCTAAAGCTACAAGTTAGGGTAGTGCATCCTCCTCACAGTGTTCAGCTAAAGCTACAAGTTAGTGTAGTGTGACCTCTGCACAGTGTTCAGCTAAAGCTAAAAGTTAGTGTAGTGTGACCTCTGCACAGTGTTCAGCTAAAGCTACAAGTTAGGGTAGTGCGTCCTCCTCACAGTGTTCAGCTAAAGCTACAAGTTAGTGTAGTGCGTCCTCCTCACAATGTTCAGCTAAAACTACAAGTTAGTGTAGTGCGACCTCTGCACAGTGTTCAGCTAAAGCTACAAGTTAGTGTAGTGCGTCCTCCTCACAGTGTTCAGCTAAAACTACAAGTTCGTTTTTTGCGAGCTCTGCACAGTGTTCAGCTAAAGCTACCTGTAGAAGGTTGGTGGTGTTTTCCTGATCCTATCACTACCGCAGGCAGCTAAATGAGCTACAAGTAGGGATGAGCTTCGCGTTCGAGTCGAACCCATGTTCAACTCGAACATCGTCTGTTCGATCGTTCACCGAATTGCAAATGATATGGGTCGTTCGCGCCAAATTCGTGTGGCGTGTCGCGGCCCATATATCACTGCGGCATCGCAGTGCATTGCTGGCTGATGATTGGCCAAGCATGCACCGTCAGTAGAGAGAGCTGTAATTGGCCAAATGAAGTATAGGTTTCTTGCGAGCCACAAATGGACTAATGCCTCCAAGGAGTAAACTAATTAAGCTGCAAGCACTAAACCACGTTTCATTCCGTGTAATTTGATGCGTAAATAGTAATTGTGCCCGCGCTAATATAATGTCACATATAAAAAAATGTCACATATAAAAAAGAGATGCCGTGTAAAAATATTTAAATATAATAAATATGTTAATGAAACCGTACATGTAAAATAAAGTGCAAGTATTTTATATATAATAATAAATCACCAAGTGCATATGAAAAAAGTGCAATCGTGGTAATAATTTTGAAAAGTGCAATGTGCTAAAATAAATATAAGTGCCAAACACTTTCCTGTGACATTTAAGTGTTCAACATAATCAGCAAATACAAATCACAGAAAACAAACGTGAATAAATAGTGTCCATAAAATAAGTGTTCATCATGCTTCTTCTGATGGGTGTCTAAATCACAACAAGCAAGATGTGCTCTCCCGTGACACCCCACATGTGCTTGCGCTCACCTTTAATCGTGTGACACAGTAATTAAACGGTGTCAAAATACGCATTGGGGCCACTCCTGGGCTCACTCAGGATACAATGATGCAAAACACTCCTCACAGGTAAAGCCAAGATCCACATTCATAGAAGAAACAAACAGAAGAACTCCATAGTGTAATATAGCAAGGACATTTATTGGATGAAAAAAGTCCTCCAGGAGGGTACTCACATTAGATGGGTGCTACAGTGCACCAAACTGTACAGGTAAAAAACGAAAGCAGCTATTCGTATGGCGTGCGGTGTGGCATGTAAAATCCTCCTCCACTGCTGACAGCTCCGTCCTACCCCTCCCCGACGTGTATTCGGCACAGGGATCACGTGCCTTCCTCTGGGGGATATCCAGAGGAAGCCCTGTGTAGTGTGTTCCGGCGTGCTTAGAGAGAGAGAGAAAGACAGTGTAATTTCATTTGAGTTAGCAAAATTAGGCAGGGCAGTCAGTGAGTTAGCTGCACTTACAGTGTATTGTGTATATATATGCATCCCAGGTGTTGTATATATATATATATATATATATATATATATATATATATATATATATACACTGTATTCAGTTTAGCTAGATCCGTTCCTGTTATCTTCCTACTGACAGGCAGGCTTCTTGTTACAGTATTTACAGCTACCTGAAGAAAATTGCTGGTGTTCTTTTGATCCTATTAGTACCACAGTCAGGCAGCTAGACTATTTACAGTTAGTGTAGTGTGTCCTCCTCACAGTGTTCAGTTAAAGCTACAAGTTAGTTTAGTGTGACCTCTGCACAGTGTTCAGCTAAAACTACAAGTTAGTGTAGTGCGTCCTCCTCACAGTGTTCAGCTAAAGCTACAAGTTAGTTTAGTGTGACCTCTGCACAGTGTTCATCTAAAGCTACAAGTTAGGGTAGTGCGTCCTCCTCACAGTGTTCAGCTAAAGCTACAAGTTAGTGTAGTGTGACCTCTGCAGTGTTCAGCTAAAGCTAAAAGTTAGTGTAGTGTGACCTCTGCACAGTGTTCAGCTAAAGCTACAAGTTAGGGTAGTGCGTCCTCCTCACAGTGTTCAGCTAAAGCTACAAGTTAGTGTAGTGCGTCCTCCTCACAATGTTCAGCTAAAACTACAAGTTAGTGTAGTGCGACCTCTGCACAGTGTTCAGCTAAAGCTACAAGTTAGTGTAGTGCGTCCTCCTCACAGTGTTCAGCTAAAACTACAAGTTAGTTTTTTGCGAGCTCTGCACAGTGTTCACCTAAAGCTACCTGTAGAAGGTTGGTGGTGTTTTCCTGATACTATCACTACCGCAGGCAGCTGAATAAGCTACAAGTTAGTTTTTTGCGAGCTCTGCACAGTGTTCAGCTAAAGCTACCTGTAGAAGGTTGGTGGTGTTCTCATACAGGCAGGCAGTTGATTTTGCTAGCTGCAGTATCAGTATATATATATATATATATATATATATATATATATATATATATATCCCAGCTTAGTGCAGCTACAGGCCTTTAGTATGTCTGGAAGGCCAACAAGGAGAGGCAGTGTCAGAGTCCTGGATGTGAGGCCGAATTGCAGAGGGGGCGCCCCTTGCGGCTAAGTGCAGCGTAACCCTGGGAGTGAGACAGGGAGTACGGTGCCCAAAGGTGCACGGGTTGCCAGATCGCTGTTGCTGAGTAGCAGATAGCAGGGAGCTGCTAGGGTGCGCTGGTAAGGTTGAAGGGCAATCGTGCAAGGAGGGATTCCAGGTATGGAGCCGTGGAGCAACCAGGAGCGGAGTCAGAGCCAGGCCAATGGTCATTCAGCACAGGAATCAGTCCAAGGTGAGGTACAGCAGGATAATCAGGAACAGAGAAGGTAGCCGAGCCGGGGGTCAAACACAGGAGGACGATCAAGGTACAAATGCGGAGCCGAAGAATAGTCAGATACAAGCCGGGGTCAATGCAGGCGGAATACTGGAGCAGTCAGGCAAGCCGAGTAGTAACAGGAAGCAGATATCACAACAGGAACCAGGAACACAGGAACAAGGAAAACAGGAAGCTGATGATAATCCAGCAACCAGCATGAACCAGCAGCAGGCTTAAATAGGCAGAAGGGCGCCACCATGAGGACTACTGGCAGAATTACCCGTCCTACGGTTATCACCCTGACAGTGCCCCCCCCCTAGGGGCAGCCTCCGGATGCCCAATCTGGCCCATTTTTCAGGGTATCGGGCTTGAAACCTCTGCAACAGTCTAGGGGCATGAATGTTATCTGCTGGTTCCCAAGAATTATCTTCTACAGAGTAACCTTTCCATTTAACAAGAAATTGAACAGTCCTACCTCTCCGACGGCAGTCCAGAATGGCTTCTACTTCGTATTCTGTTTCATTGTCCACCAAGATTGGAGGGGGCGGAGCTTCTTCTCTCCCTGGAAAAGGACTGGAGACAACAGATTTTAATAAAGAAACATGGAATACTGGGTGGATTTTATAGGAACTTGGTAAAGACAATTCAAATGCCACTGGGTTAATTTCCTTCTTAATTGTGAATGGACCGATAAACCTTGGTCCTAACTTCCGGGAGGGGCAAGGCAGTTTAAGATTTGTTGAGGAAAGCCACACTCTATCTCCAACCTTAAAGACGGGATTTCTCCTCCCCTTGTCATAATGTTTCTTATAATTCTCTTGGGCTTTCTGCATAGTTGCCTGGAGAGTTAGGAAATTAGCCTGAATGGCGTTTATCCTGTCCTGGACTGCGGGGACTGAGGTCTCTGGTATAACATTAGGCAAGAATGAGGGATGGAAACCGTAGTTGGCCCAGAAAGGTGACTGATTGGTGGAAGCGTGGATTGAGTTGTTGTATGCAAACTCCGCACACGGGAGTAGCAAGGACCAGTCGTCCTGGGAGAAGGAGCAGAAGCAACGTAAGTACTGTTCTAAAGTTTGATTAGTTCTTTCGGTTTGGCCGTTGCTCTGAGGATGGTAAGCTGAAGATAGGCACACTCTAATGGAAAGCGTTTTGCAGAGCTCCTTCCAGAACTTAGAGGTGAATTGCACCCCTCTGTCGGACACAATGTTGCTCGGTAGGCCGTGAAGTCTGACTATCTCCTTTATGAAGATCTTCGCCGTGTCAGCAGCAGATGGTGTACCCATCATGGGCAAGAAATGCGCCATCTTGGACAGGCGGTCAACGACTACCAAGATGGTTGTAAATTTCTCCGAGGGTGGTAACTCTACTATGAAATCCATAGATATTTCTTTCCATGGTTGCTCCGGCACAGGCAATGGGCGTAGTAGACCCCAAGATCTGACGTTAGACCCCTTGTTACGTTGACAAATGGTGCAGGAACTGACATATTCCCTGCAGTCAGGCTTTAGAGTGGGCCACCAAAAAGATCGTTGAACAAGCTCCAAAGTCTTTCGTACCCCGAAGTGACCAGCAAGTTGGTGGTCATGTAAAGTCTTTAGGACCTGGGCTCTGGCTTGTTGCGGAACAAAAATTTTGTTCTGATACCAAAGAAAACCTTCCTGGTTTTTTAAAGACAGTGCTTCTGGTTCAGAGCATTGGGAGGAAGCTTGTTTCAGTGAGGAACTCAGGTCGGTCTGAATCATGAGAAAATTCTGTGGAGATAATATAGTGCTAGGAGTAATTTCTTCGGGAGTGTCAGGAAACATCCGGGACAAGGCATCGGCCTTCCCGTTCTTAGACCCCGGGTGGAAGGATATATGAAAATTGAATCTGGCAAAAAACAAGGCCCATCGAGCTTGTCGGGGTCTCAATCGTTTAGCCGTGCGAAGATACTCCAGGTTTCTGTGATCCGTGAATATCATGATGGGATGCTGAGCACCTTCAAGGAGGTACCGCCATTCTTCCAGGGCAGTTTTAATAGCCAAGAGCTCTCGATCTCCCACATCATAATTCCTTTCAGACGGACTCATCTTCCGCGAGGAGAAGGCCACAGGATGGAGTAACGACTTAGAACCCTGACGTTGGGATAAGACTGCTCCTGTGGCAACTTCAGAGGCGTCAACCTCTAAGATGTAAGGGAGGGCCGGATCAGGATGTTGCAGGATAGGTGCGGAGGTAAAGAGGGATTTGAGCTTATCAAAAGCTGATTGGGCTTCTGAAGACCACAGGAACCGAGTATGTAAACGGGTAACTTGGGTGATTGGTGAGATGATGGAGGAAAAGTTCTTTATAAACCTCCTATAAAAGTTTGCAAACCCCACAAATCTTTGTACTCCCTTTTTATCCGATGGAGTTGGCCAGTCCAAGATTGCCTGTACCTTTTGCGGGTCCATGGCAACACCACCAGTTGAGATAATTAGCCCCAGGAATTGTATTGACTCCTTTTCGAAATCACACTTCTCTGCTTTTACATAGAGTTTGTGCTTACGTAGAGTGTGCAGAACTGTCCTTACATGTGTACGATGGAGCTCCAGGGTGGTTGAAAATATCAGGATATCATCCAGGTAGATGATGACGAAGTAATCCAGAAATTCTCGAAAGATATCGTTTACAAAATGTTGGAATGTGGCCGGGGCGTTGCACAATCCAAATGGCATCACTAAGTACTCGAAATGTCCAAAGCGAGTTCTAAATGCTGTCTTCCATTCGTCACCCTCTCGGATGCGAACGAGATTGTAGGCTCCTCGAAGGTCAAGCTTAGTAAATATTCGGGCAGTACGGAGTCTCTGGAAAAGTTCCGGAACTAGAGGAAGAGGGTAACGGTTCTTTATAGTGATTTTATTGAGCTCCCTGTAATCCACACATGGTCTTAGGGATTTGTCCCTTTTTTCGACAAAAAAGATTCCGGCTCCAGCAGGAGAAGAGGAGGAACGGATGAAGCCTTTCTCCAGGTTTTCATCAATGTATTGTCGCAATGTTCCTAGTTCCACCTCCGAGAGGGGGAATATGCGACCGAATGGGATTTCGGCTCCTGGGAGTAATTCAATTGGACAATCGTATGACCGGTGTGGTGGCAGGACATCAGCCTTTTTCTTGTCAAAGACATCTGCAAACTCCTGGTAGGCCGGTGGAATACTCTGGTTGTTGACAGGTACAGGTTGGACTGACAGGCAACTGGCTACATTACTGGTTTCGGGGGCAAGACAGTGCTGTAGGCAGTAAGGTGAAGTGAATGAAATTTCTTTCCTGATCCAGTTGATCTGGGGGTTGTGGGCTTGCAGCCATGGGGTACCCAAGATGACGGGGAACATAGGTGAGCTTAGAATGTCGAAACGTATGAATTCCTGATGACCATCAGGAGTAGTAACCAAAAGAGGAGTGGTCTCTTGTGTCACAGGACCGGAACTAGGCAGGGTGCCATCAGCCAGGAGAACTTCCAATCTACGGTTCTTGGGAAGAAGGGCCAGACCGAGCTTTAGTGCTAAGTCCAAGTCCAAGAAACAACTGCATGCCCCGGAGTCGACTATGGCCTGAAGCTGAACCCCCTTGTCGGCCAACTGTAGCGTGATGGAAAGGATAAGGTGAGAAGTGGAAGTTCCGGACATCTGGAAGTACACTGGAGAGTTCTTGGGTACCTTGCTGGGCCTTATGGGGCAGTTGCTCAGGAAATGTCCGTTTCGGCCACAATAGAGACAGAGATTGGCTTGACGCCGACGCTGCTTTTCCTCGGGAGTCAGTGCGGATCGCACCAAACCAACAGGCATAGCGCCGATCTCTGGTCCCTGCACCTTGGGAGTCTGAGAACGTTCAGCCTGGCGCTCCCGAAGGCGTCTATCCAACTGGATGGATAGTTGAATGAGCCCCTCGAGGGTAGCAGGGATGCCGACCCTGGCCAACTCGTCCTTAAGGGATTCAGAAAGCCCCAGGCGAAACTGGTATTTTAACGCAGCCTCATTCCAGTCTGTATCGGCAGACCACCGGCGGAAGTCCACAGCATAGTCTTCCACCGGGCGCCGTTTCTGTTGAAGAGAATGCAGAGCGGCCTCAGCGGTGGCTGTACGCTGGGGGTCATCATACAATTGCGACAGGGCCGTAAAGAACGTTTCCACTGAACTAGTAGCTGGGTCCTTCTGTTCCCATAACCTGTGGGCCCATGCCTGGGGTTCATTGGTCAGCAGGGAGATAAGAAAGCCAACTTTGACAGTCTCAGTGGAAAAGGTACGGGGTTGCAGAGCCAGATATAACAGGCAGGCATTCTTGAAGGATCTGAATTTCTGCCGGTCTCCAGAGAAACGTTCAGGGGTAGGTACCCGCGGTTCTGGGGGCAAAGTCAGTACCGAAGAGGCCGTAGCAGGGAGATTGGTGGAGGAGGAACCAGGATCCAAAAAGGCAGATGGTAGCATAAAATGTTGGAGTTTTCCTTCTAATTGAAGGTATCTTTCCTGAAGAACTTGGACCACTCGTGTAAGGGTAGCGGCCTGTTGGCATAAAGTCTCTATTGGGGACGCACCTCTGCCGGCCTCAGTCATGGCTGGATTATACTGTCAGAGTCCTGGATGTGAGGCCGAATTGCAGAGGGGGCGCCCCTTGCGGCTAAGTGCAGCGTAACCCTGGGAGTGAGACAGGGAGTACGGTGCCCAAAGGTGCACGGGTTGCCAGATCGCTGTTGCTGAGTAGCAGATAGCAGGGAGCTGCTAGGGTGCGCTGGTAAGGTTGAAGGGCAATCGTGCAAGGAGGGATTCCAGGTATGGAGCCGTGGAGCAACCAGGAGCGGAGTCAGAGCCAGGCCAATGGTCATTCAGCACAGGAATCAGTCCAAGGTGAGGTACAGCAGGATAATCAGGAACAGAGAAGGTAGCCGAGCCGGGGGTCAAACACAGGAGGACGATCAAGGTACAAATGCGGAGCCGAAGAATAGTCAGATACAAGCCGGGGTCAATGCAGGCGGAATACTGGAGCAGTCAGGCAAGCCGAGTAGTAACAGGAAGCAGATATCACAACAGGAACCAGGAACACAGGAACAAGGAAAACAGGAAGCTGATGATAATCCAGCAACCAGCATGAACCAGCAGCAGGCTTAAATAGGCAGAAGGGCGCCACCATGAGGACTACTGGCAGAATTACCCGTCCTACGGTTATCACCCTGACAGGCAGACAGTCACAAGCCAATAAAAGAGGGCAAGCAGGCTCTGTGTCTAGAGGCAACAGTGCTGGTCATGGAGACGGTGCATCCTTATCAGCACGTGGCCGTGGGACACGCTTGGCATTTTTGTCGGCAGCTGGCCCTGTTGAGCCGCAACATGCGGAAGACTTGGTTGAGTGGATGACCAAGCCGTCCTCATCCTCTCTCACCCATGCTCAGGGTACTTTGTCTGGCATAGCAGCTGCCAACGCGGCCTCTTCCCTCGACTCAATGGCATCAGTGACTCCTTCCCTAGCCCCACCATGTCCTCCTGAGGTGTCCCTCAAACTGTTTGACCACAGTGTTGGGTACATGCTCCAGGAGGATGCCCAGCGTTTAGAAGGCTCTGATGATAATACTGAGCTAGATGAAGGCAGTAATCTGAGCACGGACAGAGGGGGTGCTCAAGAAAGACAGGAATCTGGCAGTCATGCTCCCCCTGTTTCAGCATACTGCCAGGTTTGCTCCAGTGATGAGGAGGGAGGGGATGATGAGGTCACTGACTCAACGTGGGTGCCTGATAGGAGAGAGGAGGATGAGGAGGCACATCACCAACGAGGCAGGATGCCCTCCAGGGGCCAGCCTAAGGGCAGCACACTGACTGCATCACACGCCAAAGCTCCGCATGTGCAGGGCGCTGCTGTCTCTTCCAAAAGTTCTTTGGTGTGGGCCTTTTTTGAGACGAGTGCATCAGATCGCACTGCTGCTATTTGCAACCTATGTCTCAAGCGTATCTCGCGTGGCCAAAACATCTCCCACTTGGGCACCACATGCTTGACCAGACATATGTTGACCTGCCATGCAGTTCGTTGGCAAGCGTATCTAAAAGACCCACACTAAAGAACAAAGAGGACCTCTCCTTGCTCCTCATCAGCTGAGATATCCAACCCCACTATACCTTCAGTCCTCTCTGAGACCAGCACTGAGAGGAATGAAGGTGTAGAATTAGGTGTGTCACAGCCAAGTACTTGTGGGCAATCTGCTTTCGGTACACCAACGTCAGATTGTACCAGGCAAATTTCCCTGCCCCAGCTGCTGCACCGCCGAAAGAAGTTCGCTCCCAGCCATCCACATGCCCAGCGGTTGAATGCTAGCTTGGCAAAATTGCTAGCACTTCAACTGCTGCCTTTTCAGTTGGTAGACTCTGCCCCCTTCGATGAGTTTGTGGAATGTGCGGTTCCTCAGTGGCAGGTGCCCAAACACCACTTTTTCACACGGAAGGTGATTCCGGCTCTCTACTGGCATGTGGAAGGCAATGTCCGTGCCTCGCTGGACAGGGCGGTCAGCGGTAAGGTGCATATTACCGCTGACTCATGGTGCAGCAGGCATGGACAGGGACATTACCTAAGTTTTACCGCGCATTGGGTGACTCTGCTGGCAGCTGGGAAGGATGCAGGACAAGGTGCAGTAGTGTTGGAGGTTGTTCCGCCACCACGCCTCCAAAATGCCACTACTAATGATTGTGACACACCTCTCTCCTCCACCCCCTCCTCTTCTTCTTCCTCCATGGCCTCTTCCTGTGCTTTGTCCTCGGAACCAGCGGTGCTCCGTAGCCGTTCAAGGAGCTACGCAAGTATGCAGGCCAAAAGATGCCATGTGGTGCTTGAGCTGGTGTGCTTGGGGGACAGGAGCCACACTGGGGCAGAGGTTCTGTCAGCTCTGCAGGGGCAGGTTCAGAGGTGGTTGATGCCATGCCAACTTAAGGCAGGAATGGTGGTTTGCGACAATGGCACCAACCTCCTCTCTGCCCTCCGACAGGGAAAAATGACCCATGTGCCCTGTTTGGCTCACGTCCTTAACTTGGTGGAGCAGCGGTTCTTGGGCAGGTACCCGGGCTTACAGGATGTCCTGAGGCAGGCCAGGAAAGTCTGTGTGCATTTCCACCGGTCATATAATGCAAGTGCTTGGCTGGCAGACCTCCAAAAGGAGTTTAACCTGCCCAAGAACCGCCTAATCTGTGACATGCCCACCAGGTAGAACTCAACGTTGGCCATGCTGCAGTGGCTGCACACGCAGCAGAGGGCCATCAATGAGTACCTGTGCGACTATGGCACCAGGACAGGGTCAGCGGAGCTTGGTTTTTTTCCCCACACCAGTGGGCCATGGTCAGGGATGCATGCACTGTCACCATTTGAGGAGGCCACCAGGATGGTGAGCAGTGACAGTGCATGCATCAGTGACACTGTCCCCCTTGTCCACCTGTTGGAGCACACGCTGCATGGAATAATGGACAGGGCACTTGAGGCAGAACGGAGGCAGGAAGAGGAGGACTTCCTTAGCTCTCAAGGCCCCCTTTATTCAGACAGTGTTCCTGCGTGCCCGCCAATCACACAGGAAGAGGACAAGGAGGAGGAAGAGGAGGAGGATTGTGTCAGTATGGAGGTGGAGCCTGGCACTCAGCATCAGCAGCAGTCTTTAAGGGATCAGTCCCAAGAAACCCATGGACTTGTACGTGGCTGGGAGGAGGTTGCTGCGGACCATGTCATCCTTAGTGACCCAGAGGACTCCGGACCGAATGCCTCAGCAAACCTACGCTGCATGGCCTCCCTGATCCTGCAAAGCCTGCGTAAGGATCCCCGTATTCGTGGTATCAAGGAGAAGGACCAATACTGGCTGGCAACCCTCCTTGATCCACGTTACAAGGGTAAGGTAGCGGACCTTATCTTGCCGTCGCAGAGGGAGCAGAGGATGAAACATCTTCGGGAGGACTTGCAGAAAGGTCTGTGCAACGCGTTCCCAGAGACTGGGAGGTTACAAACTCCTGTTTCTGGACAACGTGTTGCTGAGGCTTCGGTCGGTCACAGAAGGAGCAGTGGAGAAGGTGGCCGTCTGACCGATGCGTTCAGACAATTTTTTATTCCGCAGCCCCAAGGTATGATCGGTTCCAGCAACCATCGTTAGCGCCTGTTTTACATGGTGCAGGAATACCTAGGGGCAAGATCTGACTTGGACACCTTTCTCACCGAAAATCCTCTGGGTTACTGGGTCTTGAGGATGGATCACTGGCCAGAGCTTGCACAGTATGTAATTGAGCTACTGGCCTGTCCTGCATCCAGCGTTCTTTCGGAACGCACATTCAGTGCTGTTGGAGGCTTTGTAACCGATCACAGGGTGCGTCTGTCCACCGACTCGGTCGATCGACTGACCTTCATAAAAATTAATCAGTCTTGGATCACCACCAGCTACCAAGCACCTGATGCTGATGTAACCGAATATTTTTTTTTTAAAATCTCAGATCCCTTCAAAGACTGCCTATGCTGATGCTGAGTGACTATCCTGAGTAATTATCCTCTTCCTCCTCAATGAGCACGCTGATAGCTTTTAAGAACATTTTTGGTTCTGGGCGCCGCCACCAGTGCCTAAGGCCCAATTTTTCAGCCCCTGTTTAACAGGGGCGTGTAATTACAATTTTTGATGCAATACTTTGCAGCAGGGTTCGTTTCTGCATTCCAATTAGAGTATCTGTGAGGGGTTGCAGTGTTGTGGCACCACCACCACCACCAAAGGCCCAATTTTTCTGCCCCTGTTCAACAGGGGCATGTAATTACAATTCTTGATCTAATATTTCACAGCAGGGCCCTGTGAGGGCTTACAGTGTTGTGGCCACAACAACACCTAAGGCCCAAATTTCTGCTGAGTATATAGGGCAGGCCCCTACTTTCAAACATCCAACTTACAAACGACTCCTACTTGCAAACGGAAGGAGACAACAGGAAGTGAAATTAAATCTACCCCTAGGAAGGGAAATTCTCTCCTGTAAGAGTTAATATGGGAAAAACATTTCTCCTTTCCACTGATGCTTTATCACCAATCCTTGTTTCACAAAAAAACCCAACTTTTCAAAAAACATTTGTCTTTGGGACAAAAAGTGAGGTGAAATCTTTTGAAGAGGAGCACAGACAACAAAACAAATGTTACATGGGTGATAACTATTCCCCATGTTTTCCAAAAAGCTTAAAATAGATTTTTTGGCTGGAGCTAAACACGTTAAAAATGAACTAGTTCAAAATTACAAACAGATTTTACTTAACAACAAACCTACAGTCCCTGTCTTGTTTGCACCGCCTGTATACTGCTGTTCAGAGTACAGAGCCTGTATACTGCTGTTTCCTTTTTTAATTTGGGTGCGGGGTTCCCCTTAATATCCATACAAGACCCAAAGGGCCTGGTAATGGACTGGGGGGTACCCATGCTGTTTGTCTCACTGATTTTCATCCATATTGCAAGGATCCGACATTACATTAAAGCCGCAAGCAGTTTTAAATGACTTTTTTCCTTTAAAAATGACATTTTGTGCAGGGACTGTTCTAAGCACGGGAAACACGCGCCACTTTACAGGCATACTATAGACACCCCCCAGGTATGATATACAAAGGAATATTTCACTTTTTTATTTTTACTTTAAGCATCATTAAAATCACTGCTCCCAATAAAACAGCCATTTTAAAAGTTTTTTTTGCATTGATACATGTCCCCTGGGGCAGCACCCGGGTCCCCAAACCCTTTTAAGGACAATACCATGCAAATTAGCCTTTAAAATTAGCACTTTTGATTTCGAACGTTCGAGTCCCATAGACATCAATGGGGTTCTAACTTTCGTGCAAATTTTCGGTCCGTTCGCAGGTTCTGGTGCGAACCGAACTGGGGGGTATTCGGCTCATCCCTAGTGGTGGTGGTGCTGGTGCCACAACACTGTAAGTCCTCACAGTTATGCCCCGTACACACGGTCGAATTTTCCGACGGAAAATGTGTGATAGGACCTTGTTGTTGGAAATTCCGACCGTGTGTAGGCTCCATCACACATTTTCCATCGGATTTTCCGACACACAAAGTTTGAGAGCAGGCTATAAAATTTTCCGACAACAAAATCCGTTGTCGGAATTTCCGATTGTGTGTACACGAATCCGACGCACAAAGTGCCACGCATGCTCAGAATAAATAAAGAGATGAAAGCTATTGGCTACTGCCCCGTTTATAGTCCCGACGTACGTGTTTTACGTCACCGCGTTCAGAATGATCGGATTTTCCGTCAACTATGTGTGACCGTTTGTATGCAAGACAAGTTTGAGCCAACATCCGTCTGAAAAAATCCTAGGATATTGTTGTCGGAATGTCCGATCAATGTCCGACCGTGTGTATGGGGCATTAATCTTGGCGGGCCCTGGAACGGGCCCTGCTGTGAAATATTATATCAAGAATTGTAATTACATGCACCTGTTGAACAGGAGCAGAAAAATTGGGCCTTTGGTGGTAGTGGTGGTGTTGCCACAACACTGTAAGCCCTCACAGTTACTCTTGGTGGGCGCAGGAATGGGCCCTGCTGTGAAATATTAGATCAAGAATTGTAATTACATGTCCCTGTTGAACAGGGGCAGAAAAATTGGGCCTTAGGCACTGGTGCCACAACACTGCAACCCCTCACAGATGCTATAGTTTGCACGCAGGAATGAGCCCTGCTGCAAAGTATTGCATCAAAAATTGTAATTATATGCCCCTGTTAAACAGGGGCAGAAAAATTACCAGAACACTGCAACCCCTCACAGATGCTATAGTTGGAGCACAGGAATGAGCCCTGCTGCAAAGTATTGCATCAAAAATTGTAATTATACGCCCCTGTTAAACAGGGGCTGAAAAATTGGCCCTTGGGCACTGGTGCCACAACACTGCAACCCCTCACAGATACTCTAGTTGGAGTGAAGGAATGAGCCCTGTTGCAAAGTATTGCATCAAAAATTGTAATTACAGGCCCCTGTTAAACAGGGGCAGAAAAATTGTCACAACACTGCAACCCCTCACAGATGCTATAGTTGGATCGCAGGAATGAGCCCTTCTGCAAAGTATTGCATCAAAAATTGTAATTATATGCCCCTGTTAAACAGGGGCTGAAAAATTGGGCCTTGGGCACTGGTGCTGTTGCCACAACACTGCAGCCCCTCACAGATACTATAGTTGGAGCGCAGGAATTAGCCCTGCTGCAAAGTATTGCATCAAAATTTGTAATTACACACCCCTGTTACACAGGGGCAGAAAAATTGGGCCTTGGCCACTGGTGGCAGGGCCCAGAACCAAAAATGTTCTTACAAGCTATCAGCATGAAAATTGAGGAGGAAGAGGATTGTGACTCAGCATAACAGGATAGTCACTTAGTATCTGCATAGGCAGTCTTGAAGGGATCTCACATTAAAAAAAAATCAATCAGTTACATCAGCATCAGGTGCTTGATAGCTGGTGATCCAAGACTTATTCATTTTTATGAAGGTCAGCCGATCGATCGATTCGGTGGACAGGTGCACCCTGTGATTGGTTACAAAGCCTCCAGCAGCACTGAATGTGCGTTCCGAAAGAACGCTGAATGCAGGACAGGCCAGTAGCTCAATTGTATACTGTGCAAGCTCTGGCCAGTGATTCATCCTCAAGACCCAGTAACCCAGAGGATTTTCAGTGGGAAAGGTGTCCAAGTCTGATCTTGCCCCTAGGTAATCCTGCACCATGTGAATCAGACGCTGGCGATGGTTGCTAAAACTGATCAGACCTTGGGGCTGCGGACTAAAAAATTGTCTGAACACATCGGTCAGACGGCCACCTTCTCCAATGCTCCTTCTGTGACTGACCGAAGCCTCAGCAACACGTTGTCCAGGAGGACAAGGAAATTGTAACCTCCCAGGCTCTGGAAACCCGTTGCACAAACCTTTCTGCAAGGCCTCCCGAAGATGTTTCATCCTCTGCTCCCTCTGTGATGGCAAGATAAGGTCCGCAACCTTACCCTTGTAACGTGGATCAAGGAGGGTTGCCACCAGTAATCACCTAGATACCACGAATACGAGGATCCTTCCGCAGGCTTTGCAGAATCAGGGAGGCCATGCAGCATAGGTTTGCTGAGGCATTCGGTCCAGAGTCCTCTGGGTCACTAAGGACGACCTGATCCGCAGCCACCTCCTCCCAGCCACGTACAAGTCCATGGGTTTCTTCAGACTGTAAATAATCCCTTGAAGGCTGATGCTGAGTGCCAGGCTCCACCTCCATGCTGACACAATCCTCCTCCTCCTCATCCTCTTCCTGTGTGATCGGCAAGCATGCAGGAACACTGTCTGGATAAAGGGGGCCTTGAGAGGTAAGGAAGTCCTCCACTTCCTCCCTCTGTTCTGCCTCAAGTGCCCTGTCCATTATTCGACACAGCGTGTGCTCCAACAGGTGGACAAGAAGGACAGTGTTACTGATGCATGCACTGTCACTGCTCACCATCCTCGTGGCCTCCTCAAATGGTGACAGGGCAGTGCATGCATCCCTAATCATAGCCCACTGGCATGGGGAAAAAAAACAAGGTCCCCTGACCCTGTCCTGGTGCCATAGTCGCATAGGTACTCATTGATGGCCCTCTGCTGCATGTGCAGCTGCTGCAGCATGGCCAACGTTGAGTTCCACCTGGTGGGCATGTCACAGATTAGGCGGTTCTTGGGCAGGTTAAATTCCTTTTGGAGGTCAGCCAGCCGAGCACTGGCATTATATGACTGGCGGAAATGCACACAGACTTTCCTGGCCTGTCTCAGGACATCCTGTAAGCTCGGGTACCTGCCCAAGAACCGCTGCACCACCAAGTTAAGGACGCGAGCCAAACAGGGCACATGGGTCAGTTGTCCCTGTTGGAGGGCGGAGAGGAGGTTGGTGCCATTGTCGCAAACCACCATACCTGGCTTAAGCTGGTGTGGCATCAACCACCTCTGAACCTTCCCCTGCAGAGTTGACAGAATCTCTGCCCCAGTGTGGCTCCTGTCCCCCAAGCACACCAGCTCAAGCACCGCATGGCATCTTTTTGCTTGCGTGCTTGCATAGCCCCTTGAATGCCTACAGAGCACCGCTGCTTCTGAGGACTAATCAGCACAGGAAGAGGCCATGGAGGAAGAAGAAGAGGAGGGGGTGGAGAGGTGTGGCAGAATCACCACTAGTAGAATTTTGGAGGCGTGGTGACAGAACACTACTGCACCCTGTCCTGCATCCTTCCAACACTACTGCACCCTGTCCTGCATCCTTCCCAGCTGGCAGAAGAGTCACCCAGTGTGCAGTGAAAGATAGGTAATGTCCCTGTCCATGCCTGCTGGACCATGAGTCAGCGGTAATATGCACCTTATCGCTGACCGCCCTGTCCGGCGAGGCCAAGACATTGCCTTCCACCTGCCGGTAGAGAGTCGCAATCGCCTTCCGTGAGAAAAAGTGGCGTTTGGGAACCTGCCACTGAGGAACCCCACATTCCACAAACTCATGGAAGGGGGCAGAGTCTACCAACTGAAAAGGCAGAAGTTGAAGTGCTAGCAATTTAGCCAAGCTAGCATTCAAACGCTGGGCGTGTGGATGGCTGAGAGCGAACTTCTTTCGGCGGTTCAGCAGCTGGGGCAGGGAAATTTGCCTGGTACAATCTGACGTCAGTGTACCGATAGAAGATTGCCCGCAAGTACTTGGATGTGACACATCTAATTCTACACCTTCATTCCTCTCAGTGTAGGTTTCACAGAGAACTGAAGGTATAGTGGGGTTGGAGATCCCAGCTGATGAGGAGCAAGGAGAGGTCCTCTTTGTTCTTTGGTGTGGGTCTTTTAGGTACGCTTGCCAACGAACTGCATGGCAGGTCGACATATGTCTGGTCAAGCATGTGGTGCCCAAGCGGGTGATGTTTTGGCCACGCGAGATACGCTTGAGACATATATTGAAAATAGCAGCGGTGGGATGTGATGCACTCGTCTCAAAAAAGGCCCACACCGAAGAACTTTTGGAATAACGCACAGAGATAGTAGCGCCCTGCACATGTGGAGCTCTGCGGTGTGATGTAGTTGGTGTGCTGCCCTTAAGCTGGCCCCTGGAGGGCATCCCGCCTCGGAGATGTGCCTCCTCCTCCTCTCTCCTATCAGGCACCCATGTGGAGTCAGTGACCTCATCATCCCCTCCCTCCTCATCACTGGAGCAAAGCTGGCAGTATGCTGCAGCTGGGGGCACATGACTGCCAGATTGCTGTCATTCTTGGGCACCCCCTCTCTCTGGGCTCATGTTACTGCCTTCCTCTAGCTGGATACCATCATCGGAGCCTTCAAAACACTGGGCATTCTCCTGGAGCATGTACCCAACACTGTGGTCAAACAGTTTGGGGGACTCCTCAGGAGGACATGGTGGGGCTAGGAAAGGAGTGACTGATGCCATTGAGCAGAGGGAAGAGGCCGCGTTGGCAGCTGCTTTGCCAGACAAAGAACCCTGAGCCTGGGTGAGAGAGGATGAGGAAGATGAGGATTGCTTGGTCATCCACTCTACCAAGTCTTCCCCATGTTGCGGCTCAACATGGCCAGCTGCCAAAAAAAAGGACAAGCATGTCCCACGGCCACGTGCTGATGATGATGCGCTGTCTCCACAATCAGAACTGTTGCCTCTACACACAGAGCTTGCTTGCCCTCTTTTATTGGCTTGTGACTGTCTGCCTCTCCTTGTTGGCCTTCCAGATATACTAATGGCCTGCAGTGAGATGTAGCTGCACAAAGCTGGGATGTATATGTATACTGATACTGCAGCAAGCAGAATCAACTGCCTGCCTGTGGTATTAATAGGATCAGAACAACAGCAATTGTCTTCAGGTAGCTTTAGGTGCACACTGTGCAGAGGACACAGTACACTAACTGTAAATACTGTAGCTGCCTGCCTGTGGTACTAATAGGATCAGAAGAACACCAGCAATTGTCTTCAGGTAGCTTTAGGTGCACACTGTGCAGAGGACGCACTACACTAACTGTAAATACTGCAGCTGCCTGCCTGTGGTACTAATAGGATCAGAAGAACACCACCAATTTGCTTCAGGTAGCTTTAGGTGCACACTGTGCAGAGGACGCATTACACTAACTGTAAATACTGCAGCTGCCTGCAGTACTAATAAGATCAGAAGAACACCACCAATTTTCTTCTGGTAGCTTTAGGTGCACACTGTGCAGAGGACGCACTACACTAACTGTAAATACTGCAGCTGCCTGCGGTACTAATAGGATCAGAAGAACACCACCAATTTTCTTCAGGTAGCTTTAAGTTCACACTGTGCAGAGGATGCACTACACTAACTGTAAATACTGCAGCTGCCTGCGGTAATAATAGGATCAGAAGAACACCAACAGTTTTCTTCAGGTAGCTTTAGGTGCACACTGTGCAGAGGATGCACTACACTAACTGTAAGAACACCACCAATTTTCTTCAGGTAGCTTTAGGTGCACACTGTGAAGAGGACGCACTACACTAACTGTAAATACTGCAGCTGCCTGCGGCACTAATAGGATCAGAAGAACACCACCAATTTTTAGAACTGCTATGTAGTAGGGACAAACCGGGCAGTGTCATCTCTCGTCTCTATAAAATTCTCTCTGCGAGGGAAGAACTAGATGCGCCTCCATATATTAAAAAATGGGAAAGGGAGTTGGGGTCACATTGTAGTTTATTCACAGAGGAGAGGATTTTGAAAATGGTACACGGTTCTTCAGCAGATTCAATGCGGTTAGAGACTAATTTCAAATGTTTAGCAAGATGGTATGCCACGCCGGACAGACTTAGTAAACTATACCCGGATGCCTCGGACAGATGTTGGAGGGGGTGCGCTAACCTTGGAACATTGGCACACATTTGGTGGGAGTGCCCGGTTATCAAGGTTTACTGGAAGAAAATTATACAATTAATTAATGAAATAACCAAGGAAACCTTAGTAGAAGATCTATGGATTTGTTTATTTCATGGAACTAATAAGCCGATTAAGCAATACTTATCATCAATTGTTCCAATTCTGTTGGATGTAGCAAAAAATTAGATATCAAGGTCTTGGCTGCGGCCGGAGATCCCTAACCAACGAGACTGGCTCTTTTGCATAAATAAAATATATTATATAGAATCCAAGGACTATCTAGGAGATGAGACAGAGGAGGGGACAGATGTCATGGACAAGTGGGCAGGGTGGAGGAATTTCAAGAGATCATGGAGTTACTTAGCGGAGATTACCAGCTAAATCTCTGAGTTCGGGTTCTGGGTGAGTAAGATGGGAGATGTAGAACTTGTTTAGTTCAGCTGTAACCACCTGCAGGCGGGGGGAGAGGTGGGGGGGGCATGGGGGGTGGGAGGGTATTAACATTGTAGAGGGATTTTTGTATCTTTTTTACAATGATGTTTTGTAATCATGGTTAATAATGTTGATCTGTATTTGTTTATTGAAAAAATTATAAATAAAGAATAACAAAAAAAAAAGAAGAACACCACCAATCTTCTTCAGGTAGCTGTAAATACTGTAAAAACACCTGCTTGCCTGTCAGTAGGAAGAGAATAACAGGAATGTATCTAGCTAAACTGAATACAGTGTATGTATGTATATATATATATATATATATATATATATATATATATATATATATATATATACAACACCTAGGATGCATGTATATGCACATTACACTGTAAGTTCAGCTAACTGACTCGCCTGCCTAATTTAACTTAAACCAAATTACACTGTATCCCTGTCTATCTCTCCGCTGCCACCGCAACACACTACACAAGGTCACCACGCAGGTGGTCTTGTATAGTGTGGGGCGTGTACTAAACCCCTAGCTTTGGCTTTGGCTGATTACGGCTCTCTGTACAGACAGTGCTGTGATTGGCCAAGCATGTGGGTCATAGTGTATGCTTGGCCAATCATCAGCCAGCAATGCACTGCGATGCCGCAGTGATTAATGGGACGTGCCCCGCCTCTCGAATTTGGTGCGAACGGCCCAGAATGTTCGAAATTCGACGAACGGTCGAACATGCGATGTTCGAGTCGAACATGGGTTTGACTCGAACTCGAAGCTCATCCCTAGTGAAGATCATAGAGTAAGTACAAATATCCATATAAGACTTACTAGTGGCTTAATTGACCGTTCAAAAGGATTCTATAAAAATAATAATGTATATATGTAGGTAGTATATATAATTATACCAAAAAAGTATGAATTATCAGAATCTTCATGAGTATTTAAGCCTATGTATGGATAAACTCCTGCTGGAATCTCAGCCCAGGAGGGGAGATGGGGAATAGGTAAATATAATAAAGTGCCTGTGTGCATGGTGGGGGAGTGACCCTTAGAATGATAAAACAATGTGAACCTAATGCCAATGAGTATGTGAGATAGCATAGATATGTAGTGAGACAAAAAATATAAAATAGTGAGTATGGAAACCCATGTGGGAGTAATCCCACAGGGATAGAGAGGGGAACTGGTGTATGTAGACAAGGGAAGGGAGTGAAAAATGGCTCATCCAGAGCCAATTACCTTGTATTTGCTGTTGTGTGCGTACCCAAAATGGTGTCACCAAGTGGGTCCAATAGTAAAACCAAACAGTAGTCCTCTGCAAGGGGGGTTGGTGTAAACCCCATTAGGCATGCATGGAAAGTGGCCCCCAGTGTCACACGGCACACTTTTGAGGGAGTGCGTCATCACCTAAATGGCAGGGGCCAATCAGCACCAAAGGGCTTCCTCATGAAAGAAACGCCAGATGGCAAACCACGTGTCGGCACGCAGACACCACGCAAGTGAGCTGCAGCCGGCATTGGAGGCATGACGCCAATGCAGTGCGGCTGAACCCATCCCCGCCTCCACAAGGGAATTGGGAAGGGCAGCCGGGACGCATCGCAGTTCCCAGAAGTGGACAGAGAATGTTTTGTGAGTAACAATACAATCAAGTTCTGACATCACTTTTATCTGGACTAATATTTCATTACTATCCAGATAGATTGTTCTTGGTGTATTTATATTTTCTTTTTAGAAAGTTGGATTGCGCCTGCTCCTGAAGAAGTGATGTTTCACAAAACACATAGAGCATATTGTGCTGCAAACCTTCTGTTTTTTTTATCATGTACCAATGTTTTGTTTTTGATTTCATTAATTATTGTTTATTGTATTATTGCAGTAGGTACTGAACCTATGAATTGTTTTATCATATTTCAATATTGGCTACAATTGTCAATGGATAATTTAATAACGATTTTTTATGTACATTCACCTTGAATATGCATGTATGCTATGTCTATGCTCACTACATTGACTGTTGGCTACACAATTGTCAATGGATAATTTAATAAAGATTTTTTTATGTACATTCACCTTGTATATGCATTTATGCTATGTCTATGCTCACTACATTGGCTGTTGGCTACACGCCTCATCTAAATTCCCAAACTCTCTCCCCTCTATGCTATTGAACAAGGATGAAGGCACGTGTCTATGTGGGCCTCATTTAAAGTCCCAAACTTTTTCTTATATGACAGCTTCACCTAGTGATTAACTGGAAGCATGTCTGTCACTGGTATACTACCTCCTATTTGAACATTTTTAAAACATAACCACTTCAGCTAGCAGCTTTCTGCCTGAAAAGTTAACTTTTTTACTCTAATGGATTGATTTACTAAAATTGGAGAGTGCAAAATCTGGTGCATCTCTGCATAAAAACCAGCTTCCCTTTTTTTTTTTGTCAAAGCATAATGGAGCAAGCTGAAGTTAGAAGTCGATTGGCTACCATGCACAGCTGAACCAGATGTTCCACTCTCTAGTTTTAGTAAATCAACTACTAAGAGTCCATTTAAAGTCCATGAGAATGCAAAACCCACTTAAAGCAGATCAAACACAGGTCATAAGAAGGTAAAACAGCAGTTCAAATGCACCTTTTTTGAATGCTCTCAGAAGCTTCTTAAACCAATGTCAAGCTGATGTCATTGATACTAGCGCAAAGTCTGTCCACATGGGAGCCTCAAACCGCAGTAAGAACATACAGGGGTTCTAAACTTTCCCCATGTCATCCCCCCAAAAAAGTTTAGGCTTACCAAACACATTAAACTGCTACAAAAAAAAAACATGCCCCTATATTCTTAACCACTTGCCAACTAGCCACCGTCATTATACTGCGGCAGGTCGGCTCGTTCCCGCAAATCGCCCTAGGTGTACGCCGGCTCCTTTAAGAGCCATAGCTGGCATACGCTGCATGACGGGGGACCAGATGTGAGTGGCCGGCACCCATCCCCACACAGTTGGAAACACCTCCCAGGGAACACATTTAACCCCTTGATCGCACCTAGTGTTAACCCTTTCCCTGCCAGTGACATTTACACAGTAATCAGTGCATTTTTATAGCACTGGTCACTGTATAAAGGTCATTGGTCCCAAAATGTGTCAAAAGTGTCCAATCTATCCGCCGCAATGTTGCAATCCCACTAAAAATCGGAGATCGCCGCCATTACTAATAAAAAAAAAATAATAAAAATGTCATAAATCTATCCTCTATTTTGTAGACGCTATAACTATAACTTTTATGCAAACCAATCAATATACGCTTATTGCGATTTTTTTTTAACCAAAAATATGTAGAAGAATACATATTGGCCTAAACTGATGAAGACATTTTTTTTTTGGATATTCATTATAGCAAAAAGTAAAAAATATTGTTTTTTTTTCTGAATTGTCGCTCTTTTTTTGTTTATAGCGCAAAAAATAAAAAACACAGAGGTGATCAAATATCATCAATTTTGTTTGTTCAATTTTGTTTGGGTACAGCATTGCACAACCACGCAATTGTCAGGTAAAATGATGCAGTGCCGTATCTCAAAAAATGGCCTGGTCATTACCCTTTTATGCCTAAGCCTATTTCTGACATTTGTTGCTTACAAGTTAAAATCCGTATTTTTTGCTAGAAAATTACTTACTTAATTACAGAGACCCTAGAGATTAAAATGGTGATCGTTACAATATTTTATGTCACACGGTATTTGCGCAGCAGTCTTTCAAACGCAATTTTTTGGGAAAAAAGACACTTTCATGAATGTCGTGAGTGTCATGCTTTGAAATTGTGCACACTCATGGAATGGCGACAAACTACGGTACCTAAAAATCTCCATAGGCGTCATTTTAAAAAAAAATTACAGCTACCAGGTTTGAGTTGCAGAGGAGGTCTTTTGCAAGAATTATTTCTCTCACTCTAACGATCGCGGCGATACCTCACATGTGTGATTTGAACACTGTTTACTTATGCGGGTGCGACTTGCGCATGCAGTTTCTTTGGTGCGCAAGCTCGCGGGTACGGGGGTGCTTTACATTTTTTATTTCTTATTTATTTTCTTATTTATTTTTTATATTGCCACTTTAAAAAAAATTGTGATCACTTTTATTGCTGTCACAAGGAATGTAAACATCCCTTGTGACAGTAAGAGGTAATGACAGGTACTCTTTATGGAGGGATTGGGGTTCTAAAAGACCCCCAATCCCTCCTTTGTACTTCAAAATATTCAGACCACCAAAAACGGCGATTCTGAATACTGTCTTTTTTTTTAAATCGCCGACATTGGCAGCCGAGTAAACCGAAAGTGACGTTGTGACGTCGCTTCCATGTTTTTACATACAGTGGATATAAAAAGTCTACACACCCCTTGTAAAATGTCAGGTTTCTGTGATGTAAAAAAATTAGACAAAAATAAATAATTTCAGAACTTTTTTCACCTTTAATGTGACCTGTAAACTGTACAATTCAGTTGAAAACAAAATAAAATCTTTTAGGTGGAGGGAAGTAATAATAAAAAAATTAAAATAATATGGTTGCATAAGTGTGCACACCCTTAAATTAGTACTTTGTTGAAGCACCTTTTGATTGTATTACAGCACTCAGTCTTTTTGGGTATGAGTCTATCAGGTATGATGACTGTCTTCACTGTGTTCCATGGTATATCTAATGCCTTGGAAATTATTTTGTACCCTTCTGCTGACTGATATTATTTTATTTCAGGTACTTACATAGCGCCGTCAATTTACGCAGCGCTTTACATATACATTATACATTCACATCAGTCCCTACCCTCAAGGAGCTTACAATCTAAGGTCCCTAACTCACATTCATACATACTAGGGACAATTTAGACAGGATCCAATTAACCTACCAGCATGTCTTTGGAGTGTGGGAGGAAACCGGATTACCCGGAGGAAACCCACGCAGGCACAGGGAGAACATGCAAACTCCAGGCAGGAAGTGTCATGGTTTGGATTCGAACCAGCGACCCTTCTTACTGCTAGGTGAAAGTGCTAACCACTACACCACTGATACCTTTTACCAATGAGATCCCTCTAATGCTTTGGAAGCTCTCTGCGGACCATGGCTTTTGCTGTAGGATGCGACTAAGAAAATGTCAGGAAAGACCTATTGGAACAGCTGAACTTTATTTGGGGTTAATCAGAAGCACTTTAAATGATGGGAGGTGTGTACTGACTCCTATTTACCATCAGTTTGAATGTGATTGATTCATTCTGAAAACAGCTACATCCCCAGTTATAAGAGGATGTGCAGACTTATGCAACCACATTATTTTTTTTAATTATTTTTACTTCTCCTTCTAAAGGATTTCAGTTTGTTTTTCAATTGAGTTGTACAGTTTATAGAGCACATTAAAGGTGGAGAAAGTTTTGAAATGATTTATCTTTGTCTCATTTTTTTACATCACAGAAACCTGACATTTTAACAGGGGTGTGTAGACTTTTTATACCTACTGTAGGAGACTGGAACTACAGTCTCAGCCTAACCGGCGTAAGTGCCGGATCATCGATCAGGTCTCCCGGTGGGACGGGAGGCCCGGGAAGAGAGACAGAAGGCTGCGGAAGGGGGAGACGTCCCCTCCCGCTCCTTTAGGATAACAGCTGAGTGGCTTTTAGCCACATCAGTTATAATCCCTAAAGAGCTGACCGCCCGCTCTAAAAAACGGTACTGGGGTGATGCCTGCAGCTGCAGGCATCACCCCAGTATAACCCCTTTAAACCGAGGCCGCATATGTGCGTACGGTCGGCGCTAAGGGGTTAATTGAAAAAATCTTCTGGTCTGTAAGTGGTTAAACAATAGCACACTCATATGGATAATTCATCATAAAGGTAGCTAATAATACAGATTTGGAAAAATTCTGAAAGTATTTGTTTTATTACTTTAATTTATTTATGAAATCAGGTTTCTTGCCATCCACTTCTATAGCATTTACAGAATTGTGCACTTTGGAAATAAAAACATTATTTTTGTGTTTACATCTGTCAAATATGCCAATTGATATGTTCTCATAATGAGTTGTAAATTGTATGAGTATCTGTTTCTCCACAGTCTTTGATTTAAACTTTGTATTGTAACTACCCCCAAGCAACATTTTAACCACTTCAGCCCCTAATGACCAGGCCATTTCTTTGTGATAGGGCACTGCAGTATTTTAAGTGACAATAGCTCAGGCATGCAACACTGTTCCCAAATAAAATTGACGTCCTTTTTTTCCCACAAATAGAGCTTTCTTTTGGTGGTATTTGATCACCTCTGCAGTTTTTATTTTTTGCGCTATAAACAAACGAAGATTGATAATTTTGAAAAAAAAACAAACAATATTTTTTACTTTCTGCTATAATACATATCCAAAAAAATGTAAAAAAACAAATTTCCTCATCAATTTGTGCCAATATGTATTCTGCTACATATTTTTGGTAATTAAAATCCCAATAAGCGAATATTGATTGGTTTATCCAAAAATTATAGCGTCTACAAACTATGGAAAATATTTATGGACTTTTACTGGTAATGGCGGTGATCAGCAATTTTAAGCGGGACTGCGACATTGCGGCGGACAATTCTGACCCTCAGTGGTACTTTTTGGGGACCAGTGACACCAATACAGTGATCAGTGTTAAAAAAAAATGCACTGATCAATGTATAAATGACATTGGCGGGGAAGGGGTTAACATCAGGGGTGAACAAAGGGTCAAATGTGTTCCCTCAGTGTGTTTCTAACCGTGTGGGAGAAGTACTGACAGGAACAACACAGATCACTGTTCTCCCCTGTCAGAATGGGGATCTGCGTTGTTTACATAGGTAGATACCCATTATGCCTCTCGGTGAAGCGATCACGGGTAGTCGGCGGACATCAGGTCCACCGGACACGTGCATCGGCTCCTCCTCCATGCAGTGGGCCCGCCCCCACACTATTTGTTGCATGGAACAAAGTACAGGTATTTTGTTTAGCGCAATAGAGCCGCCCTGCCACTGTATATATGCAGTTGCAGGCCTTAAGTGGTTAAACATTTCTTGCATAACCAAATTTGTCAAGAATGTTAAGAAAGGTGGACCTAGAGTTAACTTTGGACTAAAAGTGTTTTTTTTTCTTTTTCATTTTTATATGGATTAAAGCTGGTCACATACAGTTTGAATCTCAGACGGATTTTACATGTGATTATTGCTAGCGGCTGTTATAGCTGCTAGCAACAATCACTGTGTTCTCTCGGCAGGGGCACTTCTCCCTGCCCCACTGCCAGGAGAACATAATAGCTCTGTGGGAGGGATTTCCCTGTCAACACTGTCTGTGTTGATGGGGGAATCAAGTGATTTTCTTTCCTGCAACCAGTTGTTGCAGGAAAGAAAATCACTCCTTCTATGGCCAGCCTTGGGAAAAGTTACAGTTTCTGTTTTTATTTCTGAATGCAACCTCGTTGGCGATATTATCCTATGTCTGTGACACCATAGCAGAAAATGCAAGGCAATATTGAAGTTTCTAACCATCTCCTACTCTTTTTGACAACAAAAGCTGACAGATGCTCTAACGTTTTATTGCTCTATCCAAACAAAATAAAACAGTTTGGGTGGATTTGGATTCAGATTTTCAGACATTCTGGAAGACAAATTTTTAGCTGGGAGTGTGTATGCCCTTTGGGGTACATCGGCTTCAAGGGATTATCACGGTTAACAAAATAAATACAGAATATCAGCCTTTATAATGTATGCTATGTAAAACAAAACTGAGTAAGTATTTTTATCCATTGATTGTTGACAACAAAACCAGCAAAAATGCACTAGTTATGACTACTGAAATAAGTTAACATGTCCTAGGGAGCATTGGTAAGCACTGGCTGTTATTAAATGACAAACAACCATGCAATTTTGAAAGACTGATTTAAAAAGATAAGAACATATTTTCCTTAAACAGAATTCCAGGAAATCTGTTAATACATAATTGAAATATATATGTATATATATATATATATATATATATATATATATATATATATATGCAGGCAGTCCTTCCTTCTCAAAGCTGGCTGCTCAGCTGTCAGATAATTGCCAGCTCCTATCTCTCCACAGTGACTCACCTGTTTATGATATCCTGCTCGTCAGTCCTGCCTACTGAAGCCATCCAGCCCAGATGATCTCTGCCTTCACCTTGGTCACATCTCTAGAGACGCTCTCCTGTGTTCCTGTTGAAGACTTGCTTGGCTGACATTCCTTCTGGCACCAGATCCTGTTTGCTATTCTACTACGCTCATCTCTGGCTCCCTGACGTTTTGGCTTGTCTGACTGCCGGTTCCTGAACTCTGGCTATGTTTTGACTACGTTCACTCTGTTTACCTTTTTATTACTATTATTAAACAAGTGTGATTTAGCTGTACTTCTGTCTGATTTATGGTTTCTGACAGTAACATAACTTCTCTGTTCCCCCCTATGCCAAGCATGTTCACTAAGGGAGCATCATGCAATGTTGTAAAGTTTGCTGCACCGCCCCCCCCCCCAATCCCAGCATGATTCATGCTATGCAGGGGGCTACAGCAGGTTTGATATCAAGCTAGATTTAGGAACTTACAATAGTTATATGTAAAATAAATGTAATTTTAAATGAATGCACAACTGGATTAATATTTTTTATCTGCATGAAGTTCAGCTTTAAACTGGTATTGTCCTTAAAGAACTCCGCTGTTCAGTATGACAGCTGGCCTCATCAGTGTATTTTACGTCAAGGCTTTTTCGTTTGTGACAGATGTATTTCTTTTTGTCTAAACTGGTCTTGCCATTTCATAAAGATTTGGATATTGCAGGGTTCATAAGTGCTCTGTCAGAAAGATTTAATAACATCAATACATTACATGGTAAAAACCCTTGCATATTTTCATGCATATATTAGCCTTACTTTCCACTTAAAAATGTGTGCTGCCCATTGACAAGAATTTGAATTTGAAATCATTTAGAAAATGATCTGGAATATACCACATTGTAGAAATGAAACAGTTTGGGATCATAGAAAGCAAATTATATTTGGAACATGTAAGTGAATACCAAAGTGCTGAAAAAATGTAAATTACATTTTCAGAGGCTATTATGTGCAAAGGCAAAAAGAAAAAAAAAAACAAAAAACACAAAAACATTGATTGCTTACAACGGTAAAGAGAAGGCAGAAAAGTATGTGTTAAGGGAGCTGGCTGAGACTCTTTCTGGCTTTTGGCTTTATTTGGTCATATGGCCATCAGCAATTATCTCTCTTGATATGACACAAGTCAACAGACCTGGCCTCAGAGTACACTGGCTTGGGCCCATTGCTGAAATGTGTTTTAGCACCTGCTTTGAATACTCTGCTTTTGGCGCTGATTAGATTTCAGCCCTCTGTTATCCCCCTACAGGTGGTACATTGTCTCTTTGAGATTACATTTTGGATTCTTTAGATAATTAACAGATTTGTGAAAAACATACTTATGTCACAAACAGTACCAACGGGAACTGGAAATTAGAATTTATATACTATTTCTGAACTGCAAAGCCAAATTATTTTCTGTTCTATATTTTTGTATTGAAATTTATACAAATACATAGTTTATTATATTATATTTTATACTTACAGACTTGCAAATGTCAGACTTTATTACTTATACCATAAAAGAATAAAAATCTGTAAAATATGCTTTGCTGTAAATATTATATTGCATTAGACTGTGTTTGTTGTGTGGTTTGACAGCTAATAAAATACTTTAATGGGACTGTTTTATGCTGTTTGTATTATTGTTATTGTGACTATCCATCCTTATTTGTATAATATCCACTGAAGTGTTACTTTTATCTTTTTATATTTAAGATAAAAATCTCCCAAATAATATAGCCTTTTACTGCAAGATTAAACAGTTATAAACAGAGCTGATTTTCTGAGTAATATAACAGAATATGTGCAGTTCCTATGATTATTTGTGTTCTCTGTGAGTCTATAACATTCGGACCAAATGCATCTACAAACCTGGTCTTCTTAAAGCAGTAGTAAAGTTATTATTTATATATATAGATATATACATATATCTATCTATCTATCTATCTATCTATCTATCTATCTATCTATCTATCTATCTATCTATCTATCTATCTATCTATCTATCTATCTACCTACCTATCTATCTATATACAGTATATATATATATATATATATATATATATATATATATATATATATATATATATATATAAGAAGTCCGGTCCGCCAGCAAGGAAATGTCATAATATACGGATATGCTTACTAGCATATTATGAAACACTTAGCTTGAGACAAAGTCCTCCAGTGGCACTCTGACACCTCTGAAAGGGCTTCCATCTTTATCCAGTCTTCCTTCTGGGTTCACGGGTTCCGGCCATTTACGTGGCTGAGCTGTGATGACATCACTTCCACGCATACGTGCAAAAGTCACGTCTGAGGTACAGAGCTCTGAAGGAATGGCATATGTATGCCAGTGACCTTACCGGCTGCCAAACAAACCAATATCTCCTAATTGGTGCATGTTTAGTAGATATTAATTGTAAATACAGGTAAGCTTTATTATCAGCTTATCTGTCGGTAAAAGCCACAAAGCAGTTTACTAAAGTTTAAACAGGATAGACATTTTTAGATGATGTGGAGTATAATAGTGCAGAGTATGTACAGTACCTGTTTGGCTTGTAGAACTCCTTTTTCTGAACTGTTTTGTTATTCACAGACTCATTGATTGTAAGTGTAGATTCCTCACCTCCATTGAAATGGCAAGAAAAACATTTAGATTTGACTTATCTATGTTATCTAGTTATATTTAAAATGGCTGTAAAGGTAGGAGGCTTTTTACCTTAATGCATTCTCTGCATTAAGTTAAACAAAAACATTCTGTAAACAGGATTCCCCTCAACCCCCCTATATACTTACCTGAGCCCAAACTTGATCCAGTGCTGTGCCCGAGAGCAGCGTCTCTCTTCTCTCTTTCTCTCCTCACAGGATAGAGAGGCAGCAGAAGAAGCCATTGGTTCCTGCTACTGTCAATCAAATCCTGTGATGAGGAATGCAGGCAGTGGGCTCAGGATTGAGCCCACATGAGTGCCCCCATAGCAAACCGCTTCCTGTGGGGGCACTTGCCAAACAGGAGGGGCCAGGAGTGCTGGCAAGGGACACTAGAAGAGGAGGATTGTGGTTGCTCTGTGCAAAACAATTGCACAGAACTGGAACGTATAACATGTTAAAAATAAAAAGGTTTAGAATCACTTTAATAGAGCTGTTTCCATTAAGATAAGTTGTAGACATAAAATGCTTGACATTTTTGGGGACCTATGTTGAGCTGGTCTGCAGTTCAAATTATTTTGGTTCTTCAAAGCAAATATTTGTTTTTTTTAAAAAGCTATATGTATAGAGACAAAAAGAGCACTTGATACCCAGTAGAGCCATGTTCCTAAAATAAAATGTACAATCTGAAAAAAAAACTACATTTCACCCAATAGTTCTAGGCAGCACAGCAGGATAGCAAGGCAGCTGTAAATTATGAACCAGGACAAAAGGTCAAAACTAAGGCTGGGAGGTAAACAAACAGCATTGTGTTGTTATAGCATGTATAGATCCATTTGAAAAAAAAATTATATATATATATATATATACACACTATATTACCAAAATTATTGAGACACCTTCCTTTACATGCATTTGAGCCTTAATGGCATCCCAGGCTTAGTCCGTAGGGTTCAATATTGAGTTGGCCCACCCTTTGCAGCTACCTGTATAACATCTTCAACTCTTCTGGGAAGGCTGTCCACAAGGTTTATGAGTGTGTCTATGGGAATGTTTGACCATTCTTCCAGAAGCACATTTGTGAGGTCAGGCACTGATGTGAACAAGAAGGCCTGGCTTGCAGTCTCCGCTCTAATATAGCTGTTATAGCTGCAAAGGGTGGACCAACTCAATATTGAACCCTACAGACTAATACTGGGATGCTATTAAAGTTCATGTGTGTGTAAAGGCAGGTGCCCCAATACTTTTTGTAAAATATTACATACAGTATATATATATATATATATAGTTCTTATGTAGTGTTTAATTTGGTCTCATGAACATGTGTGGTTCCAGCAAAAATAAACAGTCTTTGTTATTGCAGGATACTAGAAGCATTTCTAAGTTTCAAGTCTTTTAGAGTGTTTGACAACCATATCCCTTCCTTAATTGCTTAGCAAAGTAAGATGTGTTCTGTTTCACTTTTTGACAGACATGCCATACGTTGCATTGTTTCTTTCCACTTGATTGCCGCTTGGAATAATTTGAAAACATACCCTGCTGTGGGTTTTCCATCATAACAGCCACAAATTCCAGCTGATACTGGAGTGACTTAAATATCCAGTAATCCTTGTCTTCCAGCCTTTGTTCTGTTTTTTATGAAGAAAGGGTTTTCCTCAATGCACAACAATGGGAACGCCTGTGATATAGTTCGGTTTGATATTGTCTTTTTTGTTTTCATTGGAATTTGTCCATATATGCTTTAGGAAAATTTCAGATGCAGGCCATCCCCAGAGCGTACCTAAGGTACTCTGTGAGCAATGTAAAAGAGAGAGGGAGAGAGGCGCACCTAAGTGCAATATTATAAAGTTATTTATTTAGTTAATAGCGCAAACATAAATGCATTTACAGAAATGAAGGTATCATAGACATATCTGTCAGGTAAAGGATCCTCCTTGAGGGGTGCCAGCAATCCATTTTTTTCCCCAGCGATCAGCTGTTTTTTCTCACTGCACAGGACGCTGTCTGCAGGGCAGGAAGTGAAGGAGATCTCAGCTGCCTGGCTTGGATCGTAAAGGGGAAATGACGTCATCCGGTGGGCAAACCTCGATGTGTTGAGGAAAGGAAGAGAAACACAAAAGGCTACGCACTCAGAGCATACAGCTCCTTCTAATGGCCTGTCAATGTCTATAGTGGGGGCAGTTTAAATACAGTCTGATCATGACTATGGGACTACAAGAGCCAGTGGAGCAAACACATGTGAAAAAGGCATATTGAAAAAACACACATATTTAAATATTAATTTCATTGAAATTAAGGCACAAGTACAGATTATAGGGAAACATAAGTATAAAAAAGCAACAGTATTAAAACAACAATTGATATGAACGTAATGATCTAAAGACATCGAGAATGTGTAAAAAAAATATATAGAAAAAAATGTATATATTCCGATAGATGGACAAATGATAAATTAAAAAATATATGAGAAATATGGATATATATATATATATATATATATATATAAATATATATATATATATATATATATATATATATATATATATATATATATATATATATATATATATATATATATATATATATATATTTATATATATATACAGAGAAAAATACATACATATAAAACATAGATATAAGAATATATTATATAGAAAATTCTACAAAAAAGTTATATAAAAAAAAAAATATATATATATATATACATATAAAAAATCTCTATGGGATGGATATTTTATATATATATATATATATATATATATATATATATATATATATATATATATATTATATAACTTTTTTTGTAGAATTTTATATATAATATATTTTTATATCTATGTTTTATATGTATGTATTTTTCTCTGTATATATATATAAATATATATATATATATATATATATATATATATATATATCCATCCATATTTCTCATATATTTTTTAATTTATCATATATATAAATACATGGAGTACATACGGAAAGGGAGATTATGAAAAAAGGGAAATGGATTATTATAAATAAAGGATCAATTGATAATTATTAATTATATACGCTTGCGAGCATATTTAATATAAATGGTGAAGGGGGATTTTTTTTGGAAAAAAAGGGGGGGGGGGGATAGATTGGGAAGTGTGGAACTAAAAAGGGAGGTGGGGGAGGGGGAGTTTATATGTGGAGGACGGATAAAGGGTAAAAAAAGGGGGGGTTTGTTATTTTGGGGGAAAAGAAGAAATAGAAAAGAGATAGTTTACTACCTAATGTTAGATTCCTTGGGGGACAATATACCCATATACATATATATGCATCTATCTCTCAAAAATTCGTAATGCACAAATATTGTGGACAAAAAAAACCACACATACACATGCATATATATATATATATATATATATATATATATATATATATATATATATATATATATAATATAGTTTACTTACTACTAATCTCAGGATCACCACCCCCGGTATAGAACTATACGATATCCAGATTAACTGACCATAAGGGTCTGCTGTGGGGAATAATAATAAATAACAGTGAAAAAAAGGGAAATCATCAAAGAACATCGGGCAATATATGCACTCTTATTATTACTATATATGTTACAATATCGTGTGGATTTCAATCTCTTCGTTGAGTCCCCCAGGCTTAGGTGTATTAAGGGAATAAATCCAGAACATCTCACGTGACGTCAGAAGAAGACGGGGTCTCCCGTTTATGCCGAGTGGCCCTGCCCTCAGTTATATAACAGTTGTCACTGAGAAGAAGCATCACTTGGCAGGAGCCTCCCATGGAGGTGGAGGTGTTGCGGCTTTTTTTTTCTTTTCTTGGCTCGTCGGGTGGCGTGAGAAAGACCCATATCATGCAACATTTTTATTTTTTTATCTTTTAATAAAGGACTTGCCCCCTTTTTTATTATTTTTAACACTTTTTTTGTGAAATGGTAGGGGTACAATGTACCTGTTACCAATACACATGGGGGGGGAGGCCAGGATCTGGGGTTTCCCTTGTTAAAGGGGCTACCAGATTCTGATAAGCCCCCCACCCACAGACCCTCACAACCACCGGGCAAGGGTTGTGGTGATGAGGCCCTTGTCCCCATCAACATGGGGACAAGGTGCTTTGGGGGGCTACTCCAAAGTACCCTCCCCATGTTGAGGGCATGTGGCCTGGTATGGTTCAGGAGGGGGGCTGCTCTCTCATCCCCCCTCTTTTTCCTGTGGCCTGCCAGGTTGCGTGCATGGATTTTGGGGGGACCCCTATGCCATTTTTTTTAAATTTGGCACAGGGTTCCCCTTAATTTCCATACCAGACCTGAAGGGCCTGGTATGGATTTTGGGGGGACCCCCACGCAATTTAAAACATTTTTTTTTTATTTTTGGTTCGGGGTTCCCCTTAATATTCATACCAGACCCAAAGGGCCTGATAATGGACTAGGGGGAACCCATGCCATTTTTTTCAGAGTGTTATCTATAATGCCGATACTCGACAATTCATTACAGCCGCAACCAGTTTTAAGTGACTTTTTTCCTTTATAAATGTCATTTTGCTGTGGTATTGTTCTAAACATTGGAAAACTGTATTACTTTACCGGCATACTATAGACACCCCCCAAGCAAGATATTTAAAGGAATATTTCATTTTTATTGTTTCACTTTAAGCATTATTAAAATCACGGCTCCCGAAAAAACTGATGTTTTCAAAACTTTTTTGCATTGACACATGTCCCTAAACACTTTTTATGATAATAACTAGCATGTAAGCCATTAAAATGAGCACTTTTGGGTTTTCATGTTAATGTCCCATAGACTGCAAACGGTGTTCCGCGGCTTTTGAATTTGGCGTGAACACCACATATTGTTCGTTGCTCGTCGAACGTCCAAACAACCAAAGTTCAGTCCGAACTTATGCTCGGGCCGAACCCTTTACCCATCCTTAGCCCTGAGTATCTCCTCATTTATCAGATAGTATTTAAGGCACAGCACAATGTCCCTTGGTGGTTTATCATCCAATGGCATGGGACGAAGGGCCCCGTGGATCCTGTGGCAGGAAAAAGCAGCCACAGGGGATTCTGGTAATAAAGACTGAAACAGTACCTGAGCCACTGGCATCAAATCAGTGACTGACTCATGGACCCCCTCATTCTCAGGTTGTTACGTCTGTTTCTGTTGTCTAAATCTGCCAGATGAGCCTGGAGCGGAGAAACAGAATCTGTGAGAGTTTCATGATCCCTGCGGAGATCAGTGTAGTCTCCAGGAGGTCTGTTCTGCCCCCCAAGGCTGCCAGCCCCTGTTGCAGAGTATTAGTAGATTTAAATAGTTCTGTCTGGAACTTTTCTGCTAGGTTAGAGTACATAGCTGCTAGGCTATCTTCTAAGTCTGCTTTTGTAAGCTGGATTGGGTACTCACTTTCTCCTGATGAGTGGGCAGGAGAGGCCACGGGGCTGTGGGAAGAAGCCTGTGTATGCGGCGACTGGGCACCATCTTGAAGCATCCCGGACAGCTCTTGGACCCTGAGAAGGTAATCAGTTAGGTTTCCCGCGACGGGACCTGGATGATGGCATGCACCGCTAGTTCCCCCAGGTGTGAAGGTGTCGAGAGGTCTGAAAAACAGCTTAATAGCCCAGTGAATGTCCCCGCTGCACTTGGAGCTCCGACCACTAGTGAACGTCCAGCTTCACGCCGCGCGTGCGCCCCCCCTTCATAATGCTTTTAAATGTAGAGACTTTGCGGCTATTCCAAATAAAGATTTTTAGTATAGAATCCCTGATCATTCAAAAGGAATAAGTTCAAATAGCCAGTCTAACCATTCAACACTAAACCCCCAAGTTCCAGATTCTCATTTGAGCTGTTCCAGACTAGGAAAATGTTAGTTGGTTTGTATCTGAAAACAGCTGTGTAACATTTTGGGATTACTAGCCACCAAAGTGAACCTTTCATTAAATATAGTTTAACAAGTACAGACTTAGCTGCCCAATGAAATGACTTTGTCAAAATCTTTATAAAATAAAATAAAATAAAAGTATCCTGTAAAAACAAAATAGCAATTAAATAACCCATGTATATATTATAAAATAAAAACCTATCTGACCCACAACTGTATTAACTGAGATTAGCTTCTTTGGGCACTTGTGCTGGCTGTGACAATAACCAAGCTCATTTTCAACAAACAACACAGAAATAGTCTCAAATAAATACATTTTTGAGGGAAGTGAAAACATCCCTGGTTATAAAGTTTTGAGCATATAATGTGATAGTCCACCAATCTATGCACATTAGTTCACACAAATAACAATGACATTCACACGCTCCTAATAACATTTCACACAGATAAAGAAATATAGTGATTTTTTGAAAGTTTATTTTATTTCCCAGTGTATTAAAAAAGCAAAATGTTTAATAATCCTCAAGCAATATTGTGCAGAACACTGGAATCTAATTTTCTTCACATATATTGAGAAAAATAATAATTTCAGTACACTATTTGTTGTACTCTTTGCAAACACTGTTAATGCAAAGCTATCATACAAGTAAGCCAGCAGCTATAAGAAGATTCATAATATGGAAAATGTGTTTTTCTTGTATGTGTTTTAAATGTTAAAAAATGATTTAATTATACTTCTGTGTATAAGGTAATTATAATATAAACCTACGGTCATAACATATGATATTATTTGAAGGGAAGTCTGTTATATTTATAGCAACATTGTTTTCCTATAATATTACTTTTGCTCAGACATTTTTAGTTCGGATAAAAACCTAGAATTTTACATTTATTTCCATGAAGCTAATGAATCATTCCTGTTGCCAATTATTATTTAAATATGTTATAATGTTCATATATCACTGCACCTGCATCCACTTGCAAATAATTTCTTAAGGACAAGCTTAGCACTGTATGCACTGCATCAAATCCTTCTCGGTCTCTCTTTCATTCACTCTCTTTCTCTGCACACACCACACCCTCATAGGGAATATTCAAAATGCTCCTGTGCCCAGACTATGGGCACGGATATATATGTATGTGTAAATATGTATTTACAGTATCTCACAAAAGTGAGTACACCCCTCACATTTTTGTAAATTTTTTATTATATCTTTTCATGTGACAACACTAAAGTAATGACTCTTTGCTAGAATGTAAAGTAGTGAGTGTACAGCTTGTATAACAGTGTAAATTTGCTGTCCCCTCAAAATAACTCCACACACAACCATTAATGTCTAAACCACTGGCAACAAACGTGAGTACACCCTTAAAAATTGGGCCCAGGGAGCGCATGCACGGCTCATAAGATGGCGGACGCATAAGACCAGGGCTCTGGCCTCATCTCATCTATCCGAAGCTCCCGCTCAGCAACATTAGCCTTTACAGCTCCGGGAACCCACTCACCTGCTTCGGGAACTACCCAGCTATCCCACAGACATTGTATTGGTAATATTGGAGACACATTTATCAGAGACATTCCTCACAGGCCGCACTCCAGCCCTCCCACCTCATGGATCGTTACCTGCGTAGGCACAATCTCCGGCCTAAGGTACTCCAGTGAAATCCAAGGACCCACCAGATGCTCTCCCGCTAGTCGATCCCTCTCTCTTCACTGAAAAGCCACCACCTAAGCCACAAACACCCATTCAACCCCCTACGGCGGCGTTGGTGACAGTGGAGGTACTGGATCTAAAACTGCAAGCCCTGCTTCAAAGCCTCACTCACAATATAGCTAAAGAGGTGGGCAAGCTTGCACACAAACTTAGGGGGAATAGACCAACTAGGGGAACGTACTGATACCCTAGAATCCAAATTTGAAGATATGGTGCAATATGTTCACGTTTTGGAAGATGAAAATGTCAATCTGGAAAATGCAGTGTCACAACTGCAAATGCAGCAAGAGGACCTTGAAAACAGCCAACATAGACAGAATCTACAGATCCGTGGGGTCCCTGAGTCTATTACAGACAAAGAAATTTGACCCTATCTTCTTGCTCTTTTTATTACCCTGGCACCCAACATCCCTGATATAGATTCGCGCCTTGACAGAGCACACAGATCGCTAGCTCCTAAACAAACCGCCTCAAGGTGCTAATCCTAGGGACATTATTGTTCGCTTCCATTTCTATAAAAGCAAAGAAGCTTTAACCATAGCCACCCGTAACAGATCAAGAGTTGATTTCAAAGGTGCTAAAATTCAAATCTTCAGTGATTTATTTCGCATCACATTGGCTAAACGACGCACCCTGCGTCCTGTTACAGCTCACCTACAACATCATCAGGTCCCGTACAGTTGGGGATTTCCATTATGTTTGTCAAGGACCAAAGATGGATCACAACACTCTATGAGGGATCTCCAAGAATGTGAGTCTTTCATTAGGAACCTCAAACTCCCTCCTATCCCTGAAGAGGACTTACAAGTACAGATCCCAGCAACCAGACCACTCTCCACCCCTGGGAAGATCTGGACCCCAGTCCGTCAAAGATCTTTCACCCCCCAAAGGACTGCAACGTCTAAAGGACCCACCTGAGACTGACCTTTGAATTGACATTATGATTCATTTTTACACAGAAGTCCTGATTTCCACTTCTGTGTCTAAAGACTCTGGGCTCAGAGTCTGACTTCCATCTCAGTTATCTTTTATCTTTTGTGGGCACCATCCTTGGAACAGTTGCCTATTATAGTTCTCTGTTTGCCTCTTACATATGCTGTTCGGGTTGGACTGAGGCTGGTGAATCGGTTCTTGCGGGCTGTCCTGTCCCCTTAACATGGTCCCAAAATTCGACCATGGTCCCCTGAGGAGCTCATTCTCCTCAGGCCTTACACCTACATCGTTTATGTTTTTTTTTTTTTTTTACTTTTCAACTTGGATCCTTTTTTGATCCCACATCCAATCCTGTTTTCACTTTTTACTCGTATATACATTTTATTTTGAATTCTTTTGGGGTTTTTTTGTTTTTTTCGGATCCTTTTTTGATTCACTCAAGACACACAGATGTGTTTCCACTTTTTCATTTCATTTTTGCTAATTTAAATGTATATTTATAGTTCACAAGTTTTCTACATCATGGTATCTACACAATTTATGTGTCACGCCAATACTCACCAAGGCCGAGATGCCGAGAGCGGCTTGCCCTTACGACCACGCGCACCCGAACCCCCGAGAGTGAGACAGGGGATCGGGGGCACGCAGAGGCACGGGTCTCCGGTAAGCTGTAGAATGACTTGAGTGGAGAGTCTTCTGAGGAAGTGCCTGAGGGTGCAAGGGAAGAGGTTAAGAGAACACAAGCTGATGGCAAGAACGTCCTGGGAACTGAGAGGATCGAGGGGGTGTCAGTCCCGTGGAAGGTATAGTTGAGAGCAAGGCAGAGGACAGAAAGTCCAACTGGTCTGGAGTGATCCCGTAACAGGCCAGAGGTCAGGATGGCAGCAGCAAGAGGGGGACTTTATCCAGGCAGAGAATCAGGGTATTAACAAGGTCGGGTGTCCAGGCAGAGGGTCCGGGTATCCAGCAAGCAGAGTAGTCAGGTATCCAGGCCGAGGGTCAGGGTATTAAGCCAGCAGAGTAGTCGGGTATCCAAGCAGAGGGTCAGGGTATCAAGCAAGCAGAGTAGTCGGGTATCCAGGCAGAGGGTCGGCAACAACAGGTAACAGCAAGCAAGGTTCACAAAACACAGGCAGGGAAGCTGACGACAAACCAGCAACCCGACTGGGTGCTGGTGTCGTCTAAAGTACCTCCCAGTGAGCGCGTCAGCGTGACGCGCTACCGAGCACCCGCACGGGCGACGGCGCGCACCCGCGGGCCGCCGTGCACCCGCGCGCGCCGTACCATCAGGCCGCGCACGGGTGCACGTCTCAGCAGTAACCCCCCGCGCATGCGCCCAGCGGCCCGGCGGACGGAGGTGACTTGCCTACCGTGACAGTGCCCCCCTCCTAGGGGCGGACACCGGACGCCCAAGCTAGACATCAACTCCGGATGGTTTTGATGAAAGGTTTGAATCAAACGAGGAGCATGTAAGTTCTTCGCAGGTTCCCATGAATTGTCTTCAGGTGGGTATCCCTTCCATTGGATTAGGTATTGTAGCTGTCTGCCTCTCCTTCTACAACCCAAGATAGCCTCCACCTCGAACTCGTTCTCACCGTCCACCCTGGTTGGTGGGGGAGGAACCTCTCCTCTTTCTGGAAATGGACTGGATGCAACAGGTTTCAATAAAGATACATGAAAGACAGGGTGGATCCTGTACGTCTTGGGCAAGGCTAATTCCATGGCCACAGGATTGATAATCCTCTTGATAGGGAAAGGACCAATGAATTTAGGTCCTAGTTTTCGGGATGGTAACTGCAGCTTGAGGTTGGAGGTGGATAACCAGACCTCTTCCCCTATGCTAAATTTTGGATTCTCCTTCCTGCCTCTGTCATACTGCTCCTTGTAGATTCTCTGAGCTTTTCGTAACATGCTTTGAATCTCCTGAAAATTGGCTTGTAAGGATATTATTCTGTCCTGTACTGCAGGAACTGTTACCTCAGGAATGTCCTTAGTCAAGAACGTGGGATGGAACCCGCAGTTGGCCCAGAAGGGCGTCTGGTTGGTAGCCGCGTGAACTGAGTTATTATACGCGAATTCTGCATATGGAAGAAGTTTTGACCAATCATCCTGGGATCCTGAACAAAAGCAACGGAGATACTGCTCCAAAGTCTGATTTGTCCTCTCCGTTTGGCCGTTGCTCTGCGGATGATAGGCTGATGAGAGGCATACTCTAATATCCAGGGCCTTACAAAGTTCCCTCCAGAATTTGGATGTGAATTGCGCACCTCTGTCAGACACTATATTCTTTGGTACCCCGTGCAGCCTTATGATCTCCTTTAGAAAAACATTGGCTGTTTCAGCTGCGGAGGGAGTACCGATCATGGGTATGAAGTGGGCCATTTTGGACAAACGGTCGACCACAACAAAAATGGTAGTGAAGCCTTCTGAGGCTGGCAGATCCACAATGAAGTCCATGGACACGTCGGACCATGGTCGTTCCGGAATAGGGAGCGGTTTAAGTAAGCCCCAGGATCTGGCATTCTGACCTTTGCTACGCTGACAACGGAGACAAGAGGCCACATATTCGCTGCAATCCCGTCTCCAACCTGGCCACCAGAAGGAGCGAGAGATTAAGTCAGCTGTCTTCCTGACCCCGAAGTGGCCAGCCAATTTATGATCGTGGCACATCTTGAGAGTGGTTAACCGGGTCTGTTGAGGCACAAAAATTTTGTCCCGGACCCAAAAGAGACCCTCATCTTTCCTTAGGGATTGTACCTCTGGATCGGTACATGTATCGGATGATTTCTTGATCGAAGATATCAGGTCTGTCTGTGTCAAACCAAGAAAGTTGTGGGGTGCTAGAATTGTACTTGGTTCTGAGGTCTGGAGTTCTGCTGAGAACATTCGGGAGAGAGCGTCCGCTTTACCATTCTTTTTGCCAGGTCTGTAAGAGATGTGGAAATTGAAGCGCGAAAAGAACAGGGCCCAACGGGCTTGTCTGGGTTTGAGGCGTCTTGCTGTTCGGAGGTACTCAAGATTCTTGTGATCGGTGAAAATCATCACCGGATGGAGCGCCCCCTCAAGTAAGTACCTCCATTCTTCCAGGGCAAATTTTATGGCCAACAGTTCCCTGTCACCTACGTCATAATTTAATTCTGCTGCACTGAGTTTCCGAGAAGCGAATGCGACTGGGTGTAAGATGGCCTTGGGTCCCTGTCTCTGAGAAAGGATTGCCCCCGTGGCTATTTCTGATGCATCCACTTCTAACACGAACGGATGGGAAGGATCAGGATGCCGGAGAATAGGAGCGGAACTGAACAGATCCTTTAGCTTCATGAAAGCTTCCTGTGCTGCTTGGGACCACTGGAATGATCCGTGCCGGCGTGTTAGCTGAGTGATGGGTGCCACTATAGTAGAGAATCCGACAATAAACTTCCGATAGAAGTTAGCGAATCCGATAAAGCGTTGAACCCCTTTTTTATCAGAGGGGGCTGGCCACTCCTGGATAGCCTGTATCTTTTGAGGATCCATCTCCACTCCGTTTGCTGAAATGATAAACCCTAGAAATTGCACAACTGATTTTTCGAATTCGCATTTCTCCTTTTTTAGGTAAAGCTTGTGCTGTCTCAAAATGGTCAGAACGGTTTTGACGTGATCCCTGTGCAGTTCCAATGTAGGGGAGAAAATTAGGATATCATCCAGGTAGACTACGAGGAAGTCATCTAGGTATTTGCGGAAAATGTCGTTCACTAGGTGTTGGAACGTAGCCGGGGCATTGCAGAGCCCAAAGGGCATCACCAAGTATTCGAAATGCCCGAACCTTGACCTGAAAGCTGTCTTCCACTCGTCCCCAGCTCTGATTCGGATAAGGTTGTACGCCCCTCGGAGATCCAACTTGGAGAAGATTCTGGCTGACCTAAAGCGTTGGAATAACTCTGGAATGAGCGGTAACGGGTACCGATTTTTGACAGTAATATTATTCAACTGCCGGTAATCCACACAGGGCCTAAGGGAACCGTCCTTCTTACCGACAAAAAAGATACCTGCTCCGGCAGGTGAAGATGAGGGACGGATGAACCCTTTTTTTAGATTCTCATCTATATATTGTTTAAGAGCCTCCAGCTCTGTTTCGGAAAGAGGGAAGATACGCCCAAAAGGAATTTCTGATCCTGGCAACAGGTCGATTGGGCAGTCGTATGGCCGATGAGGTGGGAGACAATCGGCCATTTGTTTGCTGAAGACTTCTTGAAACTCGTGATACTCCTGGGGAACATGCTGGAGGTCAATCGGAGGAGCTGAGATCGTAGCACAGATCTGGGATCTCTGAGGGCGGCAGTGTTGAGAACAGTAGGCGGAAGGAAAAGAGACCGTCTTCGAGCTCCATTGGATAAGAGGGTCATGGGCTTGTAACCAAGGTAATCCCAGAATGACTGGGAACATGGGAGAGTGGATGAGGTCTAAGCGTAAAAGTTCTTGGTGTCCTGACTCGGTAGTGGCTAGGATAGGTTGAGTCTCCTGGGTGATTAGGCCTGAACTGGGAAGAGACCCATCTGCCAAGTGGACTTGTAAGTGTTGTGTCTTAAGCTGTAGAGGCACATGCAAGGTTCGGGCCAGGGCAGCGTCCATAAAGCAGCTACATGCGCCGGAATCAATGATCGCCGGGAGGCGGGATTCCCCTTCCGGTAGCTGTAACGAGATAAACAACATCACATAAGATTTAGAGGAATTGTTATCTTGGTAGGTCATTGTTTTAGGTTGAAAGGACTTACTAGGCCTTATCGGGCAGTTGCGCAGGAAGTGGCCGGCACCCCCGCAATAGAGACACAAGTTGGACTGCCGTCTACGCTGTCTCTCCTCTGAGGTTAGCGGTGGGCGTACTAAACCCAGCTGCATCGGTTCGGGATCAGAAAGTGCAGTAGACCCAGCTGTAATGGGTGAAGATCCTGGAACGGGTTGGGGTCTTGGGGTTGCCCATGCTGGGCGAGGATTTTGGAATCGCTCAGACCGACGTTCCCTCAAACGCCGATCTAATTTGGTTGCTGCCTGAATTAATTCCTCTAATGATGCGGGAGTCTCCATCCTGGCTAATTCATCCTTGAGGAGTTCCGACAGACCTTGGCGATACTGGTGACGCAAGGCTGGCTCATTCCAATCAGTGTCGGCCGCCCACTTACGGAATTCCACCGTGTAGTCCTCAATTGGTCTCCTTCCCTGGACTAGGCGGTGTAAGATATTTTCAGCGGTGGCCATACGCTGTGGGTCATCATATAGTTGGGCCATACTTTCAAAAAAGGTATCAATAGTATTAAGCACCTGACTTCCTGATTCCATCAGGCTGTGTGCCCAGGCCTGAGGTTCCTCTGACAACAGGGAAATTGCAAATCCCACCTTGACCACTTCAGATGCGAAGGTTCGAGGTTGCAACGCGAAGTAAAGAGTGCATGCGTTTTTGAAGGCCCTGAATTTTTTACGGTCCCCTGAGAACCGTTCCGGAGTGGGAACCCTAGGTTCCGGAAGTGCCATGACTACTGTAGGACTAGCAGTGGCCTGAGGGAGCGGTCCTTCATTACTAGGTGCGGGAGCTGCAGCAGCAGGGGGAAAGGCCCCCGTCAGTTGTTGGAGGCGACTATCCACTTGTGTGTATCCCTCTTGTAGCCTCTGTACTGAATCAGCCAAGGCGGAGACTTGTTGGCATAAGATCTCCAAGGGAGAGCGCGCTCTGTCGGCCTCGGACATCTGGCTGGTTTGTACTGTCACGCCAATACTCACCAAGGCCGAGATGCCGAGAGCGGCTTGCCCTTACGACCACGCGCACCCGAACCCCCGAGAGTGAGACAGGGGATCGGGGGCACGCAGAGGCACGGGTCTCCGGTAAGCTGTAGAATGACTTGAGTGGAGAGTCTTCTGAGGAAGTGCCTGAGGGTGCAAGGGAAGAGGTTAAGAGAACACAAGCTGATGGCAAGAACGTCCTGGGAACTGAGAGGATCGAGGGGGTGTCAGTCCCGTGGAAGGTATAGTTGAGAGCAAGGCAGAGGACAGAAAGTCCAACTGGTCTGGAGTGATCCCGTAACAGGCCAGAGGTCAGGATGGCAGCAGCAAGAGGGGGACTTTATCCAGGCAGAGAATCAGGGTATTAACAAGGTCGGGTGTCCAGGCAGAGGGTCCGGGTATCCAGCAAGCAGAGTAGTCAGGTATCCAGGCCGAGGGTCAGGGTATTAAGCCAGCAGAGTAGTCGGGTATCCAAGCAGAGGGTCAGGGTATCAAGCAAGCAGAGTAGTCGGGTATCCAGGCAGAGGGTCGGCAACAACAGGTAACAGCAAGCAAGGTTCACAAAACACAGGCAGGGAAGCTGACGACAAACCAGCAACCCGACTGGGTGCTGGTGTCGTCTAAAGTACCTCCCAGTGAGCGCGTCAGCGTGACGCGCTACCGAGCACCCGCACGGGCGACGGCGCGCACCCGCGGGCCGCCGTGCACCCGCGCGCGCCGTACCATCAGGCCGCGCACGGGTGCACGTCTCAGCAGTAACCCCCCGCGCATGCGCCCAGCGGCCCGGCGGACGGAGGTGACTTGCCTACCGTGACATTATGGTTTATGAATGTAATGCGTAGACATGTGCACACTGAAATATTTCATTTCGGAATTTCGTTTTCGTCTGAAAAATAAATTTATTTAGTTACTCCTGAAATTCGTTTTTATTTATGTCTACGGTTTGTTTTTCGTTAAAAATTGCATTCGTCCGAAAATCAAAATTAAGGTTGAATCTGTCATTGAAGGCTTATGGTGTCTGTCGAATGTTCAAAGAAGATTCGACGGAGCAGCTAAACTGTACGACGCCGTATAGTTTACCTACTCCGTCGAATCTTAGAACTTTCAACAGACACCATAAGCCAAAGTACGTGTGTACTTAGTTCTAGCTATTTTACTGCTCCTCCTCTTTGGTTACAATCAGCCAATAACATTCATCATCATCATTATTTTTATCTATCTTTTCTCCCCTACGTCAAATCTTTTCTCCCCTACGTCGAATAATCTTGAACTAATAGAGTTAAGGTTAGGCACATTCGACCACAGGTTTGATGGACACAGAATATTATTGTCATCATCATGCTGAGACTCCTATCTATATCGTACTGTTGTAGCATCGAAAATAAAACATTTGTTTATGTCGGATCTTTGTTTTTCAGATTCTGCACTTTTGTTATTGTTTGTTAAAACGATAACGAAAATACCTGAAATTCAGACGAAAATGCATTCGGGCGAAAACGAATGCACATGTCTAGTAATGCGTGCTATGTCCACATTGCTCAGTTATGGCTGTTAGCTTGTTCTCATATAGCGTTAAGGGCCTGAACTCCATTCGTAAAAAGATGGCTAGTGCTGAAGGAGTTCAGATCCTCTAACGCAGACGTGATCATGGTCCAGGAGACACATTTCAAGGCAGAGGGCTCATTTAAATTTGCACCTAAATACTTCCCCAATGCCTTTGTAGCCCCTGACCCTTCTGAAAAGGCTGGGGTGGCCATTCTTTTCAAACGCTCCTCTGCCATATGTATAAGATCCTCCTACCTGGATCCCCATGACCGGTATGTTCTCCTGAATTGTGAATTGTGAATACATGTTCTCCTGAATTGTGAATTGTGAATTGTGAATACATGAATACTTCCTTCACCCTTGCTAATGTATATGCACCCAATTCGGGACAGCTCGGGTTCCTAGAAGAGTTTTTTGAAAAGTTACAACCCTTTTCCCAACCCTTTATGGTCATTGGGGGGACTTTAATCTTTGTATGTCCCCATGCAAAGACAGATTTGCCCTGTTTCAAAACACCCTTTCTCTCCTGGTGCAAAAAACATCCTCTTCGTTTCGAAGACTGATCCGGGCCCATAATCTGTTTGACACTTGGAAGCACCCAACTGCCAAACAATTCACGTTCTTTTCCCCACCCCATAAACTATACACAAGATTGGACTATTTCTTTATCTCGGCACCATTACTGACATACATGGTCGATTTGAACATATACCCGATCACATTGTCAGATCACGCACCTATAACCCTTGATCTCCTCCTATCTGCACCGACACCTAGGAGCTGTCACTGGCATCTTAACAAATCTCTCCTCAACACACCTACAATCCAATTACACCTACAACAAAAATTGATTGAATTCTTTCAACTCAATGAGAGTTCGGAGTCAGAGACCTCCACTTTGTGGGAGGCTCACAAGGCCTTCTTCAGAGGTGAGTGCATCACCTCTGGATCTCGCCTCAAACAAGATCGAGCTCTTCAACGCTCATCTCTATTGGCTCAATTATCTGAAGCTGAAGAGAGCCTACTCAGATCCCCCACAATGGACCACCTCCGCACTGTAACCTCTCTGTGAAATCGCATTAAAACATTAGATCTGAACAAGATCACTAAATTCATGCTTTGGTCAAAACAGAAATTTTACGAGTTTGCCAACAAACCTCATAGAATGTTAGTCAATAAACTGAAACCATGACCCCATGCATCTATACCTGACATTTTGGCACAGCCCGATGTCAACCCCACTTATTGCCCCCGGGCTATGACTAAGGTTTTTGGAGACTTTTATCAGAAACTGTACAATTGCCTATACACAGATCCAGGGTCTCAATTCACCCAAGAGAAATTTGACGCATTTGTTGATTCCCTAAATCTACCGACATTATCCCCCGACGATCGATCCGCACATATCACTGCTGAAGAAATCACTACGGTCATTAACCAACTCCCGTCCCACAAATCCCCAGGCCCTGACAGACTCCCCTACTTCTACTATAAAAAGTTCCTTTCAGTTTTAATACCCCATATGGTGGCTTTGTTTGCTTCGCTGATGAATGGGAAGACCCCCCACACTCAATTCTTACATGCTTTTATATCGGTCATCCCGAAACCGGATAAGAACTCATCGCTACCCGACAACTATCGCCCCATAGCCCTTCCAAACTCTGATTACAAAATTTTCACTAAAATATTAGCAAATAGACTCTCCTTATTACTCCCATCACTAATACATAAAGATCAAGTAGGTTTTGTACCCACTAGACATGCAGGGGATAATACTAGGTGTACCATAGACCTCATTGACCTTCTGACCAAAACCAAAAGACCCGCTATCGTACCAAGCTTAGATGCACAGAAAGCATTTGATCGATTAAATTGGTCATTCATGTTTGCCACACTGTCAAAATATGGATTTTCAGGCCCATTTATACAGGCCTTAAAGGCACTGTACTCGACTCATACACCCCAGGTACAGATGGCTTCCCATGTCTCAACATCATTCCCCCTAAATAATGGCACCAGACAGGGCTGCCCCTCTTCACCCTTGCTTTTTATTCTCAGTCTTGAACCTCTGGCCACAGTCATGCGTTCTCATCCGGATATACGGGGTGGAGTTGAGACATCAGGAGTACAAACTGTCCCTTTTTGCGGATGACATATTACTAACGATCACACACCCGCATATCTCACTTCCATCACTCCATGCAACTCTTGACTCGTTTGACAAACTCTCAGGTTTTAAAATCAACCTGACCAAAACTGAAGCCCTTCCTATAAATATCCCGACAAACACACTTATGTCTTTACAAAGTAATTTGAAATATTGCTGGTGCTCTCATTCACTTAAATATCTTGGTGTTCGCTTGTCCCCCTCATATTCCACACTTTATCAGGTAAATCCCCCCCCCATTTGCAGAAATGAACAGACTATTGAAATCATGGACGAAGCTCCCTCTCTTATTGGGAGGATTAATGTCCTTAAAATATCTATACTCCCCAAATTGCTGTACCTCTTTGAGACTCTCCAAGTACTAATACCAATGGCCCAACTGAAAATGCTTCATAGGAATTTCTTAAACTTTGTGTGGAACAACGCTTCCCATAGGATAGCTGGCTCAGTTCAACTGGCCCTTTGGTGTGGCATAAAATACTTTTATGCCACACATTTGAGAGCTATTACTTCCTGGATGTCTAGACACGCCCCGAACAGATGGTCAGAAAAAGAGATGGGAATTACAGTCCCTGCCCATCCTTGTTGTATGCTGTGGCCCTCCTCTGACAAATTTACCCCTCAGCTCTGTAAGGTTTGTTTGAATCCAATGTTATTCACGCTCCTAATTTGAAAACGTTTTTCCACTAAATACTCCCTATCATCCCCGTGTTCACCTTTAGTAAACATCCTCTTTAACCCAGAAATTCCTGATAGCCTATCTTACGATGCTATGTTGCCGTGGACCCAAGCAGGAATATTCCAATTACGACACTTAGTGCATCCAGTGACACGCAAACTAATTTCCTTCTCTGACTTGCAATCTAAACATAAGATCCCGAAAATGATCTTTTACTCTTTCCTACAAATTAAACATTTCTTCACCACTAGAACCCCCAGATAACTCTAGATATACCTACCAAATTTGAAATGTTATGTTCCAGAGGCCCCCATGAACCCCACCAGATCTCCCCTATCTACAAAATTTTCCATACGGCCTCCCCTATCACTGAACACAGTCATTCTTACATGAGGAGATGGTCCCAGATACTCCATAGGTCTATTTGCCTAGGTGAATGGGGGAAGATCTGGGATGCCACTTTCAAAGTTTCTAGATGTGTGGCTCAGAGAGAAACTGCATATAAACTACTTATGTTTTGGTATAGGACTCCAGAATTCATAGCAGCTCACAAGCTGTCACCCCATAGTCATTGCTGGAGATGCGGTTCCTCTCTGGGCACCCACTATCACATATTCTGGGAATGCCATGTAATTACCCCTTTTTGGTCACAGGTTCATGGTCTCTGGGGGAAAATCTTGGAAATCCCCATTCCCCTCCAACCCATACACCTTCTACTGGGATTACCTCTCCAAAAAATTCCTAAGCCCCTTAAAAAATTGATGGCATTTATCTTACTAGCGGCCAAACGTGTTATACCGCAATGCTGGTTGGCTATCACTCCTCCTACCTTTACACAACTCCTCTCGGCCATTGCTGATATTCGTAGGATGGCGCGCCTTACGGCTATTATAGACGATTCCTTGCCCAGATTTGGCAATATTTGGGGGAAATGGGACTCATCTGAATACAACACAGAGACACAATCCATGTCACCATAATGTTTACCTGTTTGCCTACCGCCTAAATCCTTATGGATCTAAGTAAAATCTATACCACTTGTTCTGGTGCTGAGTCTGTTCAAGTTAAGTCTATCTTTAGAACCGTGATGTATTACTTTGTTTTATGCAGTTTGACAATTTCCATTATCTTTTACTTTACAATGAGTGCAATTTTACTTACCTACTATGGCATTATCCTTAATGTTTGAAATGTTTGCTAACATTTGTATATCTTGAAGAACTTATAAAAAAACAATAAAAAAAAAAATTGGGCCCAAAGTGTCAATATTTCATGTGACCACCATTATTTTCCAGCACTGCCTTAAAGCTCTTGGGCATGGAGTTCACCAGAGCTTCACAGGTTGCCACTGGAGTCCTCTTCCATTCTTCCATGACGACATCACAGAGCTTGTGGATGTTAGAGACCTTGCACTCCTCCACCTTTCGTTTGAGTGTGCCCCATAAATAATCAAAAGGTTTAGGTCTGGAGACATGCTTGGTCAGTCCACCACCTTTACCCTCAGCTTCTTTAGCAAGGCAGTGGTCATCTTGGAGGTGTATTTGGGGTCATTATCATGTTGGAATACTGCCTTGTGGCCCAGTCTTCAAAGGGAGGGGATCATGCTATGCTTCAGTATGTCACAGTACATGTTGGCATTCATGGTTCCCTCAATGAACATTAGCTCCCCAGTGCCGGCAGCACTCATGCAGCCCCAGATCATGACACTCTCACCGCCATGCTTGACTGTAGGCAAGACACACTTGTCTTTGTACTCTTCAATTGGTTGCCGCCACTAGGGATAAGCTGAACACCCCCCTGTTCGGTTCGCACCAGAACATGCGAACAGGCAAAAAATTTGTTCGATAACACCAAATTTAACTCACCTGCTCCCCATTCACACCTGAGACCTTGGAGGCCCAATTTGGACATATTTACTTAGGGGTGTACTCACTTTTGTTGCCAGCGGTTTAGACATTAATGGCTGTGTGTTGAGTTATTTTGAGGGGACAGAAAATTTACACTGATATACAAGCTGTACACTCACTACTTTACATTGTAGCAAAGTATAATTTCTTCAGTGTTGTCACATAAAAAGATATAATAATTACAAAAATGTGAGGGGTGTACTCACTTTTGTGAGATACTGTACATATTCATTACAAACTATAGAAAAGCCTTAAAGTAAGGCCTTATTGTTTACTGTAACTTCAGCCACAGTGAAGTAATTAATTTTCAAATTTCACAACAGAGGCAGTGGAATTGCAGCTCTTCTTCCTTTATTTTTTTCTGACAGCAGAGATTTGGCAGCCTGCCAGCCTTTTAAATAGCAGAAACAGGTGCTTAAGCTTTAAGAACTAGACTAAGGCTGGGTTCACACTGGTACAACATGACTGTTGTAGGACTGTCATCCTACCTTGCCCTGCGACATCGGTCCTATGTTGTTCCTACTTCCATCTGACTTGAATGAACAGGATACGATTTTGCTTCGACTTCGAGATAGTCTGACTTGTCCTTTGACCAATCAAAACAATCCCAGTGTGACATGAATTCCTTTTCCTGCTGCTGTAATCACCATGTTGGATGTCACAGGAAGGAGGGTTAGGACGAGGACCCGACTTTGATCTGACTTCAGTGATATTGAATGGGCTGAAAACAGACCAAAGTCGGACCAAAGTAGTGCAGGAACCTTTTCTAAAGTCGGACCGACACATGTTGGAGCATTTAAGACGGCTCTCATAGAGAACCATTGATTTGTACATGTCATGCGACATGTGCCCTCAAAGTAGGAACGTATATCACACCATTGTGAACCAGGCCTTAAACATTACTTCAGAGTCTCTGTTGTAATCTTTAACCCCCGTTCCCACACTTGTCATGCGATTTGACAGATATTGTCAGCAATGGAACTGTTTAAATCGTTGCGACTCCAAATTTGCGGTGCCACGTCGATTTGAAAAAAGGTTCCTGCTCTATTTTTTTGCGATTTCAAGAGCAACTTGCATAGACATCTGTGCATGAAGTGGCACAGATGTCAGCCAAGTAGCATCTGAAATTGCACTGGCCTGCTACTTTTAAATCGTGCTACTTAAAATAAAGTACAATTTCAAAGTAGCATTCAATGTAAACCGGGGCTTAAAATGATAATATACCCTCAGTTTTTAAGTGCTTTCAACAGCTGATATAAGCACTTACTGAGTGTGCAGTTCTTCATCTTATAATTTTTGCCTATGTTCCTATTTAAGCTGGTGCCATGACTGCTGGCCCAGGTTTCCTTTTTCAGAATGGATCCTTTTCTTTCAACATCCTTTGGAGTCACCCTTGCATGCAGTGACTAGAGATGTGTATCCCTACACTGTGTGTATCAATAGAAACACACAGCCCTATAGCCTGGGATGGCAGGACACTCCCCTGCTTCTCCAAGCTAATAAACTGACTGGAGATAGCATTGTCCACTGTTAACTCTTTCCTGTGAAGACTGAAATTTGGGGAAAACAGCACTGAGAGAGCTGGAGGCAACAGCATTGAAAGTTGTAAACTGCAAGTGCTTGGGTAAGAAGTTTACTGGGAAACAGTTTACTTTACTTTAGCAAATAGTTTACTGGGGGATGTTTATTTTATTATGCTCAATGTGTTATCCTAAAAAAATGCTTTGGGGGTTTAATACTATTTTAAGGTCAATTCCCCCCCCCCCCCCCCCCCACCCTCCAAGTGCCTCCAGCTACAAAGGTCAGTGTGGACTTGCTTTAAAACTCTTTTACTAATTGTTAAAAATATGTTGATAATTTCATGTCTGCAGTTTACACCCTATACATGTAATTAACATGAAACATGGCCACAAGGGTGGACTCAGCCTTTAATTCCCTGCATGTTTATCACTGTTAAACCATCTAGTAACCATGTTTCATCACAGAGCACTACATGCACAGTTTTTTTTAAATCCTTGAATTTGATTTGTTTATTTATTGATTTACCGTATTTATTGGCTTATAACACGCACTTTTTTCCCCTTAAAATCAGGGGAAAATCGTGGGTGCGTGTTATACGCCGATCCCCACTAATTTTGATCGATCAGGGCGATCGTTGCGATCGCCGCCGACATACACATAACGTGTAGATTTTAAAATGGTGCCACGGAGTTCGCAGGGACTCGGCGGAGCGGAACGAGCACCGCCGAGATCAAAGTGACTGGGCGGAGCCGAGATACATATAGCCGAGTGTACTCAGCTCTTCTCGGCGCCGCTCACAGTCACACCCAGTCCCGCCATTGGACCTGTGTTATGTCCATTATAGGGCGGGACTGGGCGTGACTGTGAGCGGCGCCGAGAAGAGTCGAGTACACTCGGCTATGTGTATCTCGGCTCCGCCCAGCCACTGTGGTCTCAGCGGCGCTCGTTCAGCTCTGCTGAGTCCCTGCGAACTCCATGGGACCATATTTAAATCTGTAATGGACACTGGGGGCAAGGCTGAAATGACAAGGCTGCACTGACCACTGGGGCAAGGCTGCACTGGGGCAAAGCTGCACTGAAAAGGCTGCACTGGGGCAAAGCTGCACTGGGGCAAAGCTGCACTGACAAGGCTGCACTGGGGCAAAGCTGCACTGAGAAGGCTGCACTGACAAAGCTGCAATGGACACTGGGGCAAGGCTGCACTAACACTGAAAAGGCTGCAATGACACTGACAAGGCTGCAGATGGACACTGATAATGCTGCATTGATGGGCATTTTAATGTAAGTTTTTTTCCCTTAAACTTCCCCCCTAAAAGTTTTTTTCCTTAAAATTCCCTCCTAAACTTGGGGTGCGTGTTATACGCCGGCGCGTGTTATACGCCGATAAATACGGTATTTTACATATGATTATATATTCAGATGGAAACTTCACTCTGATTATGAAGTCACAAATAATGGAAGCAAACCCTGCAATAAAAAACGCTGCAAACTATGCAACCAGATCAATCTATCCAAAAGTGTTACACACACAAATGGGACCTTCAATATCATGGGATATTACAACTGTACCTCCAGTAATGTTGTGTACCTCATCGAATGCAAAAGGTGCAGCAAAAGAATCTTATGTTGGTGAAACAGCGAGGATGAATTTGCACAGACATACCATCAAAGAACATAAAGAAGACAGTTTATGCACACCTGTGGGATATCATTTCTCACAACCGGACCACACTATAGAAGACCTCTATGTTTTAGTTCTTAAAGGGAATTTCAGAACTATCCAGGAAAGGAAAATGTTTGAACTAAGAATGATACTTCTTTTTGACACGAAAAATAACGGCTTGCATTTAGATATTGGTTTCCTTACACATTATGCTAAAGTTTTACGACCCCTCTGTGACTAGTATCCCCCCTGCATTCTATAGCTCTCCCTCTGTCCTATATCTCACTAACTCTGCTGCTATCTTTATTACCATTGATTTGTATGTGTTTGGTTTTCTCTTTTTTTTTTTTTTCTTCTTCTTTAACATTCTGCTTAAAAATGTGTGAATCAGTACTACTTGGACCTTGAAGAAGGGGACATACCCCGAAAGCTTGTCCTGCAAAAATTGTATGTTAGTGCAAATAAAAAAAGTATCACGGACAGTACTCAATTTTCTCTGTCACAATTGCACTAATACGGCTACAATCAAATCAAGTATACTTGCTGAAGACAAAACTGAAGGGAAAATGCCCCAAGAACAAGCAGGAACTGAAGACAGTTTCAGTAGAGGCCTGGCAGAGCATCACCAGGGATGAAACCCAGCGTCTGGTGATGTCTATGCGTTCCAGACTTCAGGCTGTAATTGACTGCAAAGGATTTTCAACCAAGTATTAAAAAGTGAAAGTTTGATGCATGATTGTTAATCTGTCCCATTACTTTTTGTCCCTTAAAAAGTGGGAGGCACATATACAAACTGTTGTAATTCCTACACCGTTCACCTTATTTGGATGTAAATACCCTCAAATTAAAGCTGAAAGTCTGCAGTTAAAGCACATCTTGTTTGTTTCATTTCAGATCCATTGTGGTGGTGTATAGAGCCAAAAAGATTAGAATTGTATTGATGTCCCAATATTTATGGACCTGACTGTACAAATGCCTACTGGCCATAACCTATTTAAAGTGCAATGCCTTTACTAAGTCTTGGAGTATATGGACCAAGAGGTATGACTTATGAAATGGTAATGTTGTAAGGCCTCCACACCCTATTTACAACATTCCAAAGGTATCTGACTACTGTTTTTTGAGATAGTATTGTGACAAGATTGCACTATGAGATTTGCACTGTACTATCATCTTTTGTTATTCCTGTTGTAACTTTGTTATAGCCAATAAAAATATTGTTTCAAAAAATATGCATGCTTATTTTCCATTAAAAGAACACAAGTATTCATCAGCATTGGTGCTTCATGTTTGTAATTAGGGATGAGCTTCGTGTTCGAGTCGAACCCATGTTCGACTCGAACATCGTCTGTTCAATCGTTATCCGAATTGCGAACGATATGGGCCGTTCGCGCCAAATTCCTGTGGCGCGTCACGGCCCATAATTTACTGTGGCATCGCAGTGCATTGCTGGCTGATGATTGGCCAAGCATGCACTATGACCCGCATGCTTGGTTAATCACAGCGCCTTCAGTAGAGAGAGCTGTAATTGGCCAAAGCACCTGGGATGCATATATATATATATACACAATTCACTGTAAGTGCAGCTAACTCACTGAATGCCCTGCCTAATCTAGCTAACTCAAATGAAATGACACTGTCTTTCTCTCTCTCTAAGCACGCCGGAACACACTACACGGCGGCCCTGTGTAGTGTGTTCCGGCGTGCTTAGAGAGAGAGAAAGACAGTGTCATTTCATTTGAGTTAGCTAGATTAGGCAGGACATTCAGTGAGTTAGCTGCACTTACAGTGAATTGTGTATATATATATATATATGCATCCCAGGTGTTGTATATATATAGACAGACGAAAAAAGTACTCTTGCGCACTGGTGTGTTAGCTAAAAAAGTTCAAGAAGGACCATGGACTTCGGCTTTGCTGCTCTCAAAGGATGGGATTATCCTAATAGTGAAAGACAAAGAGAGAAACAAGAGAGCGCACCAGCCTAGTGCATTATCCTTAGCGAGTTTATTAGATTAAAAACAAGGTAAAAGCTACTCACAAAAGTCACAGGTAAAATTGCATATCGAACGCACAAAGGCAGTAGTTCCAGTGGTAGGCAGCTGTCCAGGTCCCGGGAGGGAGGCACACGGACCGCCGCTGGCTTACGCGTTTCAAAGGTTTGACCTTCTTCCTCAGAGCCTCAAGAGCCTCAGGCTCTGAGGAAGAAGGTCAAACCTTTGAAACGCGTAAGCCAGCGGCGGTCCGTGTGCCTCCCTCCCGGGACCTGGACAGCTGCCTACCACTGGAACTACTGCCTTTGTGCGTTCGATATGCAATTTTACCTGCGACTTTTGTGAGTAGCTTTTACCTTGTTTTTAATCTAATAAACTCGCTAAGGATAATGCACTAGGCTGGTGCGCTCTCTTGTTTCTCTCGTTGTATATATATATATATATATATATATGTATATATATATATACACTGTATTCAGTTTAGCTAGCTTCCGTTCCTGTTATCTTCCTACTGACAGGCAGGCTTGTCTTGTTACAATATTTACAGCTACCTGAAGAAAATTGCTGGTGTTCTTTTGATCCTATTAGTACCACAGTCAGGCAGATAGACTATTCACAGTTAGTGTAGTGCGTCCCCCTTACAGTGTTCAGTTAAAGCTACAAGTTAGTTTAGTGTGACCTCTGCACAGTGTTCAGATAAAACTACAAGTTATGGTAGTGCGTCCTCCTCACAGTGTTCAGCTAAAGCTACAAGTTAGTGTAGTGCAACCTCTGCACAGTGTTCAGCTAAAGCTACAAGTTAGTGTAGTGCATCCTCTGAACAGTGTTCAGCTAAAACTACAAGTTAGTGTAGTGCGACCTCTGCACAGTGTTCAGCTAAAACTACAAGTTAGTGTAGTGCGTCCTCCTCACAGTGTTCAGCTAAAACTACAAGTTAGTATAGTGTAACCTCTGCACAGTGTTCAGCTAAAGCTACAAGTTAGTGTAGTGCGTCCTCCTCACAGTGTTCAGCTAAAGCTACAAGTTAGTGTAGTGCGTCCTCCTCACAGTGTTCAGCTAAAGCTACAAGTTGAGGTAGTGCGTCCTCCTCACGGTGTTCAGCTAAAACTACAAGTTAGTATAATGTAACCTCTGCACAGTGTTCAGCTAAAGCTACAAGTTAGTGTAGTGCGTCCTCCTCACAGTGTTCAGCTAAAGCTACAAGTTAGTGTAGTGCGTCCTCCTCACAGTGTTCAGCTAAAGCTACAAGTTAGTGTAGTGCGTCCTCTGAACAGTGTTCAGCTAAAGCTACAAGTTGAGGTAGTGCGTCCTCCTCACGGTGTTCAGCTAAAACTACAAGTTAGTTTTTTGCGAGCTCTGCACAGTGTTCAGCTAAAGCTACCTGTAGAAGGTTAGTGGTGTTTTCCTGATCCTATAACTACCGCAGGCAGCTAAATAAGCTAAAAGTTATTTTTTTGCGAGCTCTGCACAGTGTTCACCTAAAGCTACCTGTAGAAGGTTGGTGGTGTTTTCCTGATCCTATCACTACTGCAGGCAGCTAAATAAGCTACAAGTTAGTTTTTTGCGAGCTCTGCACAGCGTTCAGCTAAAACTACAAGTTAGTGTAGTGCAAGCTCTGCACAGTGTTCAGCTAAAGCTACCTGTAGAAGGTTGGTGGTGTTTTCCTGATCCTATCACTACCGCAGGCAGCTAAATAAGCTACAAGTTAGTTTTTTGCGAGCTCTGCACAGTGTTCACCTAAAGCTACCTGTAGAAGGTTGGTGGTGTTTTCCTGATCCTATCACTATCGCAGGCAGCTAAATAAGTTACAAGTTATTTTTTTGCGAGCTGTGCACAGTGTTCACCTAAAGCTACCTGTAGAAGGTTGAAAAAAATATGTTTAAGAGAAACCATACTGGTGTGCAGAGACTGCCATCATCCTATATATATAAGAAGAAGATTGTCTGCAACAAAGTGCATATAAGGGACGCCCCTTTGGATTTTCAAAGGCAGAGAAAGAGTATAGAGAGTGTGTAACCATAAAAGGCACCGACAGTGCCAACTTTATTAATATACAAAAGAGTAAATAAACAATAACTAAAAAGACAAGACAAGCAAATACAAAAGGTAATCAATCGTTTTGCAGCAAGTTGTATCTGAGACATGTAGAGCATGAATAGAACATAAATGAATGATATCACCCAGTGCCAGCGAACCCAGACCATCCACACATGCAGGGTGAGTGTGGTGGGGGTAGGTGGCTAGTGCATATATCCCGACATGTTTCGGAGAAGACCGTAGTCAAACTTGTATACTCCTTCTTCAAGGGAATTGTTTATACATATAGATGGGTGAAAGAAAATGGTTTCTTGTCTATAGTGAAGCTCATGTCATGAATAAAAAACAAACAGATAAGGAGATCAGCATGCTGGTTGTGAGGGTCCTATGGTGACAGGGAGAGCGCCTGCGACAACATACGGAACCGCAAGGGCACCTTCACAAGGTACGCCTAGTCCACCCTGGATATTGAAGGGGGATCAGGGACAAATACTGCTGACAGTCTGGTGTCTGCCACTGTATTGGCATGAGACAGTTATTGTTTATTTACTCTTTTGTATATTAATAAAGTTGGCACTGTCGGTGCCTTTTATGGTTACACACTCTCTATACTCTTTCTCTGCCTTTAAAAATCCAAAGGGGCGTCCCTTATATGCACTTTGTTGCAGACAATCTTCTTCTTACCTGTAGAAGGTTGGTGGTGTTTTCCTGATCCTATCACTACCGCAGGCAGCTAAATAAGCTACAAGTTAGTTTTTTGCGAGCTCTGCACAGTGTTCAGCTAAAACTACAAGTTAGTGTAGTGCAAGCTCTGCACAGTGTTCAGCTAAAGCTACCTGTAGAAGGTTGGTGGTGTTTTCCTGATCCTATCACTACCGCAGGCAGCTAAATAAGCTACAAGTTAGTTTTTTGCAAACTCTGCACAGTGTTCAGCTAAAGCTACCTGTAGAAGGTTGGTGGTGTTCTCATACTACAGGCAGGCAGTTGATTTTGCTAGCTGCAGTATCAGTATATATATATATATATATATATATATATATATATATATATATATATATATATATATATATATATATATATATATATTTATATATATATATATATATATATATATATATATATATATATATATATATATATATATATATATATATATATATATATATATATATATATATCCCAGCTTAGTGCAGCTACAGGCCATTAGTATGTCTGGAAGGCCAACAAGGAGAGGCAGACAGTCACAAGCCAATAAAAGAGGGCAAGCAGGCTCTGTGTCTAGAGGCAACAGTGCTGGTCGTGGAGACAGTGCATCCTCATCAGCATGTGGCTGTGGGACACGCTTGGCCTTTTTTCGGCAGCTGGCCGTGTTGAGCAGCAACATGCGGAAGACTTGGTCGAGTGGATGACCAAGCCGTCCTCATACTCCTCATCCTCTCTCACCCATGCTCAGGGTACTTTGTCTGGCAAAGCAGCTGCCAACAGCAGCGGCCTCTTCCCTCGGCTCAATGGCATCAGTGACTCCTTCCCTAGCCCCACCATGTCCTCCTGAGGAGTCCCTCGAACTGTTTCACCACAGTGTTGGGTACATGCTCCAGGAGGATGCCCAGCGTTTAGAAGGCTCTGATGATGATACTGAGCTAGATGAAGGCAGCAACGTGAGCATGGACAGAAGGGGTGCCCAAGAAGGACAGCAATCTGGCAGTCATGCTCCCCCTGCTGCAGCATACTGCCAGGTTTGCCCCAGTGATGAGGAGGGAAAGGATGATGAGGTCACTGACTCAACGTGGGTGCCTGATAGGAGAGAGGAGGAGGAGGAGGCACATTACCAACGAGGCACGATGCCCTCCAGGAGCCAGCCTAAGGGCAGCACACCGACTGCATCACACCCCAAAGCTCCCCATGTGCAGGGCGCTGCTGTCTCTGCGCGTTATTCCAAAAGTTCTTTGGTGTGGGCCTTTTTTGAGACGATTGCATCAGATCGCACCGCTACTATTTGCAACATATGTCTCAAGCGTATCTTGCGTGGCCAAAACATCTCCCGCTTGGGCACCACATGCTTGACCAGACATATGTTGACCTGCCATGCAGTTCGTTGGCAAGCGTATCTAAAAGACCCACACCAAAGAACAAAGAGGACCTCTCCTTGCTCCTCATTAGCTGAGATCCACAACGCCACTATACCTTCAGTCCTCTCTGAGACCTGCACTGAGAGGAATTAAGGTGTAGAATTAGGTGTGTCACAGCCAAGTACTTGTGGGCAATCTGCTTTCGGTACACCGACGTCAGATTGTACCAGGCAAATTTCCCTGCCCCAGCTGCTGCACCGCTGAAAGAAGTTCGCTCCCAGCCATACACATGCCCAGCGGTTGAATGCTATCTTGACTAAATTGCTAGCACTTCAACTGCTGCCTTTTCAGTTGGTAGACTCTGCCCCCTTCCGTGAGTTTGTGGAATGTGCGGTTCCTCAGTGGCAGGTAACCAAACGCTACTTTTTCTCACGCAAGGTAATTCCGGCTCTCTACCTGCATGTGGAAGGCAATGTCTTGGCCTCGCTGACTCATGGTCCAGCAGGCATGGACAGGAACGTTACCTAAGTTTCACCGTGCATTGGGTGACTCTGCTGGCAGCTGGGAAGGATGCAGGACAAGGTGCAGTAGTGTTGGAGGTTGTTCCGCCACCACACCTTCAAAATGCCACTACTAATAATTGTGGCACACCTCTCTCCTGCACCCCCTCCTCTTCTTCTTCCTCCATGGCCTCTTCCTGTGCTTTGTCCTCGGAACCAACGGTGCTCCATAGCCGTTCAAGGGGCTACGCAAGTATGCAGGCCAAAAGATGCCATGCGGTGCTTGAGCTGGTGTGCTTGGGGGACAGGAGCCACACTGGGGCAGAGGTTCTGTCAGCTCTGCAGGGGCAGGTTTAGAGGTGGTTGACGCCATGCCAACTTAAGGCAGGAATGGAGGTTTGCGACAATGGCACCAACCTCCTCTCTGCCCTCCGACAGGGACAAATGACCCATGTGCCCTGTTTGGCTCACTTCCTTAACTTGGTGGTGCAACGGTTCTTGGGCAGGTACCTGGGCTTACAGGATGTCCTGAGGCAGGCCAGGAAAGTCTGTGCGCATTTCCGCCAGTCATATAATGCCAGTGCTCGGCTGCCAGACCTCCAAAAATGAGTTTAACCTGCCCAAGAACCGCCTAATCTGTGACATGCCCACCAGGTGGAACTCAACGTTGGCCATGCTGTAGCAGCTGCACACGCAGCAGAGGGCCATCAATGAGTACCTGTGCGACTATCGCACCAGGACAGGGTCAGGGGAGCTTGGTTTTTTCCCCACGCCAGTGGGCCATGATCAGGGATGCATGCACTGTCCTGTCACCATTTGAGGAGGCCACAAGGATGGTGAGCAGTGACAGTGCATGCATCAGTGACACTGTCCCCCTTGTCCACCTGTTGGAGCACACGCTGCATGGAATAATGGACAGGGCACTTGAGGCAGAACAGAGGCAGGAAGAGGAGGACTTCCTTAGCTCTCAAGGCCCCCTTTATCCAGACAGTGTTCCTGCGTGCCTGCCGAACACACTGAAAGAGGAGGAGGAGGAGGAGGATTGTGTCACTATGGAGGTGGAGCCTGGCACTCAGCATCAGCAGCAGTCTTTAAGGTATCAGTCCCAAGAAACACATGGACTCGTACGTGGCTGCAAGGAGGTGGCTGCGGACTATGTCATCCTTAGTGACCCAGAGGACTCCGGAAACCTACGCTGCATGGCCTCACTGATCCTGCAAAGCCTGCGTAAGGATCCTCGTATTCGTGGTATCAAGGAAGCAACCCTCCTTGATCCACGTTACAAGGGTAAGGTTGCGGACCTTATCTTGCCGTCGCAGAGGGAGCAGAGGGTGAATTGTCTTCGGGAGGCCTTGCAGAAAGGTCTGTGCAACGCGTTCCCAGAGACTGGGAGGTTACAAACTCCTGTTTCTGGGCAACGTGTTGCTGAGGCTTCAATCAGTCAAAGAAGGATCAGTGGAGAAGGTGGCCGTCTGACTGATGCGTTCAAACAATTTTTTAGTCCGCAGCCCCAAGGTATGATCGGTTCCAGCAACCATCGCCAGCGTCTGTTTTACATGGTGCAGGAATACCTAGGGGCAAGATCGGACTTGGACACCTTTCCCACCAAAAATCCTCTGGGTTACTGGGTCTTGAGGATGGATCACTGGCCAGAGTTTGCACAGTATGCAATTGAGCTACTGGCCTGTCCTGCATCCAGCGTTCTTTCGGAACGCACATTCAGTGCTGCTGGAGGCTTTGTAACCGATCACAGGGTGTGTCTGTCCACCGACTCGGTCGATCGACTGACCTTCAGAAAAATGAATCAGTCTTGAATCACCACCAGCTACCAAGCACCTGATGCTGATGTAACCGAATAATTATTTTTGAAATCTCAGATCCCTTCAAAGACTGCCTATGCTGATGCTGAGTGACTATCCTAAGTAATTATCCTCTTCCTCCTCAATGATCACGCTGATAGCTTGTAAGAACATTTTTGGTTCTGGGCGCCACCACCAGTGCCTAAGGCCCAATTTTTCTGCCCCTGTTTAACAGGGGCGTGTAATTACAATTTTTGATGCAATACTTTGCAGCAGGGCTCATTCCTGCGTTCCAACTAGAGTATCTGTGAGGGGTTACAGTGTTGTGGCACCAGCACCAGTGCCTAAGGCCCAATTTTTCAGCAACCGTTTAACAGGGGTGTGTAATTACAATTTTTGATGCAATACTTTGCAGCAGGGCTCGTTCCTGCGTTCCAACTAGAGTGTCTGTGAGGGGTTGCAGTGTTGTGGCACCAGCACCAGTGCCTAAGGCCCAATTTTTCAGCCCCTGTTTAACAGGGGCGTGTAATTCCAATTTTTGATGCAATACTTTGCAGCAGGGCTCGTTTCTGCGCTCCAAGTAGAGTATCTGTGAGGGGTTGCAGTGTTGTGGCACCAGCACCAATTCCTAAGGCCCAATTTTCCTGCTGCTGTTTAACAGGGGCGTGTAATTACAATTTTTCATGCAATACTTTGCAGCAGGGCTCGTTCCTGTGTTCCAACTAGAGTATCTGTGAGGGGTTGCAGTGTTGTGGCACCAGCACCAGTGCCTAAGGCCCAATTTTTCAGCCCCTGTTTAACAGGGGCGTGTCATTACAATTTTTGAGGCAATACTTTGCAGCAGGGCTCGTTTCTGTGTTCCAACTAGAGTATCTGTGAGGGGTTGCAGTGTTGTGGCACCAGCACCAGTGCCTAAGGCCCAATTTTTCAGCCCCTGTTTAACAGGGGCGTGTCATTACAATTTTTGAGGCAATACTTTGCAGCAGGGCTCGTTCCTGCGTTCCAACTAGAGTATCTGTGAGGGGTTGCAGTGTTGTGGCACCAGCACCAGTGCCTAAGGCCCAATTTTTCAGCCCCTGTTCAACAGGGGCATGTAATTACAATTCTTGATCTAATATTTCACAGCAGGGCCCGTTTCTGCGCCCACCAAGAGCGAGTGAGGATTTACAGTGTTGTGACACCAGCAACACCACCACCACCAAAGGCACAATTTTTCTGCCCCTGTTCAACAGGGGCATGTAATTACAATTCTTGATCTAATATTTCACAGCAGGGCCCTGTGAGGGCTTACAGTGTTGTGGCCACAACAACACCTAAGGCCCAAATTTCTGCTGAGTATATAGGGCAGGCCCCTACTTTCAAACTTCCAACTTACAAACGACTCCTACTTGCAAACGGAAGGAGACAGCAAGAAGTCAGATGAAATCTACCCCTAGGATGGGAAATTCTCTCCTGTAAGAGTTAATATGGGGAAAACATTTCTCGTTTCCACTGATGCTTTATCACCAATCCTTGTTTCACAAAAAAAAACCCAAATTTTCAAAAAACATTTGTCATTGGGACAAAAAGTGAGGTGAAATCTTTTGAAGAGGAGCACAGACAGCAAAACAAATGTCACAGGGGTGATAACCCTTCCCTATGTTTTCCAAAAAGCTTAAAATAGATTTTTTGGCTGGAGCTAAACACGTTAAAAATGTACCAGTTCAAAATTACAAACAGATTCTACTTAACAACAAACCTGCAGTCCCTGTCTTGTTTGCACCGCCTGTATACTGCTGTTCAGAGTATATAGGGCCTGGTGGCCCCACGCCTTTCCTTTTTTTAATTTGGGTGCGGGGTTCCCCTTAATATCCATACAAGACCCAAAGGACCTGGTAATGGACTGGGGGGTACCCATGCTGTTTGTCTCACTGATTTTCATCCATATTGCCAGGACCCGACATTACATTAAAGCCGCAAGCAGTTTTAAATGACTTTTTTTCCTTTAAAAATTTAATTTTGTGCAGGGACTGTTCTAAGCAAAGAAACACGCGCCACTTTACAGGCATACTATAGACACCCCCCAGGTATGATATTTAAAAGAATATTTCACTTCTTTTTTTTTTACTTTAAGCATCATTAAAATCACTGCTCCCGAAAAAACGTCCGTTTTTAAAAGTTTTTTTTGCATTGATACATGTCCCCTGGTCCCCAAACCCTTTTTAGGACAATACCATGCAAATTAGCCTTTAAAATGGGCACTTTTGATTTTGAACGTTTGAGTCCCATAGACGTCAATATGGTTCTAACGTTCGTGCGAATTTTTGGTCCATTCGCAGGTTCTGGTGCGAACCGAACCGGGGGGTGTTCAGCTCATCCCTACTTGTGATTCACTGGGCATGCTGATGGGCTCAGAGATGAGCTGGGGCATATCACTTTTAATGTCCAGTAGTGTTCTTGTAACATGACATGAATGTGCAATAATAGCTTTACAAATATTGGTAGCAGCAGGTAGGCAGCCAAGAAAATATTAACACAGATTTGCTTCTTCTTTTAGTGAAAAGGTTTTCTGAATCAGACATTAAGATCACAAGGGAAAACTTATTTGGGTTAATTACGCATGAAACTTTTCCCACTTTGAGTAAAGCAATACTATCATGTGATAAAGTCCCTTGATGTGCCACTTTTAGCATTCAATACACGAGTTGCAGCTTGATAAAAAAAGACCCATTTATTTCTGTTTTATTAGCTTCTATAAAAGACAGATTTAGCTTTTATAAAAGACAGATTAACCAAATAACATCTGAGAATATATTGGTATATTATGCAATGACACAAATTCAGTCTTTTACAAAGTCAAGCACACATTTAATGAAAAATCACATCACTTAGTAAACTATTTAGGTTTTCTAATAAAGCATTGTCATCATTATTAAAGTAATAAAAGATCATGGTATGTTTGCAGGAATTACTGTAATTAAGCATAAGCAAACCAAAAGTTAATTAAAACATATTGTATCCTTTCCATTATAATGTTACTTGAAACAACTTAATATTTTAAACAAAACTTTATACATTTGTCAAGTTTAAGGTTTTTTGGTAGGTTTTGTCACAGTCCAGAGTCCCTATTCACTAGGTACAAGCAGATCAGGGCTTTTTAGTAGCAGCTGAGGCTATGTAGTGATGTAGGCCAGGTTTAGCAAAATTGTGATGATGGGACCTAAATACCACTCTTGAAACGCCATCTAACTACTTCAGCCCTGGACCATTTGGCAGCTCAATGACCGGAGGACTTTTTACAATTTGGCACTGTGCTGCTTTAACTGGTAATTGCGCGGTCATGCAATGGTGTACCCAAACTAAATTTGCGTCCTTTTGCTCACACAAATAGAGCTTTCTTTTGATGTTATTTGATTGCCTCTGTGATTTTTATTTTCTGCGATATAAACGGAAAAAAAACAGAAATCTTTTTCAAAAATAATATTTTCAACTTTTGGTTATAGGAAAAATCCAATAAACTCAATTTTAGTCATACATTTAGGCCAAAATGTATTCAGCCACATGTCTTTGTTAAAAAAAATGTCAATAAGCATATATTTATTGGTTTGCGCAAAACTTATAGCGTCTACAAACTAGGGTACATTTTCTGGAATTTACTCAGCTTTTAGTTTATGACGGCCTATCTCATTTCTTGAGGTGCTAAAAGGGCAGGACAGTACAACCCCCGCAAAATGACCCCATTTTGGAAAGTAGACACCCTAAGGATATTGCTAAGAGGCATGTTTAAGGTAACTGCTAAGATGTTGAGCCCATTGAATTTTTTATTTTTTGTCCCAAGTGATTGAATAATGACAAAAAATTAAAACAATTTTTTACAAAAAGTTGTCACTAAATGATATATTGCTCACACATGCCATGGTTATATATGGAATTGCACCCCAAAATAGATTTTTCTGCTTCTCCTGAGTATGGGGGTACTACATGTGTGGGACTTTTTGGGAGCCTAGCCGTGTACAGTGCACCGACTTCAGGATTTCTAAGGGAGTAAATTTTTGATTTCACTCCTCACTACCTATCACAGTTTTGAAGGCCATAAAATGCCAAGATGGCACAAACCCCCCCAAATGACCCAATTTTGGAAAGTAGACACCCCAAGCTATTTGCTGAGAGGCATGTTGAGTCCATGGAATATTTTATATTTTGCCACAAGTTGCGGGAATAATGACAAACTTTTTTTTTCCACAAAGTTGTCACTAAATGATATATTGCTCACACATGCCATAGGCATATGTGGAATTACACCCCAAAATAAATTCTGCTACTTCTCCTGAGTACGGGGATACCACATGTGTGGGACTTTTTGGGACCCTAGCTGCGTACGAGCCTCGAAAATCAAGCACCGCCTTCAGGATTTCTAAAGGCGTAAATTTTTGAGTTTACTCCTCACTACCTATCACAATTTCGAATGCCATAAAATGCCAAGATAGCACTAAACCCCCCAAATGACCCCATTTTGGAAAGTAGACACTACAAGCTATTTGCTGAGAGGTTTGGTGAGTATTTTGCAGCTCTCATTTTTTTTTGAAAATGAAGAAGGAAAAGAAAAATGTATTTTTTTTTTCTTTTTTCAATTTTCAAAACTTTGTGACAAAAAGCGAGATCTGTAAAATACTCACCTTACCTCTCAGCAAATAGCTTGGGGTGTCTACTTTCCAAAATGGGGTCATTTAGGGGGTTTTGCACCATCTGGGCATTCCATGGCCTCCAAAACTGTGATAGGCAGTGAGGAGTGAAATCAAAAATTTACACCCTTAGAAAGCCTGAAGGCGGTGCTTGGTTTTCGGGGTCCCGTACGCAGCTAGGCTCCCAAAAAAATCTCACACATGTTGTATCCCCATACTCAGGAGAAGCAACAGAATGTATTTTGGGGTGTAATTTCACAAATGCCCGTGGCATGTTTGAGCAATATATCATTTAGTGACAACTTTGTGCAAAAAAAAAAATTGTCTTTTTCCCGCAACTTGTGTCAAAATATAAAATATTCCATGGACTCGACATGCCTCTCAGTAAATAGCTTGGGGTGTGTACTTTCCAAAATGGGGTAATTTGGGGGGTTTGAACTGTCCTGGCATTTTATGCACAGCATTTAGAAGCTTATGTCACAAATCACCCACTCTTCTAACCACTTGAAGACAAAGCCCTTTCTGACACTTTTTGTTTACATGAAAAAAATATATTTTTTTTGCAAGAAAATTACTTTGACCCCCCAAACATTATATTTTTTTTAAAGCAAAGGCCCTACAGATTAAAATGGTGGGTGTTTCATTTTTGTTTTCACACACTATTTGCGCAGCGATTTTTTAAACGCATTTTTTTTCCGAAAAAACACACTTTTTTAAATTTTAATGCACTAAAACACACTATATTGCCCAAATGATCGATGAAATAAAAAAGATGATCTTAGGCCGAGTACATGGATACCAAACACGACATGCTTTAAAATTGCGCACAAACGCGCGGCGACAAAATACATACATTTTTAAAAGCCTTTAAAAGCCTTTACAGGTTACCACTTTAGATTTACGGAGGAGGTCTACTGCTAAAATTATTGCCCTCGATCTGACCTTCGTGGTGATACCTCACATGCATGGTTCAATTGCTGTTTACATATGACGCCAGACTGATGGGTGCGTTTTTTTTTTAATTATTTATTTTGCTTTTTTATTTTATTTTTAAACTGTTCCTTTAATTTTTTTTATCATTTTTATTGTTATCTCAGGGAATGTAAATATCCCCTATGATAGCAATAGGTAGTGACAGGTACTCTTTTTTGAAAAAATTGGTGTCTATTAGACCCTAGATCTCTCCTCTGCCCTCCAAGCATCTGACCACACCAAGATCGGTGTGATAAAATGCTTTCCCAATTTCCCAATGGCGCTGTTTATATCCGGCGAAATCTAGGTCATGAAATGCTCGTAGCTTCTGGTTTCTTAGGCCATAGAGATGTTTGGAGCCATTCTGGTCTCTGATCAGCTCTATAGTCAGCTGGCAGAACCACCGGCTGCATTCTCAGGTTCCCTGTTGGGACAGGAGAGCCAGAGAAATCCATGGAAGATGGTGGGGGGGGGACATTCCCTCCCACTGCTTGTAAAAGCAGTCTAGAGGCTAATTAGCCACTAGGATTGCTTTTACATGAAAGCCGACCGCTGGCTGAAAAGAATGATACCAAGATGATACCTAAATCCGCAGGCATCATTCTGGTATAACCACTCAAAGTCCAGCAACATACCAGTACGTTGCTGGTCCTTGTTGGACATATTTTCTAATCTTTTTTTTATACAGCCTGTGGGCTGTATGAAAAAAAGAGATTGATCGGTGGGTATGCCCACCATTAGAATCCCTCCCTTCATTGACCCACTTCTAATGATGGGCATACATGCACCACTTTGTTTTTAACTGTGGTGGTGAAATTACCTCCTACATCGCTGGAGTCACGGCTTTATCTATGGTGGGAGCAAACGCTGTTGCTGTCAAGATAAATAAATAAGCTGAATGGCATACCTGCTAAGCAAATGATGGTTAACGATAAAACAAAGTAACATTACAGTATAACAGTAAAGCCTCATACACACGATCGGACCTTGTACAAACTTTCCTGTGTATTTCTGTACAAAGGGCATTGTTCACGAACTTGTATTGCATACACACGATCGGACTTTTAGTCAACGAACACGAAAGTAGTGACGTTACAACGTACTGACGACACTTCAAAAGAGGACGTTCATTTCTCCGGCGTCACCCTTCGGGCTCCTTCTGCTAATTTTGAATTAGTAGACGTTTGGTCAGTGCTGATTCGTGGTTTTCAGTTCCGTGCGTTTCTTTGCGTTTCCGACCGTTCGTAGGGCAACCAGCCATGTTGCGCAATCCTAGGAGAGATTGTGCTGTTTATGGGCTTGGAGTTTTTGCTGTTACTCTAGCCCGGTCCAGGAATAGTCCGAGTAGTAGGATGAGGAGTATTTGGGCCAAAACTTGGCTACTTAATTGTGACCAATTTAGCCATATGCCCTGGCTGCGTGAGCTGCAGGAGAATAATCCAAACGATTATCGGAATTATCTCCGGATGACGGACTCCTGCTTTCAGCAACTATTGTCCTTGCTGTCCCCCTATATCATGAAGCAGGACACCTGCATGAGGGCTGCTATTCCAGCAGAGCAAAGGCTCATAGCCACCTTGTGTTATTTGGCGACAGGGAGGAGTCTCCAGGATATAAAGTTTACCACTGGTATCTCTCCCCAGGCTCTGGGAGTCATTATTCCTGAGACATGTAGTGCTATTATCCAAGTCCTGCAGAAGGACTATATTCGTGTTTTTTGCTTTAATATCACCTTCATGTTTTCTAATGTATTTTATATTTTTTGTATTCCATCCTTCCCATTTTTGTAATATGCTGTGAATGAATGTCCTCTTTGTCCTTATGCATGCTGTAACCTTTTTCGTGGCCTACATGCATATTTTCCTTCACTAACCTCCCCAGCATGCTACCCTGGGCCTAGCCTAGTAACTTAACACTGTATTTTTTATGCTTCATTTTTATGTTTATCCTAAACACCCCCTAAAATGTGTCCCAATCTTATTCCTGTCCTTAAATTCACGCAGAGTGCAAGAGTCCCTTTTTGGTGGTGCAAACACTTATTTTTAACCCCCCCCCCCCAACAAAAAAGCATAGTCAACCAATAGAACTACTCTATCTGCTGATTCTGATAAACACATACACTGTATACCTTATTTTTTGAGTTAAGATTGCTGCATAAATTCTCAAAAGCATGTAGTGCAAGGGCCTGCCTGATTATCTTAAAAAGGTACAAATTATATGTTCGTTATGATGAATTTAGCATTATGAGGGGCTCCCACCATCCCTGTGCTGTGTTCATCATGAGGGGCTCCCACCATCCCTGTGCTTACACATATATTCATATCGATTATTTGTTATTGTTTATTTATTTTTTATTATTTTTCTTTATTATCATTATTTTTATTTTTATTTTTCTTTGTTATTTACTGAGACTAATTTTTGATATGCACCTCTTTACCTGCTAAGAGTTTTTTGTATTTTTATATACATGGCCACCCCCCCTTTTTTTCCCCCCTCCCCCTTCCTCTTTATCCTTTTCGTCTCCCATTCCGCCCCTCCCCCCTCTCTCCTCCTTCTTGTCCGCTTATTCCCGCCCCCATTCTCTTTTTAAGCCATCCCCACGATTCACTTGTAGCTTGATGAAGGAGCGCGGCTACCGTGACATCGTAGCCCGTACGCTCGTGAAACGCGTCGCATTCCGGTGACGTCACAGCCCCGCGCCTGCTTTCCACCAGCGTTCCAGGCCTCGCTTTGGAGCATCTCATCACCGTGGCCGGCTTTAGTGGTGTCTCAAGCACAGCCGTACGCACAGCAGGAGACAGCGATGCAGTGACAGAACTGATGGACTCCCCTCCTCCGGGAAATCAACTATACTATATGCTTTATTTTAATCTACTAAATGTGAGTGTTTTTGTACAGTGTTTTTATTAAATTCAGCTTACATACTGCACTTAGAGGCGCCTCTTTTCCTTGTGTTTTCATTCTGAGGGGCTACCATCATCCCTGTGCTGACTTCCTGGGTTTTTAACCTCATCATAATGAATAATCATAATTAACGAACATTATTTTGTCCGATGTATGTCAAAATGTGTATAGATTTGGAGAATGTGCATTCTTATTTTTGGATTATGCCACTTCTTACCTGTCCACTGGCCTGCCAATCTTGTAAAGATGGATGGTCAGGCAAAATTAACCTTAATTTTTAATGCATTTAGCTCTCATGGAAGTGTAGAGGTTTACTTGTCAAAAACATCTACCCATTCAACTCCCCCCCTAACATTTTTAGAATGTGCTACCAGAGGGGGTGAGGGAGCATATAATTATAACTTATCTTTTTTTGTAAATACACATTTAAATGTTATAATATTATGTTGCCCCACAATGTTTATGTCAAATATGGTTGCAATTTTATGTGCTCAAGTATTAATTTTTTTTCTTTGTTTGACTCCACAGTTTCCTTCAAACACCCAGCAATGGCAGGATGTGGCGGCCCAGTTTGCCAATTTATGGAATTTTCCCAACTGTGGAGGTGCCATTGATGGCAAACATGTGAGGATAGTCCCACCACCAAACTCGGGATCATATTATTTTAATTATAAAGGGTTTTTCAGCATAGTTCTGCTTGCTGTGGTGTCAGCCAACTATGAGTTTATGTACATTGATGTTGGGATGAATGGACGCCACTCTGAGGGAGGTGTGATAATGCGTACAGAATTCTATGATCGGCTACAAAAAGGGACCTTACATTTGCCACATGCTCAGGACTAGGGATGAGCTTTGTGTTCGAGTCGAACTCATGTTCGACTCGAACATTGGCTGTTCGCAAGTTCGCCGAACAGCGAACAATTTGGGGTGTTCGCGGCAAATTCGAATGCCACGGAACACCCTTTAAAAGTCTATGGGAGAAATCAAAAGTGCTAATTTTAAAGGCTAATATGCAAGTTATTGTCATAAAAAGTGTTTGGGGACCCGGGTCCTGCCCCAGGGGACATGGATCAATGCAAAAAAAAGTTTTAAAAACGGCCGTTTTTTCAGGAGCAGTGATTTTAATAATGCTTAAAGTCAAACAATAAAAGTGTAATATCCCTTTAAATTTTGTACCTGGGGGTGTCTATAGTATGCCTGTAAAGGGGCGCATGTTTCCTGTGTTTAGAATAGTCTGACAGCAAAATGACATTTTGAAGGAAAAAACTCATTTAAAACTACTATTGCATTGCCGACAATACACAGTGAAGTTCATTGATAAAAACGGCATGGGAATTCCCCAAAGGGGAACCCCGAACCAAAATTTACAAAAAAAAATGACGTGGGAGTCCCCCTAAATTCCATACCAGGCCCTTCAGGTCTGATATGGATATTAAGGGGAACCCCGCACCAAAAAAAAAAAACGGCGTGGGGTCCCCCCAAAAATCCATACCAGACCCTTATCCGAGCACACAACCTGGCAGGCCGCAGGAAAAGAGGGGGGGGACGAGAGTGCGCCCCCCGCCTCCTGAACCATACCAGGCCACATGCCCTCAACATTGGGAGGGTGCTTTGGGGTAGCCCCCCAAAACACCTTGTCCCCATGTTGATGAGGACAAGGGCCTCATCCCCACAACCCTGGCCGGTGGTTGTGGGGCTCTGCGGGCGGGGGGCTTATCGGAATCTGGAAGCCCCCTTTAACAAGGGGACCCCCAGATCCCGGCCCCCCCCTGTGTGAAATGGTAAGGGGGTACTTACCCCTACCATTTCACTAAAAAACTGTCAAAAATGTTAAAAAATGACAAGAGACAGTTTTTGACAATTCCTTTATTTAAATGCTTCTTCTATCTTCCTTCATCTTCTTCTTCTGGTTCTTCTGGCTCTTCTGGTTCTTCCTCCGGCGTTCTCGTCCAGCATCTCCTCCGCGGCGTCTTCTATCTTCTTCTCCTCGGGCCACTCTGCACCCATGGCATGGGGGGGAGGCTCCCGCTCTTCTCTTCTTCTTTTCTTCTCTTCTTCTCTTCTTCTCTTCTTCATTTTCTTCTCCGGGCCGCTCCACACCCATGCTGGCATGCAGGGAGGCTCCCGCTGTGTGACGGTGCTCCTCGTCTGACAGCTCTTAAATAACGGGGGCGGGGCCGCCCGGTGACCCCGCCCCCTCTGACGCACGGTGACTTGACGGGACTTCCCTGTGACGTCACGGGGAATGTCACAGGGAAGTCCCGTCATGTCCCGTGCGTCAGAGGGGGCGGGGTCACCAGGTGGCCCCGCCCCCGTTATTTAAGAACTGTCAGACGAGGAGCGCCGTCACACAGCGGGAGCCTCCCTCCATGCCAGCATGGGTGCGGAGCGGCCCGGAGAAGAAAATGAAGAAGAGAAAAAGAGAAGAAAGGAAGAAGAGAAGAGCGGGAGCCTCCCCCCCATGCCATGGGTGCGGAGCGGCCCGAGGAAAAGAAGATAGAAGACGCCGCGGAGGAGATGCTGGACGAGAACGCCGGAGGATGAACCAGAAGAGACAGAAGAACCAGAAGAACCAGAAGATGAAGGAAGATAGAAGAAAGAAGAAGCATTTAAATAAAGCAATTGTCAAAAACTGTCTCTTGTCATTTTTAACATTTTTGACAGTTTTTTAGTGAAATGGTAGGGGTAAGTACCCCCTTACCATTTCACACGGGGGGGCGGGATCTGGGGGTCCCCTTGTTAAAGGGGGCTTCCAGATTCCGATAAGCCCCCCGCCCGCAGACCCCCACAACCACCGGCCAGGGTTGTGGGGATGAGGCCCTTGTCCTCATCAACATGGGGACAAGGTGTTTTGGGGGGCTACCCCAAAGCCTCCTCCCAATGTTGAGGGCATGTGGCCTGGTATGGTTCAGGAGGGGGGGGTGCACTCTCGTCCCCCCCTCTTTTCCTGCGGCCTGCCAGGTTGCGTGCTCGGATAAGGGTCTGGTATGGATTTTTGTGGGGACCCCATGCCGTTTTTTTTTTTTTGGCGCGGGGTTCCCCTTAAAATCCATACCAGACCTGAAGGGTCTGGTATGGAATTTAGGGGGAACCCCACGTCATTTTTTTTTTACATTTTGGCCGGGGTTCCCCTTAATATCCATACCAGACCTGAAGGGCCTGGTATGGAATTTAGGGGGACTTCCACGTCCTTTTTTTTTTAGAATTTTGGTTCGGGGTTCCCCTGTGGGGAATTCCCATGCCGTTTTTATCAATGAACTTCTATGTGTATTGTCGGCAATGCAATAGCCGCGGGTAGTTTTAAATGAGTTTTTTCCTTCAAAATGTCATTTTGCTGTCAGACTTTTCTAAACACAGGAAACATGCGCCCCTTTACAGGCATACTATAGACACCCCCCAGGTACGAAATTTAAAGGGATATTACACTTTTATTTTTTGACTTTAAGCATTATTAAAATCACTGCTCCTGAAAAAACGGCCGTTTTTAAAACTTTTTTTGCATTGATCCATATCCCCTGGGGCAGGACCCAGGTCCCCAAACACTTTTTATGACAATAACTTGCATATTAGCCTTTAAAATTAGCACTTTTGATTATTCATGTTCGTGTCCCATAGACTTTAACGGTGTTCGCGTGTTCGAACAAACTTTTTTCCTGTTTGCATGTTCTGGTGCGAACCGAACAGGGGGGTGTTCGGCTCATCCCTACTCAGGACAATATAGAGGGACTAAATTTTGTCTTTGTGGCAGATGAGGCCTTTTCTTTGGGGGAACGTATTCTAAAACCCTTTCCAATGAGGAACCTCACCCCAGAACAAAGAATTTTCAACTATCGCCTCTCTCATGCCCGAAGGGTTGTGGAAAATGCATTTGGCATCCTTTCCAGTAGATTTAGGCTCTTTTTAACCGCCATAAACTTGGCAGAATATAAAATTAATCATGTAGTTTTATGCTGCTGCATCCTCCATAATTTTTTAAGGAGGAATACTTCCAGCTACATTGCCTCAGGGCAAAGTGATGAGCCTTTTTCCCAACCAGCTGAAGAGGCTGTGATGCCAGCTCTGGAAAGTGCGCATGCTGGTTTGGGCTCCCAGAATGCCTGTCTTGTCTGTGAACAATATATGGACTACTTTGTCGGTTGAGGGGCATTGCCTTGGCAGCAAAATTTACTTGCTGATTAATTATTTGACTTGTTATTAAAATAATATTTCATTTGAACTACTGTTGTCTGTATTTGCTAGCTTTGCAAATAGCCTTGATCTTTGTCATTTTTGCCACTAGTGCAAACCTGATGTGCAACATGAGGTCACAATCTCACTTTGAGCTAACTATTATATTGTGCTGTGTCTGGGCTACGCACATTTTAGAGTACACTGTCAATGTAACTACACCAACTTAACAAATATACTAGTATTGAGCATTGAAATAAGAAGCCACAAATTGTTTTTTGTTGAAATTTTTTTATCTGTGCACATTCATGTGCATTTTGAATTTTTTTTTTTTAGAAAAAGGCATGTTCTAAAACAGAACTTGCATAACTCTGGAACTTACAAAGTTCAACTTAAAAAAACTGTATGCAAATATCACACATATATGTACATATATATATTTAAAAAAAATATATATATATATATATATATATATAATTTTTTTTTATTTGAAAAATAGGCATGTTTAAAAACATAACATAGACAACTATGGAACTTACAAAGTTCATAGTATAAACCTTGAAGGCAATATCAGACATTATACTGACAAAAGTGTCTTTATCTGTAAAAGCCAAATTTCGAAAATGCACACAAATTGGGAGTCCAAATGGGTAATGTCAACATGTGCTATCTCTCATCATGGGGGATCAATGGATGTGTTTTGTGGGTACAATCCCTTCCTCTCACCTACTAGCATTATGAAGAAGGGGTTGAGGAAGGGGTTGCACCCACAAAACGCATACATTGAGATCCCATGATGGCAGATAGCACATGTTGACACACCATGTGCATCTTCAAAATTTGGCTTTAAAAACTTTAACAAAAAATTAAAATTGGAATGTGGACATCATCATGCAGCAGGAAATGCAGAACATGATAAATGTTTTTTGACGTAAAAAGGGTTTATATTCTCCCCAAAACATCTATCATGTTCTTAATTTCCTGCTGCATGATGTCCAGGCGATTACGCATGGCATCAATTTCGCCATTCCAGGCCATGATCTGCCCAATGAGCCTTTGGGCGCTGTCCTTCGTGAAATGTTCCGCTTCCTGTTCCACAACCAGCACCTACCTAAAAATGGGTTAAAAAACATGTATTTAGAAATATACAGGCATACATAGATTACCAGAAGCTGGGGTGTCAGACACTCACCTGGTGGGGTACACTCTCCCACTTCCTCCACCTCTCTTTCCTCCACATCCTCAGTGATGCTGGGGCTCAGTTCACATTGAGCCTGGCGAGGTTGGGGGTCCCGACGAAGTTGGGGGTCCCGGCGACCCTGTTTGCGTCTTTTCTCCGCTATGAGAAAGAAACAAAAGGTATACTTAGCACACAGATATTTGTGGCCAGAAATAGGAATATGAAGCATTGCTTTCAAGTGGTGTACAATTGTCTGTTTAGGAAGAGATCCAAGTTGAAGACATGATTAAAATTCCCTTTTAACCAAAATGCAATACTTACCTTTTTTGGCCAAGTTTCTCTGGTGTCCCACACTAGTGCTCCTGAGTAGGGATGAGCCGAACACCCCCCTGTTCGGTTCGCACCGGAACATGCGAACAGGAAAAAAGTTCGCTCGAACACCCGAACACCGTTAAAGTCTATGGGACACGAACATGAATAAGCAAAAGTGCTAATTTTAAAGGCTTATATGCAAGTTATTGTCATAAAAAGTGTTTGGGGACCCGGGTCCTGCCCCAGGGGACATGGATCAATGCAAAAAAAAGTTTTAAAAACTGACGTTTTTTCAGGAGCAGTGATTTTAATAATGCTTAAAGTCAAACAATAAAAGTGTAATATCCCTTTAAATTTCGTAGCTGGGGGGTGTCTATAGTATGCCTGTAAAGGGGCGCATGTTTCCCGTGTTTAGAACAGTCTGACAGCAAAATGACATTTGGAAGGAAAAAACCCATTTAAAACTACCCGCGACTATTGCATTGCCGACAATACACATAGAAGTTCATTGATAAAAACGGCATGGGAATTCCCCACAGGGGAACCCCGAACCAAAATTTAAAAAAAAAAATGATGTGGGAGTCCCCCTAAATTCCATATCAGGCCCTTCAGGTCTGGTATGGATATTAAGGGGAACCGCGGTCAAAATTTTTAAAAAAAATGACGTGGGGTTTCCCCTAAATTCCATACCAGACCCTTCAGGTCTGGTATGGATTTTAAGGGGAACCCCGCGCCAAAAAAAAAAAAAAAACGGCGTAGGGTCCCCCCAAAAATCCATACCAGACCCTTATCCGAGCACGCAACCTGGCAGGCCGCAGGAAAAGAGGGGGGGACGAGAGTGCGGCCCCCCCCTCCTGAACCGTACCAGGCCACATGCCCTCAACATTGGGAGGGTGCTTTGGGGTAGCCCCCCAAAACACCTTGTCCCCATGTTGATGAGGACAAGGGCCTCATCCCCACAACCCTGGCCGGTGGTTGTGGGGGTTGGCGGGTGGGGGGCTTATCGGAATCTGGAAGCCCCCTTTAACAAGGGGACCCCCAGATCCCACCCCCCCTGTGTGAATTGGTAAGGGGGTACTTACCCCTACCATTTCACTAAAAAACTGTCAAAAATGTTAAAAATGACAAGAGACAGTTTTTGACAATTCCTTTATTTAAATGCTTCTTCTTTCTTCTATCTTCCTTCATCTTCTTCTTCTTCTGGTTCTTCTGGCTGTTCTGGTTCTTCCTCCGGCGTTCTCGTCCAGCATCTCCTCCGCGGCGTCTTCTATCTTCTTCTCCTCGGGCCGCTCCGCACCCATGGCATGGGGGAGGCTCCCGCTCTTCTCTTCTTCTTCTTCTTCATCCTCTTCTCTTCTTCCTTCTTCTCTTCTTCTCTTCTTCATTTTCTTCTCCGGGCCGCTCCGCACCCATGCTGGCATGGAGGGAGGCTCCCGCTATGTGACGGAGTCTCCTCGTCTGACGGTTCTTAAATAACGGGGGGCGGGGTCACCCAGTGACCCCGCCCCCCTCTGACGCACGGTGACTTGACGGGACTTCCCTGTGACGTCACGGGGAATGCCACAGGGAAGTCCCGTCATGTCCCGTGCGTCAGAGGGGGCGGGGTCACCGGGTGGCCCCGCCCCCTGTTATTTAAGAACCATCAGACGAGGAGACGCCGTCACATAGCGGGAGCCTCCCTCCATGCCAGCATGGATGCGGAGCGGCCCGGAGAAGAAAATGAAGAAGAGAAGAAGGAAGAAGAGAAGAAGATGAAGAAGAAGATGAAGAGAAGAGCGGGATCCTCCCCCCATGCCATGGGTGCGGAGCGGCCCGAGGAGAAGAAGATAGAAGACGCCGCGGACGCACTCTCATCCCCCCTCTTTTCCTGCAGCCTGCCAGGTTGCGTGCTCGGATAATGGTCTGGTATGGATTTTTGGGGGGACCCTACGCCGTTTTTTTGGGGGGTTTTTTGGCGCGGGGTTCCCCTTAAAATCCATACCAGACCTGAAGGGTCTGATATGGAATTTAGGGGGAACCCCACGTCATTTTTTTTTAAATTTTGGTCGGGGTTCCCCTTAATATCCATACCAGACCTGAAGGGCCTGGTATGGAATTTAGGGGGACTCCCACGTCTTTTATTTTTTTAAATTTTGGTTCGGGGTTTCCCTGTGGGGAATTACCATGCCGTTTTTATCAATGAACTTCTATGTGTATTGTCGGCAATGCAATAGCCGCGGGTAGTTTTAAATGTGTTTTTTCCTTCCAAATGTCATTTTGCTGTCAGACTGTTCTAAACACGGGAAACATGCACCCCTTTACAGGCATACTATAGACACCCCCCAGGTACGAAATTTAAAGGGACATTACACTTTTATTGTTTGACTTTAAGCATTATTAAAATCACTGCTCCTGAAAAAACGGACGTTTTTAAAACTTTTTTTGCATTGATCCATGTCCCCTGGGGCAGGACCCAGGTCCCCAAACACTTTTTATGACAATAACTTGCATATAAGCCTTTAAAATTAGCACTTTTGATTTCTCCCATAGACTTTAAAAGGTGTTCTGCGGCATTCGAATTTGCCGCGAACACCCCAAATTGTTCGCTGTTCGGCGAACTTGCGAACAGCCAATGTTCGAGTCGAACATGAGTTGTTGAGTGTCCTCTCCTTACAGCAGCGAACAGCTGCTGAGTGTCCTCTCCTTACATTCCACTGCATCTATTTAGCAATTAATGCAAATTTCAAAGACATCTAGACAACAATGTCTTAAACTTCATTCAATTAGACAAATTATCATGACCAAAACAGTCATAACCTTATATCAGCTAAAGACATCGTATTTATTGGCAAACGATCGCTGTTTGTCCCTACAGACGGTGTTTCTTACCTACTAAAGGTGTTTCGTACCTACGAACGATTAAGTACAACAGTAAAGGAAAGCACATGGAGCAGCATGCAAGTGAATAATCATAAATAGGAACACACGACAAGTACTTACTTTTTCGAAGCACCTTCTTTATTTTGAGATACTGATCCGGCTCCCTGTTTTTTATGTCGGACCAGCGCTTTCTCAATTGGTCTTTCTTCCGTCGTACCCCAAACTTGCGTTCCAGAGTCCTCACAACACTAGACAGGATTTGGTCCTTTGGTAAAGTTGGATGGGCATATGGACCATGTTTCCCATCATAATTCTCCCTGTGTAAAATCTCCACCATCTCCACTATTTCATCAAAGGACATGTTGGTGGCCTTACATCTCCTCCTCCTGGATCGTGATGTTTGTGGCTCTGGCCTTTCCTCCCCACTAGAAGATGACACATTATCACACATCTGTGTCTCCGCCATGTTGCTCCTTACTGCGCACCGAAGAGAGAAGGGGTGGGGAATATTACAGAAAAAGAACGCCAGGGGCGGATGACGCGAGCGGAGTTTCACGCATGCGCAGTCTATGTCAAGCTAACATGCGGTACGAACGTAGGCGTCATGACGTTCGGAGAGCGGAGTTTTCACGCATAGGCAGTGTATATCAGTCGAACGAATGTGTGATGTAATGCAACGTTTAGATTAGGCGCGATACGAGCAGAAGCCATGAAAAGAAGGTACGTTTCTAAATTCTGTCGCTACTGCTAGTACTTTTAAATGACTGTTTTTTGCTTTGGAAATGTAATTTTGCTCTCAAACTGTTTTTACATACGGGAAACATGCACAACTTTACAGGCATACTATAGACATCCACCCCCCTCCCCCCCCACCCAGTTACGAAATGTAAAAGAATATTTCACTTTTATTGTTTCACTTTTAAACACTATTAAAGTCCATGGACCCAGGTCCCCAAACACTTTTTATGGCAATAACTTGCATATTATCCATGAAAATTATCACTTTTGAATTCTCACATAGACTTTTATAGGGTGTCCCGCGGCTTTCAAATTTGCCGCAAACAACATAAACAGTTTGCTATTCAGCTAACGGGCGAACAGCCAATGTTCAAGTCAAACTTATGTTCGACCCGAACATACAGCCCATCCCTACTGCTTAAATAAAGGCCTATATTGTAACCAGATTATGAGCTATACGCCACCCATTATGATTTGTCTTGTGTTCTGTTTTGCAGATATCTGATACTTGGCACTAAAATGATGAAGTCAGGTTTGAATTCACAAAAATTCCTTAGCCAGTTTATCGAACAATACAGGGAGCTCACCTGTCTGTGGCAAGTCAAACATAAAGATTATTTCAATAAAACCAAGAGGATGGCAGCAATTGAGAAACTGGTGGAATTTGCGAAGACTGTGTACCCCAGAGCAACCTACAGTTTGATAAAGACCAAAATTGGGGGCCTCAGAAGCATGTATAACAGGGAATGAAAGAAGATTGATGAATCCAAAAAATCAGGAGCAGCAGCTGAAGATGTCTATGTTCCCAAGCTGTGGTATTTCAACAGCCTCCAATTTTTGTTGAATCAAACTGTACCGCGCAGATCTCTCTCTACACTACCCTCGCATCAGCTGAGACCACCAATACTGAGCCTGATCCTACACAGGATGAAGAGGAAGAGAAGCTCAGCTTTGTCCCAGGTATAGCATTGTTTAAAAGCTTGGCTAAAAAATATAAATGATTTAAATTGGATGGTAGTATGCATAGAAATTTGTTGTCTTAACCACTTCAGCCCCGGAAGGATTTACCCCCTTCCTGACCAGAGCACTTTTTACAATTTGGCACTGCGTCGCTTTAACTGCTAATTGCGCGGTCATGCAATGCTGTACCCAAACGAAATTTGCGTCCTTTTCTTCCCACAAATAGAGCTTTCTTTTGATGGTATTTGATCACCTTTGCCGTTTTCATTTTTTGCGCTATACACGGAAAAAGACCGAACATTTTGAAAAAAAATGATATTTTCTACTTTTTGTTCTAAAAAAATCCAATAAACTCAATTTTAGTTATACATTTAGGCCAAAATGTATTCGGCCACATGTTTTTGGTAAAAAAAATGTCAATAAGTGTATATTTGTTGGTTTGCGCAAAAGTTATAGCGCCTACAAACTAGGATGCATTTTCTGGAATTTACACAGCCTTTAATTTACGACTGCCTATGTCGTTTCTTGAGGTGCTAAAATGGCAGGGCAGTACAAAACCCCCACAAATGACCCCATTTTGGAAAGTAGACACCCCAAGGAAATTGCTGAGAGGCATGTTGAGTCCATTGAATATTCATTTTTTTTGTCCCAAGAGATTGAATAATGACAAAAAAAAAAAAATTACAAAAAGTTGTCACTAAATGATATATTGCTCACACAGGCCATGGGCATATGTGGAATTGCACCCCAAAATACATTTATCTGCTTCTCCTGAGTATGGGGATACCACATGTGTGGGACTTTTTGGGAGCCTAGCCGCGTACGGGGCCCCAAAAACCAATCACTGCCTTTAGGATTTCTAAGGGCGTACATTTTTGATTTTACTCCTCACTACCTATCACAGTTTTGAAGGCCATAAAATGCCCAGATGGCATAAAACCCCCCCAAATGACCCCATTTTGGAAAGTAGACACCCCAAGATATTTGCTTTGAGGCATGTTGAGTCAATGGAATGTTTTATATTTTGACACAAGTTGCGGGAAAGTGTCAATTTTTTTTTTTTTGCACAAAGTTGTCACTAAATGATATATTGCTCACACAGGCCATGGGCATATGTGGAATTGCACCCCAAAATACATTCAACTGCTTCTCCTGAGTACGGGGATACCACATGAGTGGCACTTTTTGGGAGCCTAGTCACGTACGGGGCCCCGAAAACCAATCACCGCCTTCAGGATTTCTAAGGGCGTAAATTTTTGATTTCACTCCTCACTACTTATCACAGTTTTGAAGGCCATAAAATGCCCAGATGGCACAAAACCCCCGCCAAATGACCCCATTTTAGAAAGTAGACACTCCAAGCTATTTGCTGAGAGGCATGGTGAGTATTTTGCAGCTCTCATTTGTTTTTGAAAATAAAGAAAGACAAGAAAATTTTTTTTTTCTTTTTTCAAATTTCGAAACTTTGTGACAAAAAGTGAGGTCTGCAAAATACTCACTATACCTCTCAGCAAATAGCTTGGGATGTCTACTTTCCAAAATGGGGTCATTTGGGGGGGGTTTGTGCCACCTGGGCATTCCATGGCCTCCGAAACTGTGATAGGCAGTGAAGAGTGAAATCAAAAATTTACAGCCTTAGAAAGCCTGAAGGCGGTGCCTGGTTTTCGGGGTCCCGTACGCGGCTAGACTCCCAAAAAGTCTCACACATGTGGTATCCCCGTACTCAGGAGAAGCAACAGAATGTATTTTGGGGTGTATTTTCACATATTCCCATGGCATGTTTGAGCAATATATCATTTAGTGACAACTTTGTGCAAAAAAAAAAAATTGTCTCTTTCCCGCAACTTGTGTCACAATATAAAATATTCCATGGACTCGACATGACTCTCAGCAAATAGCTTGGGGTGTCTACTTTCCAAAATGGGGTCATTTGGGGGGGTTTTGAACTGTCCTGGCATTTTATGCACAACATTTAGAAGCTTATGTCACACATCACCCACTCTTCTAACCACTTGAAGACAAAGGCCTTTCTGACACTTTTTGATTACATGAAAAATATATTTTTTTTTGCAAGAAAATTACTTTGAACCCCCACACATTATATATTTTTTTAAAGCAAATGCCCTACAGATTAAAATGGTGGGTGTTTCATTTTTTTTTTTTCACACAGTATTTGCGCAGCGATTTTTCAAACGCATTTTTTGGGGAAAAAACACACTTTTTTAAATTTTAATGCACTAAAACACACTATATTGCCCAAATGTTTGATGCAATAAAAAAGATGATCTTAGGCCGAGTACATGGATACCAAACATGACATGCTTTAAAATTGCGCACAAACGTGCAGTGGCGACAAACTAAATACATTTTTAAAAGCCTTTAAAAGCCTTTACAGGTTACCACTTTAGATTTACAGAGGAGGTCTACTGCTAAAATTACTGCCCTCGATCTGACCTTCGCGGTGATACCTCACATGCATGGTGCAATTGCTGTTTACATTTGACGCCAGACCGAAGCTTGCGTTCGCCTTAGCGCGAGAGCAGGGGGGACAAGGGTGCTTTTTTTTTTTTTCTTTATTATTTTTCTGCTTTTTTATCTTATTTTTAAACTGTTCCTTTCATTTTTTTTTTTTTAAATCATTTTTATTGTTATCTCAGGGAATGTAAATATCCCCTATCATAGCAATAGGTAGTGACAGGTACTCTATTTTGAAAAAATTGGGGTCTATTAGACCCTAGATTTCTCCTCTGCCCTCAAAGCATCTGACCACACCAAGATCGGTGTGATAAACTGCTTTCCCAAATTCCCAATGGCGATGTTTACATCCGGCGAAATCTAAGTCATAAAATGCTCGTAGCCTCCGGTTTCTTAGGCCATAGAGATGTTTGGAGCCACTCTGGTCTCTGATCAGCTCTAAGGTCAGCTGGCTGAATCACCGACTGCATTCTCGGGTTCCCTGTTGAGACAGGAGAGCCAGAGAAAAACACGGAAGACGGTGGGGGAAGGGGGCATTCCCTCCCACTGCTTGTAAAAGCAGTCTAGAGGCTAATTAGCCGCTAGGATTGCTTTTACATGAAAGCCGACCGCTGGCTGAAAAGAATGATACTAAGATGATACCCAAACCTGCAGGCATCATTCTGGTATAACCATTCAAAGTCGTGAATTGCGTACCTGAAGACAAAAAAATGGTTAACAATAAAGCACAGTAAACGGTAAAGTATAAAAAATTGCATACCTGAAAAGCAAACATGATAAAACATAATAACAATAAAGCATTGCAGAATAGAATACAGTAAAAAAAGAGCAAAACAATAAAGAGAGAATAGAGAGAGAGAGAACAATAAAACGACAACTATTTTTTTTTATTTTATATTTTTGTATGTGTTTTTTTTTTTTTTTACACTTTTTTTTGTAACTGTAACTTTTATAACTGTAACCGGTTCCAGGTTCGGGTCTCTCAAAATGCGATGGCATCTTGGGAGACCCTGTGAAAGTGTGCCCTAGTCTGTGCAATGCTGTACCCTACGCTAATACTCAACTAGTGTATGGTAGCGTTCAAAACATTCACCAATGCAAAGACCAGGATTGTCAGGACAGGAGGGACAATAATAGCGGGTGTCACGCTTATATCCGCGCTTGCTGCAGACACAACATCTTTTTGGGGATGTTCGCCGGGTAGGGGTACTCGGGAGGACATATAGAAAATGCCTCTCATGCAGCCGACTGCATTTGGTTGGGGATGTGAATGGGGGAAGTACGGGCGCTGCAGAAGTGGTGTGTTCCCAATTAGGATTGGCGAATGCAGCAGGAAGGGCATTATGGGCACGACGGGCCTGTGTTTGTCTTTTTGGTGGCAGTGGGACACTACTTGTGCTTGCCACTTCACCAGCTTGAACTGCACTTATGGGACTCGCCACGTCACCAAGTGTTACTGCAGTGCTGCTTTGACTACGACCGGGGTGTACTAGGCCGCTGGTGCTTGTCAGTTCACCAAAACGCTACCAAAAAAACTGTTAGCGATCGCAGGGATCAGGCCTGACTCTGCGAATGCTGCAGTTATGTGTTTAGTGTTTTTTAAGTGACAGTGATCGATCCATACTGCACTTGGGTGGGCTGGGCTGGGCCGGGCGGAGGGGCAAAACGCAGGTGCTAGCAGGTATCTGGGCTGATCCCACTAACACTGCGTTTGTGGGAACCCTAAACTGCTGGGGACGCTAGTATAGATCTGATCACATCAGATATTGATCTGATCAGATACTATACCACTAAGGGAGGTGTACGGTGCGTGCGTGGGTGTTAGCGGTACTGGCGCTAACCTGACGCTGCCTGGGGCTGGTGCTTGCCAGTTCACCAAAACGCTACCAAAAAAACTGTTAGCGATCGCAGGGATCAGGCCTGACTCTGCGAACGCTGCAGTTATGCGTTTAGTGTTTTGTAAGTGACAGTGATCGATCGATACTGCACTTGGGTGGGCTGGGCCGGGCGGAGGGGCAAAACGCAGGTGCTAGCAGGTATCTGGGCTGATCCCGCTAACACTGCATTTTTGGGAACCCTAAACTGCTGGGGACGCCAGTATAGATCTGATCAGATCAGATATTGATCCGATTAGATACTGTACCACTAAGGGAGGTGTACGGTGCGTGCATGGGTGTTAGCGGTACTGGCGCTAATCTGACGCTGCTTGGGGCTGGTGCTTGCCAGTTCACCAAAACGCTACCAAGAAATCTGTTAGCGATTGCAGGGATCAGACCTGACTCTGCAAACGCTGCAGTTATGCGTTTAGTATTTTGTAAGTGACAGTGATCGATCGACACTGCACTTGGGTTCGCTGGGCTGGGCCGGGCGGAGGGGCAAAACGCAGGTGCTAGCAGGTATCTGGGCTGATCCCGCTAACACTGCATTTTTGGGAACCCTAAACTGCTGGGGACGCTAGTATAGATCTGATCGGATCAGATATTGATCCGTTCAGATACTATACCACTAAGGGAGGTGTATGCTGCGCGCGTGGGTGTTAGCGGTACTGGCGCTAATCTGACGCTGCCTGGGGCGACGCATATCACCGCCGGGCGATCAGGGGGCTAAACCTTTATTCGGTAATAAACGGCGGGTGCCCTGACACTATAAAAAATAAACTAACTAACCAGCGTCAACCGTAACGGTTATACGGTGATCAGTGGTGAAAAGGTTAACTAGGGGGCAATCAAGGGGTTAAAACATTTATTAGATAGTATATGGGGGTCCCTGACGCTATAAAACGCTGACGGCGAACCTAAATATTTACGTCCCTAACTAGCGTCACCAGCGACACTAATACAGCAATCAGAAAAATGATTGCTTAGCGACACTGGTGACGGGGGGTGATCAAGGGGTTAAAACTTTATTAGGGGGGGTTAGGGGGGTATCCTAGACCTACAGGGGGCTAATACTCACTGCCCTACGACTTCTAACTGTTACAAACTGACACCATGCAGTAATCAGAAAAAAATATATACTGCTTGGTGTCAGTGTGACAGGCAGCGGGGAGGGGTGATTGGGGGGGATCAGTGGGCGATCGGGGGGGGGGTCGGGGGTGTAAAGTATGCCTGGCATGTTCTACTATGTGTGTGTGTGTTTTGCACTCACATGTCTTCTCTCCTCGGCGCCGGAACGGAAACTGCCGAGCCGAGGAGAGATGACACCACATCCTCTGCCTGTGTGTACTACACACAGGCAGGGGAGGATTCCCATTGGCTGGGAGCGATCGCGAGGGGGGGGCCACGATCGGATGGCCTCCCCCTCATCACGGAACGCTCCCAGACAAATGCCGACCGCCGCTGGCACCGGGGGGGGGGTCCGATAGGGTACGTGATTCTGCCTGCCCGTGCCATTCTGCCGCAGTATATCTGCGTTAGGCGGTCGGCAATGGTTAAAAAAGTGAGTTCCGTATCAATAGACAGTAGTGGCCAAAAAGGATTAGGACAAGAATGAGAAATGCTGGAGTCAGAATGCTAGTCTTTAATATTTGGACACATTCCAAATTAAAAAGTCCGGACCTGAAAAGTGTTTGTGATTGATGTCCAAAAATTAAAATGATGTTGGTTTTACACACACAGGAACTTTTGAGCCAAGAAGAGGCTGGGCTCAGCAGCCAGACGACGACTGAGTGCAGAATCCCTCCCCTGCGTCCTCCCAAAAAAAGGGCCAGGAAGAGCCAACAACTGGATGAAGCCACAGCTGAGTTCCTAACTAGGGCTACATCGGTGATCACCACAGCAACCGAAAGTGCTTAAGGGTTTGGCTGTTTTACAGCTAATAAGCTCCGTGAGATTGACGCAGATTAAAGGGAGCTATGTGAGGGTATAATCATCCAGCTCCTCAGCAAGGCCAGGAAACGAGAGCTAACCACTAAATCACATGTGTGTCATTTGGACCACACACCTCCACCTCCTCCACAACAAACCTACCCACCTCAGCAAAAATACCCACCCCAGCAAGCCCACCCCAGCAAGCCCACCCACCCCAGCCAGCCCACCCACCTCAGCAGCATGGTGGTCAGTGGCAAAATCAGCCCCAGGATCCACAACAAGGCCAGTAGTCTAGAGAGTTTAGGGGCTACTAATTTAGCATGTTGTATTTTTTGATTTGAGTATGATTTAATAGGCTATATATTTTTATTTTTCTGTGTATCATTTGCTCTTTTGGTTTCTAATTTTGAATTTTGAATTGTGATGACAGAGAATATGTCTAATAATTTAGTAATTGTATTTATGTTGTGAATGCACAATAAACAAAATTACCAAAAAAAAAGACATTTTTTTATTGATATCACTAGAACACAAATCCTATGTAAAATATGTTTGTCTGTACTCTGTCAGTATCCCCAGCAAAGCAGATTTATTATTAAGCTATTAAAAAGAAGAAGAGAATGTGCGCTGCATTTAGAAATTTCTTAATTTGACACGTCACAAATGTGCTATCTCCATTACGAACGCTAGTATTACAAGACCCACCGTTTCGTGCTGGTCCTTGCTTCAGAGCATGCGTTTTTGTACTTTGGACTGAAGTCCGATGGTTTTTGTGTACACACGATCGGACTTTGCTCCATCGGACTTTTGTTGCCGGAAAGTTTGTCCGTTCACACAGCCAACAAAAGTCTGATGAAAACCGAAAAAGTTTGTCTGATGGAGCATACACACGGTTGGATGTTGCCCCAAAACAGCTAATTTGCATGTTTGTTGTCAAAAAGTCAGATCGGGCCTTAAGACTTACCATACCTGCAAAGCAAATACAAAAAAAAATAGCAAAAAATAAAACATTTTTTAACGCAACCTGTGCCTAAAATATATATATATGCCGAAGCATGGGGGCATCCGCCCCAAAAGTTAGGAGCAAATCGCTCCTCCACCCCTGCTGCCCCCCTGCTTCGGCATGAATGCTCTTTTTTTAACTGTGGTGGTGAAATCACCTCCGACAGCGCTCGAGTCGCGGCTTTATGTATCATGGGAGCAAACGCTGTTGCTGTCAAGATAAATAAATCCGCTTTGCAGCTGAATGGCGTACCTGAAAATAAAAAAATGGTTAACAATAAAACACAATAAAACATTGCAGAATAGAATACAGTAAAAAAGAGCAGAACAACAGAGAGAGAATAGAGAGAGAGAGAACAATAAAACGACAACTATTTATTTTATTTTTTTTATATTTTTTGTGTTTTTTTTTTTTTTACTTTTTTTTTTTCACTTTTATTTGTAACTGTAACGGTTCGGTTCCAGGTTCAGCTCTCTCAAAATGCTATGGCATCTTGGGAAACCCTGTGAAAGTGTGTCCTAGTCTGTGCAGTGCTGTACCCTATGCTAATACTCAACTAGTGTATGGTAGCGTTCAAAACATTCACCAATGCAAAGACCAGGATTGTCAGGACAAGAGGGAAAAAATAGCACATGTCACGCCTATATCCGTGCTTTCTACAGACACAACATTTTCTTTGGGGGGGCTCTTTGGGTAGGTGTACTCGGGAGGACATACGGAAAATGCCTCTCATGCAGCCGGCTTACTGCATTTGGATTGGGAAGGTGAGGTGGAGCACTGTCTGGAAACAGAAGGGCTCTGACGATCTCTTCCTGGAATTTAAGGAAGGATCCAGTCCGTCCTGAAGCTCTGTATAGCACAATTGAAATAAGTATACAGACACTTTCTTGTACCAGCGTCTGTCCTTACGGGCAATTAGGTACGACACCAACAACTGGTCGTTGAGGTCCACCCCTCCCATATTAAGGTTATATTCGTGGACACAGAGGGGTTTCTCCACAACACTAGTCGCCGTAGGAATGTGGACCGTCGTGTCTGCATGAAGGGAGGAAAGAACGAAAAATTCTTATTTTCCCTCCACTTCACAGCGAGCAAATTATTTCACTTGAAGCAGGCTCTCTTCCCCAGCCTAAGATGGTAATCTACAAGCCTCTAGGGTAAGCCCCTGCGATTAGGTCGCACGGTGCCACATGCGCCAATTTGATGATCAAACAAGTGACTAAAAAGTGGCATGCTCGTGTAATAATTGTCCACATAAAAATAGTACCCCTTTCCGAATAAGGGTCACACCAAGTCCCACACAGTCTTGCAAGCACTCCCTATGTAGTCTGGGCAGTTATCCGGCTCTACGTGACTATCTCTTCCTTCAAAGATCATAAAACTACATGTATAGCCTGTGGCCCTGTCATAGAGCTTATACATCTTGACCCCGTATCTGGCACGCTTGCTGGGAAGATACTGTTTGAAAGACAAGCAGGCAGAAAACATAATCAGGGACTCATCAACGCAGACATCTTGATATGGAGTAAACAAGGCTGCAAAATGTTGCTTGAAGTGGTTTACGAGGGGCTTTGTAGAGCTGATCATATCCAGGGTCTCCACGAGGACGATAGAGTTCATTGTTGTTGAAGTGCATGAACCGCAAAATCAGCTTCTATCGCGCCCTGGTCATGGAAGCAGAGAACACGGGCATATGGTGAATTGGGTCAGTGGACCAATATGACTGCAACTCACTCTTTTTAGTTATGCCCATGTCGAGGGATAGGCCCAGAAAGGTCTTAAATTCGGAAACCGTAATTGGTTTCCAATCTCTGGCAAGGAAGGACTGGGGATTAGTGGCGATGTATTGACCAGCATACAAATTTCTTTGGTCCACAATAGATCTATAGAGATCTTCGGTGAAAAACAGCGAATAAAAATTAAGTGACGTAAAATCAGCTGTTTCCACCTGAATGCTGGGTTGGCCAGTGAATGGGGGAAGTACGGGTGCTGCAGAAGTGGTGGGCTCCCAATTCAGATTGGCAAATTCTGCAGGAAGGGCACGACTGGCCTGTATTTGTCTTCCTGGTGGCAGCGGGACACTACTTGTGCTTTCCACCTCGCCAGCTTAAACTGCACTTATGGGACTCGCCACGTCACCACGTGTTACTTCAGTGCTGGTTTGGCTACGACCAGGGTGTACTAGGCCGCTGGTGCTTGCCAGTTCACCAGAAGTACTTCTCTGTTCCATACGAGAGCCCTGCGGTTCTTGCACCTCAACAGCAGAAGAAGAAGATCGGGTCTGGTACGCCTGACCTTGGCAGGGACCACAGCTCCGTCGTCAGAGCTATCTGTCATGGAGCCGCTGTCGTCTACAGGATCGTATTCTGAGCCTGAATCTGACAGATGAGTGACTTCTTCACTATCTGTCATGCTCAGAAATGTGTAAGCCTCTTCACTAGTGTACCTTTGATTTGCCATTTTGGGCTCTAAATTTACTGGTACACTAGTGAGACTCACAGGTAAAAGAGCTCCTAGGCTGTCAGCAACTGTATCAAAACGCTACCAAAAAAACTGTTAGCGATCACAGGGATCAGGCCTGACTCTGCGAACGCTGCAGTTATGTGTGTTGTGTTTTGAAAGTGACAGTGATAGATCGATATTGCACTTGGGTGGGCTGGGCTGTATTGGGCGGAGGGGCAAAACGCAGGTGCTAGCAGGTATCTGGGCTGATCCCACTAACACTGCATTTTTGGGAACCCTTAACTGCTGGGGACGCTAGTATAGATCTGATCAGATCAGGTATTGATCTGTTCAGATACTATACCACTAAGGGAGGTGTATGCTGCATGCGTGGGTGTTAGCTGTACTGGCACTAATCTGACCCTGCCTGGGGCAACACAGACCCTAACTGATATCACCCGCCGGGCGATCAGGGGGTTAAACCTTTATTGGGTAATAAACCATGGATATAAAAAACAAACTAACTAACCAGCTTGACCCGTAACACTTATACAGTGATCACTGGTGAAAGGGTTAACTAGGGGGCAATCAGGGGGTTAAAACCTTTATTACGTAGTATATGGGGTTACCTGATGCTATAAAAAGCTGACAGTGATCCTAAATACCTACCTGGCTAACTAGCGTCACCTGTGACGCTAATACAGCGATCAGAAAAAAGATTGCTTAGTGACACTGGCGACAGGGGATGAAAGTGTTAACTGGGGGGTATTCAAGGGGTTAAACCTTTATTAGGGGGGTTAGGGGGGTACCCTAGACCTAAAGGGGCCTACCACTAACTGCCCTAACACTTATTACAGTCACAAATGACACCAAATGCAGTGATCAGTAAAAAAATAAACACTGCTATTGGTGACACTGTGACTGGGGGTGCAGGGGGTGATCGGGGGGTGATCGAGGGGTGATCGGGGGGGTTTTAAGTGCCTATCTGTACTGGTGTTAGTGTAGTATTGGTGCAGACTAGGGATGAGCTTTGAGTTTGAGTCGAACCCATGTTCGACTCGAACATCGTGTGTTCGACCGTTCGCCGAATTGCGAACGTTATGGGCCGTTTGCGCCAAATTCGAGTGGCGCGTCACGGCCCATACAGTAGGTGACCGCGATATTGTGTCAATCTCGCCGCATTTCTCGGTGAGATTTGACACCTGCGAGCCCCGTCGCAGGAGCCAGCGCCGAGATGGCTCACTCATCGGGAAAGGAAAACTTTGTTTTCCTTCCCCGATGAGTGACAGGCAGTGCTGACAGCTGTCTGGTATGAATCCTGAGGCGGGAACACCGCGCCAAATTTTAAATGAAAAAAACGGCGTGGGTTCCCCCCCAGGGGCATACCAGGCCCTTAGGTCTGGCATGGATTGTAAGGGGAACCCCCTACGCCGAAAAATCCTGGCGTCATAAGGGGGCGTGACCCCAGAGTCCCTGCGCATGCTGGGACAATGACGTCGTAAGGGGGCGGGGTCACCGCCTATATAAATGGCTCCGCAGCTCGCACACAGCATTCGAGCCGGAGAGAGCGTCGTGTCAACATCGGGGAAGAAGAGAAGAAGAGAAGAAGCGGCGAGACAGCGGCAGCAGACCGGGCCCCTCGCTGGCAATAGAGCTGGAAGAAGATAGCGGCGGGGCCCGGGAGAAGAGGCCGAAGTTGGAAGGAGACCCCCGAAGTCGGAAGAAGATCCCGGAACTGACTAATAAATGACTCTTAAAACCTGTGTACTGTGTTTTTTTTATATTGACACTTTTCCCCAGGTGAATGGGTAGGGGTACCATGTACCCCATACTCATTCACACAGGGTGGGGGGCCGGGATCTGGGGGCCCCCTTATTAAAGGGGGCTCCCGGATTCCGATAAGCCCCCCGCCCGCAGACCCCGACAACCAACCGCCAGGGTTGTCGGGAAGAGGCCCTTGTCCTCATCAACATGGGGACAAGGTGCTTTGGGGTGAGGGGGCCCCCGCAGGGCACCCCCCTCCCCCAAGGCACCCACCCCCCCATGTTGAGGGCATGCGGCCTGGTACGGCTCAGGAGGGGGGGCGCCCGCTCGTCCCCACCCCCTTTCCTGGCCGGCCGGGCTGCATGCTCGGATAAGGGTCTGGTATGGATTTGGGGGGGACCCCCACGCCGATTTTTCGGCGTAGGGGGTTCCCCTTACAATCAATGCCAGACCTAAGGGCCTGGTATGCCCCTGGGGGGGGAACCCACGCCGTTTTTTTCATTTAAAATTTGGCGCGGTGTTCCCGCCTCAGGATTCATACCAGACAGCTGTCAGCACTGCCTGTCACTCATCGCGGAAGGAAAACAAAGTTTTCCTTTCCCGATGAGTGAGCCAGCGCGACATGCACAGTACCCTGTCGCCGAGAACCAGCGTGATGGTGTCGCGCTGGAAACACAATCTCGCGGTCAGGTACTGTAATTCACTGCGGCATCACAGTGTATTGCTGGCTGATGATTGGCCAAGCATGCACTATGACCCGCATGCTTGGCCAATCACAGCGCCGTCTGCACAGAGAGCCGTAATTGGCTCAGGGGGTTTAGTACATGCCCCACACTATATAAGGCCGCCTGCGTGACGGCCTTGTGTAGTGTGTTGAGGCAGCGGAGAGAATTAGACAGAGAAAGAGACAGTGTCATTTGATTTAAGTTAGATAGAGTAGGCATGCGAGTCAGTTAGCTGCACCTAAAGTGTATTGTGTATGTATATATCCCAGGTGTTTTGTGTATATATATATACACTGTATTCAGTTTAACCCAGATCCGTTTCTGTTATTCTCTTTCTAATATACTGACAGGCAGGCAGGTGTTTTTACAGTATTTACAGTTAGTGTACTGTGTACCCTGCACAGTTGCACCTATAGCTACCTGAAGACAAGTGCTGGTGTTCTTCTTCTGATGCTATTAATACCACAAGCAGGCAGCTTGAAGTATTTACAATTAGTGTACCGTGTACCCTGCACAGTTGCACCTATAGCTACCTGAAGACAAGTGCTGGTGTTCTTCTTCTGATCCTATTAACACCACAGGCAGGCAGCTTGAAGTATTTCCAGTTAGTGTACTGTGTACCCCTGCACAGTTGCAACTATAGCTACCTGAAGACAAGTGCTAATGTTCTTTTTCTGATCCTATTAATACCACAGGCAGGCATTCTGCTAGCTGCAGTATAATCAGTATATATATATATATATATATATATATATACATCCAAGTTTTGTGCAGCTACATCTCACTGCAGGCCATTGGTATGTCTGGAAGGCCAACAAGGAGAGGCAGGCAGTCACAAGCCAATAAAAGAGGGCAAGCAGGCTCCGTGTTTAGAGGCAACAGTGCTGGTCGTGGACATGTTGCATCCCATCAGCACGTGGCCGTGGGACACGCTTGTCCTTTTCTTCGGCAGCTGGCCGTATTGAGCCGAAACATGCGGAAGACTTGGTAGAGTGAATTACCAAGCCATCCTCATCCTCTCTCACCCAGGCTCAGGGTACTTTGTCTGGCAAAGCAGCTGCCAACGCAGCCTCTTCCCTCAGCTTAATGGCATCAGTCACTCCTTCCCTAGCCCCACCATGTCCTCCAAAGGAGTCCCCCAAACTGTTTGACCACAGTGTTGGGTACATGCTCCAGGAGGATGCCCAGCGTTTTGAAGGCTCCGATGATGGTACTCAGCTAGAGGAAGGCAGTAACCTGAGCCCAGACAGAGGGGGTGCCCAAGAAGGACAGCAATCTGGCAGTCATGTTTCCCCAGCTGCAGCATACTGCCAGCTTTGCTCCAGTGATGAGGAGGGAGGGCATGATGAGGTCACTGACTCCACATGGGTGCCTGATAGAAGAGAGGAGGAGGAGGAGGCACATCACCAACAAGGCAGGATTCCCTCCAGGGGCCAGCTTAAGGGCAGCACACCGAATGCATCACACCGCAGAGCTCCGCATGTGCAGGACGCTGCTGTCTCTGCACATTATTCCAAAAGTTCTTTGGTGTGGGCCTTTTTTGACACGAGTGCATCAGATCCCACCGCTGCTATTTGCAACATATGTCTCAAGCGTATTTCGAGTGGCCAAAACATCACCCGCTTGGGCGCCACATGCTTAACCAGACATATGTTGAACTGCCATGCAGTTCGTTGGCAAGCGTACCTAAAAGACCCACACCAAAGAACAAAGAGGACCTCTCCTTGTTTCTCATCAGCTGGGATCTCCAACCCCACTATACCTTCAGTCCTCTCTGAGACCTGCACTGAGAGGAATGAAGGTGTAGAATTAGGTGTGTCACAGCCAAGTACTTCTGGGCAATCTGCTATCGGTACACCAATGTCAGATTGTACCAGGCAAATTTCCCTGCCCCAGCTGCTGCACCAGCCATCCACAGGCCCAGTGGTTGAATGCTAGCTTGGCTAAATTGCTAGCACTTCAACTGCTGCCTTTTCAGTTGGTAGACTCTGCCCCCTTCCGTGAGTTTGTGGAATGCGCGGTTCATCAGTGGTAGGTTCCCAAACGCCACTTTTTCTCATGGAAGGTGATTCCGGCTCTCTACCGGCATGTGGAAGGCAATGTCTTGGCCTCTCTGGACAGGGCGGTCAGCGGTAAGGTGCATATTACCGCTGACTCATAGTCCAGCAGGCATGGACAGGGACGTTACCTATCTTTCAAGGCGCATTGGGTGACTCTGCTGGCAGCGGGGAAGGATGCAGGACAAGGTGCAGTAGTGTTGGAGGTTGTTCCGCCACCACGCCTCCAAAATGCTACTACTGGTGATTCTGACACACCTCTCTACTCCACCCCCTCCTCTTCTTCTTCCTCCATGGCCTCTTCCTGTGCTTTGTCCTCGGAACCAGCGGTGCGTTCAAGGGGCTACACAAGTACGCAGGCCAAAAGATGCCATGCGGTACTTGAGCTGGTGTGCTTGGGGGACAGGAGCCAAACTGGGGCAGAGATTCTGTCAGCTCTGCAGGGGCAGGCCCAGAGGTGGTTGACGCCACGCCAGCTTAAGGCAGAAATGGTGGTTTGCGACAATGGCACCAACCTCCTCCCCACCCTCCGACAGGGACAAATGACCCATGTGCCCTGTTTGGCACATGTCTTTAACTTGGTGGTGCAGCGGTTCTTCAGGCAGGCCAGGAAAGTCTGTGTGCATTTCCGACGGTCATGTAATGCCAGTGCTCGGCTGGCTGACCTCCAAAAGGAATTTAACCTGCCCAAGAACCGTCTAATCTGTGACATGCCCACTAGGTGGAACTCAATGTTGGCCATGCTGCTGTGGCTGCACATGCAGAAGAGGGCCATCAATGAGTACCTGTGCAACTATGGCACCAGGACAGGGTCAGGGGAGCTTGTTTTTTTTCCCCATGCCAGTGGGCCTTAATCAGGGATGCATATACGGTCCTGTCACCATTTGAGGAGGCCACGAGGATGGTGAGCAGTGACAGTGCATGCATCAGTGACACTGTCCTCCTTGTCCACCTGTTGGAGCACACGCTACGTGGAATAATGGACAGGGCACTTGAGGCAGAACAGAGGCAGGAAGAGGACTTCCTTAGCTCTCAAGGCCCCCTTTATCCAGACAGTGTTCCTGCGTGCCCGCCGATCACACAGGAAGAGGAGGAGGAGGAGGAGGATTGTGACAGCATGGAGTTGGAGCCTGGCACTCAGCATCAGCAGCAGTCTCTAAGGGATCATTTACAGTCCCAAGAAACCCATGGACTTGTACGTGGCTGGGAGGAGGTGGCTGCGGATCATGTCGTCCTTAGTGACCCAGAGGACTCCGGACCGAATGCCTCAGCAAACCTACGCTGCATGGCCTCCCTAATCCTGTAAAGCCTGCGGAAGGATCCTCGTTTTCGTGGTATCAAGGAGAGGGATCAATACTGGCTGGCAACCCTCCTTGATCCACGTTACAAGGGTAAGATTTCGGACCTTATCTTGCCATCGCAGAGGAAGCCGAGGATGAAACATCTTTGGGAGGCCTTGCAGAAAGGTCTGTGCAAAGCGTTCCCAGAGACTGAGAGGTTACAAACTCCTGTTTGCAGCCCTGTTTAACAGGGGCGTGTAATTACAATTTTTGATGAAATATTTTGCAAGGAGGGTTCGTTGCTGTGCTCCAACTAGAGTATTTGTAAGGGGTTGCAGTGTTGTGGCACCAGCACCAGTGCCTAAGGCCCAATTTTTCAGCCCCTGTTTAACAGGGGCGTGTAATTACAATTTTTGATGCAATACTTTGCAGCAGGGCTCGTTCCTGTGCTCCAACTAGAGTATTGGTGAGGGGTTGCAGTGTTGTAGAACCAGTGCCTAAGGCCCAATTTTTCAGCCCCTGTTCAACAGGGACATGTAATTACAATTCTTGATCTAATATTTCACAGCAGGGCCCGTTTCTGCGCCCACCAAGAGTAACTGTGAGGACTTACAGTGTTGTGGCACCAGCACCACCACCAAAGGCCCAATTTTTCTGCCCCTGTTTAACAGGTGCATGTAATTACAATTCTTGATCTAATATTTCACAGCAGGGCCCGTTCCTGCGCCCACCAAGAGTAACTGTGAGGGCTTACAGTGTTGTGGCAACACCAACACCTAAGGCCCCAATTTCTGCAGAGTATATAGGGCAGGCCCCTACTTTCAAACATCCAATTTACAAATGACTCCTACTTGCAAACAGAAGGAGACAACAGGAAGTGAGATGAAATCTACCCCTAGGAAGGGAAATTCTCTCCTGTAAGAGTTAATATGGGAAAAATGTGTCTCCTCTCCACTGATGCTTTATCAACAATCCTTGTTTCACTAAAAACCCCAAATTGTCAAAAAAAATTGTCATTGGGACAGAAAGTGAGGTAAAATCTTCTGAAGAGGTGCACAGACAGCAAAACAAATGTCACAGGGGTGATAACCCTTCCCTATGTTTTCCAAAAAGCTTAAAATAGATTTTTTTGGCTAGAGCTACACTTTAAAAATGTACCAGTTCAAAATTACAAACAGATTCTACTTAACAACAAACCTACAGTCCCTGTCTTGTTTGCACCACCTGTATACTGCTGTTCAGAGTATATAGGGCCTGGGGGCCGCACACCTTTCCCTTTTTAATTTGGGTGCGGGGTTCCCCTTAATATCCATACAAGACCCAAAGGGCCTGGTAATGGACTGGGAGGGGTACCCATGCCGTTTGTCTCACTGATTTTCATCCATATTGCCGGGACCCGACATTACATTAAAGCCGCAAGCAGTTTTTAAATGACTTTTATTCCTTTAAAAATGTAATTTTGTACAGGGACTGTTCTAAGCACGGGAAACATGCGCCACTTTACAGGCATACTATAGACACCCCCAGGTATGAAATTTAAAGGAATATTTAACTTTTTTTTCACTTTAACCACTTAAGGACCGCCTCATGCCGATGCACGTCGGCAAGGCGGCACCGGCAGGCAAAATCACGTACATCTACGTGATCTGCCTCTCGCGGGTGGGGGGTCCGATAGGACCCCCCTCCGGTGCCCGAGGCGGTCCTCTTTTGTCCCCTGGCGATTGGAGGTGAGGGGGAGGCCATCCGTTCATGGACCCCCCCTCGCGATCGCCGCCCGCCAATGAGAACATTCCTTTGAAGCTGTATGCTAAACAGCAGCAAAGGAAATGATGTCATCTCTCCTCGGCTCGGTATTTTCCGTTCCGGCGCCGAGGAGAGAAGACCTCCACTGTGAGTGAAAACACACTACACACACAGTAGAACATGCCAGGCACACAAAACACCCCCGATCCACCCCCGATCGCCCCCCAATCACCCCCCAATCACCCCCCCGTCACAAACTGACACCAAGCAGTGTTTTGTTTTTTTTTCTGATTACTGCATGGTGTCAGTTTGTGACAGTTACTGTGTTAGGACAGTTAGGGTTAGCCCCCTTTAGGTCTAGGGTACCCCCCTAACCCCCCCTAATAAAGTTTTAACCCCTTGATCACCCCCCGTCACCAGTGTCACTAAGCAATCATTTTTCTGATCGCTGTATTAGTGTCGCTGGTGACGCTAGTTAGGGAGGTAAATATTTAGGTTCGCCGTCAGCGTTTTATAGCAAAAGGGACCCCCATATACTACCTAATAAATGTTTTAACCCCTTGATTGCCCCCTAGTTAACCCTTTCACCACTGATCACCGTATAACCGTTACGGGTGACGCTGGTTAGTTCCTTTATTTTTTATAGTGTCAGGGCAGTACCGCTAACACCCACGCACGCAGCATATGCCTCCCTTAGTGGTATGGTATCTGAACGGATCAATATCTATACTAGCGTCCCCAGCAGTTTAGGGTTCCCAAAAACGCAGTGTTAGCGGAATCAGCCCAGATACCTGCTAGCACCTGCGTTTTTCCCCTCCGCCCGGCCCAGCCCACCCAAGTGCAGTATCGATCACTGTCACTTACAAAACACTAAACACATAACTGCAGCATTCGCAGAGTCAGGCCTGATCCCTGCGATCGTTAACAGTTTTTTTGGTAGCATTTTGGTGAACTGGCAAGCACCAGCCCCAGGCAGCGTCAGGTTAGCGCCAGTACCGCTAACACCCACGCACGCACCGTACACCTCCCTTAGTGGTATAGTATCTGAACGGATCAATATTTGATCCGATCAGATCTATACTAGCGTCCCCAGCAGTTTAGGGTTCCCAAAAACGCAGTGTTAGCGGGATCAGCGCAGATAACTGCTAGCACCTGCGTTTTGCCCCTCCGCCCGGCCCAGCCCACCCAAGTGCAGTATCGATCGATCACTGACACTTACAAAACACTAAACGCATAACTGCAGCGTTCGCAGAGTCAGGCCTGATCCCTGCGATCGCTAACAGATTTTTTGGTAGCGTTTTGGTGAACTGGCAAGCACCAGCGGCCTAGTACACCCCGGTCTTAGTCAAACCAGCACTGCAGTAACACTTGGTGACGTGGCGAGTCCCATAAGTGCAGTTCAAGCTGGTGAGGTGGCAAGCACAAGTAGTGTCCCGCTGCCACCAAGAAGACAAACACAGGCCCGTCGTGCCCATAGTGCTCTTCCTGCTGCATTCGCCAATCCTAATTGGGAACCCACCACTTCTGCAGCGCCCGTACTTCCCCCATTCACATCCCCAACCAAATGCAGTCGGCTGCATGAGAGGCATTTTCTTTATGTCCTCCCGAGTACCCCTACCCAACGAACACCCCAAAAAAGATGTCGTGTCTGCAGCAAGCGCGGATATAGGCGTGACACCCGCTAATATTGTCCCTCCTGTCCTGACAATCCTGGTCTTTGCATTGGTGAATGTTTTGAACGCTACCATTCACTAGTTGAGTATTAGCCTAGGGTACAGCAATGCACAGACTAGGCACACTTTCACAGGGTCTCCCAAGATGCCATCGCATTTTGAGAGACCCGAACCTGGAACCGGTTACAGTTATAAAAGTTAGTTACAAAAAAAGTGTAAAAAAAATAAAATAAAAAATATCTAAAATAAAAAAAAATAGTTGTCGTTTTATTGTTCTCTCTCGCTCTATTCTCTCTCTCTATTGTTCTGCTCTTTTTTACTGTATTCTATTCTGCAATGTTTTATTGTTATTATGTTTTATCATGTTTGTTTTTCAGGTATGCAATTTTTTATACTTTACTTTTTACTGTGTTTTATTGTTAACCATTTTTTTGTCTTCAGGTACGCCATTCACGACTTTGAGTGGTTATACCAGAATGATGCCTGCAGGTTTAGGTATCATCTTGGTATCATTCTTTTCAGCCAGCGGTCGGCTTTCATGTAAAAGCAATCCTAGCGGCTAATTAGCCTCTAGACTGCTTTTACAAGCCGTGGGAGGGAATGCCCCCCCCCACTGTCTTCCGTGTTTTTCTCTGGCTCTCCTGTCTCAACAGGGAACCTGAGAATGCAGCCGGTGATTCAGCCAGCTGACCATAGAGTTGATCAGAGACCAGAGTGGCTCCAAACATCTCTATGGCCTAAGAAACCGGAAGCTACGAGCATTTCATGACTTAGATTTTGCCGGATGTAAACAGCGCCATTGGGAAATTGGGAAAGCATTTTATCACACCGATCTCGGTGTGGTCAGATGCTTTGAGGGCAGAGGAGAGATCTAGGGTCTAGGACCCCAATTTTTTCAAAAAAGAGTACCTGTCACTACCTGTTGCTATCATAGGGGATATTTACATTCCCCGAGATAACAATACAAATGATTAAAAAAAAAATGAAAGGAACAGTTTAAAAATAAGATAAAAAAGCAAAAAAATAATAAAGAAAAAAAAAAAAAAAAAAGCACCCCTGTCGCCCCCTGCTCTCGCGCTAAGGCAAATGCAAGCGGCGGTCTGTCGTCAAACGTAAACAGCAATTGCACCATGCATGTGAGGTATCACCGCGAAGGTCAGATCGAGGGCAGTAATTTTTGCAGTAGACCTCCTCTGTAAATCTAAAGTGGTAACCTGTAAAGGCTTTTAAAGGCTTTTAAAAATGTATCTATTTTGTTGCCACTGCACGTTTGTGCGCAATTGTAAAGCATGTCATGTTTGGTATCCATGTACTCGGCCTAAGATCATCTTTTTTATTTCATCAAACATTTGGGCAATATAGTGTGTTTTAGTGCATTAAAATTTAAAAAAGTGTGTTTTTTCCCCAAAAAATGCGTTTGAAAAATCGCTGCAAAAATACTGTGTGAAAAAAATGAAACACCCACCATTTTAATCTGTAGATCATTTGCTTTAAAAAATATATATAATGTTTGGGGGTTCAAAGTAATTTTCTTGCAAAAAAAAATAATTTTTTCACGTAAACAAAAAGTGTCAGAAAGGGCTTTGTCTTCAAGTGGTTAGAAGAGTGGGTGATGTGTGACATAAGCTTCTAAATGTTGTGCATAAAATGCCAGGACAGTTCAAAACCCCCCCAAAGGACCCCATTTTGGAAAGTAGACACCCCAAGCTATTTGCTGAGAGTCATGTCGAGTCCATGGAATATTTTATATTGTGACACAAGTTGCGGGAAAGAGACAAATTTCCTTTTTTTTGCACAAAGTTGTCACTAAATGATATATTGCTCAAACATGCCATGGGAATATGTGAAATTACACCCCAAAATACATTCTGCTGCTTCTCCTGAGTACGGGGATACCACATGTGTGAGACTTTTTGGGAGCCTAGCCGCGTACGGGACCCCGAAAACCAAGCACCGCCTTCAGGCTTTCTAAGGGCGTGAATCTTTGATTTCACTCTTCACTGCCTATCACAGTTTCGGAGGCCATGGAATGCCCAGGTGGCACAAACCCCCCCCCCCCCAAATGACCCCATTTTGGAACGTAGACACCCCAAGCTATTTGCTGAGAGGTATGGCGAGTATTTTGCAGACCTCACTTTTTGTCACAAAGTTTTGAAAATTGAAAAAAGAAAAAAAAAATGTTTTTCCTTGTCTTTCTTCATTTTCAAAAACAAATGAGAGCTGCAAAATACTCCACATATGCCCATGGCCTGTGTGAGCAATATATCATTTAGTAACAACAACAAAAAAAAAATGTGTCACTTTCCCGCAACTTGTGTCAAAATATAAAATATTCCATGGACTCAATATGCCTCTCAGCAAATAGCTTGGGGTGTCTACTTTCCAAAATGGGGTCATTTGGGGGGGTTTTGTGCCACCTGGGCATTCCATGGCCTCCGAAACTGTGATAGGCAGTGAAGAGTGAAATCAAAAATTTACACCCTTAGAAACCCTGAAGGCGGTGATTGGATTTCGGGGCCCCGTACGCGGCTAGGCTCCCAAAAAGTCCCACACATGTGGTATCCCCATACTCAGGAGAAGCAGCTGAATGTATTTTGGGGTGCAATTCCACATAGGCCCATGGCCTGTGTGAGCAATATATCATTTAGTGACAACTTTTTGTAAATATTTTTTTTTTTTTTGTCATTATTCAATCAAAATATTCAATGGGTTCAACATGCCTCTCAGCAATTTCCTTGGGGTGTCTACTTTCCAAAATGGGGTCATTTGGGGGGGGTTTGTACTGCCCTGCCATTTTATCACCTCAAGAAATGACATAGGCAGTCATAAACTAAAAGCTGTGTAAATTCCAGAAAATGTACCCTAGTTTGTAGACGCTATAACTTTTGCGCAAACCAATAAATATACGCTTATTGACATTTTTTTACCAAAGACATGTGGCCGAATACATTTTGGCCTAAATGTATGACTAAATTGAGTTTATTGGACTTTTTTTATAACAAAAAGTAGAAAATATCATTTTTTTTCAAAATTTTCGGTCTTTTTCCGTTTATAGCGCAAAAAATAAAAACGGCAGAGGTGATCAAATACCATCAAAAGAAAGCTCTATTTGTGGGAAGAAAAGGACGCAAATTTCGTTTGAGTACAGCATTACATGACCGCGCAATTAGCAGTTAAACCGACGCAGTGCCAAATTGGAAAAAGACCTCTGGTCCTTAGGCAGCATAATGGTTCGGGGCTGAAGTGGTTAAGCATCATTAATATCACTGCTCCCGAAAAAACTGCCATTTTTAAAACTTTTTTTGCATTGATACATGTCCCCTGGGGCAAGACCCGGGTCCCCAAACCCTTTTTAGGACAATACCATGCAAATTAGCCTTTACAATTAGCACTTTTGATTTTGAACGTTCGAGTCCCATAGCCTTCAATGGGGTTCTAAAGTTCGCACAAATTTTCGGTCCGTTTGCAGGTTCTGGTGCGAACTGAACCGGGGGTGTTTGGCTCATCCCTAGTGCAGACTCACACTGATGTCTTTTCTCCTCAGGCGCCAGAACAAAAAGGCTGCATGAGGAGAGATGACATCACTTCCTCTGCTTCTGTTTACATTAAAGAAGCAGAGGAAGCTTCTCATTTGCCAGGAGCGATCGCAAGGGGGTGGCCATGGGTCGGTGGCCTCCCCCTCAGCACGGATTGCTCTTGGAATGAAACTGACTGCCACAGGCACCAGGGGGGCCCGATTGGGAGGCAGGGACATACAGGTACGCCCATATGCCTGCCCGTGCCATTCTATCAACGTACATCTTCGTGCAGCGGTCGGCAGCTGGTTAAAGTCAGAGACCCACGATCCTCAGGTTAGGGGTGCAAGCTACCAAAAAGCCCATCCAAGGCAATGTATACATGAAAACAAGAAAGTGCCTCTCTCCCAACCAGCCACTGTAGTGTAGACACCTTAATGGCTTCAGCCTGTGAGTCTCTGGCAAAGGACCCCCTGACATGTTTTGCCTTTGGTGAAGACTCACAGGCTGAAGCGGTTTTGATGTCTACACTATAGTTGATGCTTGAAAAAGCATCACTTTCTTGTTTTTATGTATGTACTGGGGTGCTGGGAACATGGGAACACTGAGAATGCAGCAATCAGGGCCAAACCCAGGTGGGAGCACTGGGTGCCCTGCACCCAGGCGCCACGAGCTAAGGCAGAGGGGGGCATCGAAGCTCAGGTGCCGCGGATCCCCCTACTGCATGCTCTCTCCACCAGCAAATGATAGCAGCAGTGAGTGGGTCCGAGGAGGAGGAACTGCGCTGCCCTCCCAAGCCACCACTGTAAGGAGAGAGCTTTCTGTTTTCTACCCATTCCCTCTGGTTCCTTGGGTCAGCAGCTGGGGGGAGTGGCTTTGTCTCTGTGTGGAGAGAGCAGCTGTGGGCTCTGCTTTCCCCCTCCATCTCTATCTCATTCTGCTGTACTCGGGAGTGTGCAGAGTGGTGCCCTCTCCTTCCTACTCGGCAGGAAAAAAAAGGGCACAAAAGAGGATCATGGGATATGTAGTCTTGAGGACTGGCAAGCCCCAGCAGTACTAAAAGGGAAACTGCAGCCCCCGGCATGCCCAGCTGAAGGGGAGGGAGAGAGAGCCAGGATATAGGTGGCAAGTGAAACTCTGCATCTGGCAGCAGGTGAGGGTTGCAAATGACATTTTACATCTAGTGGCAGGCAAAGGGGGCAAGTGACACGCTTCATCTAGTGGCAGGCTATGGGTGGCAAGTGACACGCTGCATCCAGTGGCAGACGACAGTGGAAAGTGACATGCTGCATCTAGTGGCAGGCTATGGGTGGCAAGTGATATGCTGCATCTAGTGGCAGGCTATGGGTGGCAAGTGACATGCTGCATCTAGTGGCAGGTGACGGTGGCAAGTGACACGCTGCATCTGGTGGCAGGTGATGGTGGCAAGTGACACGCTGCATCTAGTGGCAGGCTATGGGTGGTAAGTGACACGCTGCAACTAGTGGCAAGCTTTGGGTGGCAAGTGACATGCTGCATCTAGTGGCAGGCGACGATGGCAAGTGACACGCTGCATCTAGTGGCAGGCTATGGGTGGCATGTGAAACACTGCATCTAGTGGCATGTGACGGTGGCAAGTGACATGCTGCATCTGGTGGCAGGCTATGGGTGGCAAGTGACACGCTGCATCTGGTGGCAGGTGACGGTGGCAAGTGACACGCTGCATCTGTTGGCATGCAACAGTGGCAAGTGACACACTGCATCTGGTGGCAGGCTATGGATGGCAAGTGACATGCTGCATCTAGTGGCATGCAACAGTGGCAAATGACACACTGCATCTGGTGGCAAGCTATGGGTGACAAGTGACATGCTGCATCTGGTGGCAGGCGATGGTGGCAAATGACACGCTGCATATGGTGGCAGGCGACGGTGGCAAGTGACATGCTGCATCTAGCGGCAGGCGATGGTGGCAAGTGACACGCTGCATATGGTGGCAGGCGACGGTGGCAAGTGACACGCTGCATCTAGTGGCAAGCGATGGTGGCAAGTGACACGCTGCGTCTAGTGGCAGGAGATGTGGCAAGTGACACGCTGCATCTAGTAGCAAGTGACGGTGACAAGTGACACACTGCATCTAGTGGCAGGCGATGGTGGCAAGTGACATGCTGCATCTGGTGGCAAGCAACGGTAGTAAGTGCCACGCTGCATCTGGTGGCAGGTGATGGTGGCAAGTGACAATCTCAGGGCTTCAACTGATTCTGTATTATGGTGAGTTGAACTATTTAATTAAATATTACAATGTAATAATAGAAATGTGATTTGATCATCCTGACACCATATCAAGCATGATGTCTGGATGATTTAATTGCTACCACCAGCCATTTGCCCGACAAGTCAACCCTGCCGCTGATCAACCCAGAGACTACATCTCCCCCCCCCCCCGCACCATCCTTAGCAAAATTGTCCCTGAATGGCAGTTTGAAAATGTGGTCACCCCGGGGGGGGGTGCCAATTTCCCCCCGGGATGCTCTGATGTCCCGTACAAAGGCCACACCACCTAATGTTCAGTAGTAGGCTATTGATATAAAGAGGGACTCTGATGTAAGTAGGGACTACTGATGCAAAGGGGGACTCCTAATGTAAAGGGGGACTTCCAATGTAAAAGGAGACTCTTGATGTTAATTAGGGGGCTCATGATATGAAAGGGGGCTCCTGATGCTACGTATGGAGCTCCTGCTGTTAAGGGGGGACTCCTGATGTGAAGTGGGGGTGCTGTTGCTGTTGCATGTAAATCTGACTTCCTGGTAAATTGAATTTTAATTTTAATTATGATATAAAATAATGGATGTGGGGGCCTTTTGGTGGGCGTGATTTTTTTCTTTCCTGTACATACCGCCCACTGTAATACCCTCCACACTCCTCTCCTGTACATACCACACACTGTCATACCCTCCACACTCCTCTCCTCTACATACCACCCATTGTCATACCCTCCAAACTCCTCTCCTGTACATACCGCCCACTGTCATACCCTCCACACTCCTCTCCTGTACATACCGCCCACTGTCATACCCTCCAAACTCCTCTCCTCTACATACCACCCACTGTCATACCCTCCAAACTCCTCTCCTCTACATACCACCCACTGTCATACCCTCCAAACTCCTCTCCTGTATATACCACCCTCTGTCATACCCTCCACACTCCTCTCCTGTACATACCACCCGCTGTCATACCCTCCAGGGGAGGAGTGTGGAGGGTATAACAGGGGGCGGTATGTACAGGAGAGGTGTGTAGAGAGTATGACAGTGGGCGGTATGTACAGGAGAGGAGTGTGGGGGGTATGACGGCAGCCATCTTTAAACCTTCGAGGCCCATAATCTCCTATTGCCCGGGGGGGCCCCATGAGTTGTCAGTCCGCCCCTGGGCAGCGCTGCAACAAAGTCCCACCTCCTAGACCGGCTCCTGTAATAGACGGAACACTGATCCAATACAGCTAAATTGAAATAGTGTGACATGTATCATAGGAGCCGTGAGCTGGTCTAGGAGGCGGGACTTTGTTACAGAGGCTGCCTGGGAGATTCAAATCCAAGCTCCGTGACAGTAGGAGATTGTCGCCGCTCTGTTTGACCCAGGGGTACTGGTAGGCTGCAATTGGTGGGCATTGGCAGGCTGCATTTGATGGGCACTGGCAGGTTGCATTTGATGGGCACTGGTAGGCTGCATTTGGTGGGCACCGACAGGCTGCATTTGGTGGGCACTGATAAGCTGCATTTAATGGGCACTGATAAGGCTGCATTTGGTTGGGCACTGGTAGGCTGCAACTGGTGGGCACTGGTATGTAGCAATTGGTGGGCACTGGTAGGCCTACGATAGGTGGGCACTGGTAGGCTGCATTTGGTGGACACTGATGAGGCTGCAATTGGTGGGTACTGGTTGACTGCATTTGATGCATTGATCTCTTGTATCATTTCCGCAGTCTCTGACCATCTCTTATATTATGTTTGTAGTCTCTGACAATCTCATGTTTATACAAGTACATATTTGCAGTCTCTGACCATCTCCTGTAGTATGTCTGCAGTCTTTGACCATCTCTTATATCATGTCTTCAGTCTCTGACCATCTTCTGTATCATGTCTGCAGTCTCTGACAATCTCTTGTTGATACAAGTACATATCTGCAGTCTCTGACCATCTTCTGTATTATGTCTGCAGTATGTCCGGGATCTCTTTCTAACAGACTCTCTAACGGAAGCCCTCACTGTGTCAATTAGAGAGACCCCTCTCCAGGTCCCATTAGAGTACTCTCTTCCTGTATTTTAATTCTTCTTAAGAGATGATGGGAGAATCCCAGGGTAACGAAGACTCTTTAGGGATGCATTTCTATTTGAGTCATTGCCATAGAAACGTTTGTAAAGAGGAGGGATTTGTAAGATGACCACACCCACGTGGGGGTGCCAGAAATATTTCTGCACCCAGGCACCCGTGACCCTAGGATCAGCCCTGGCAGCAACACTGAGAGCTCACTGGAAGTACACAGGGCACACAGATACAGGAATGCTGGAATCTTTCTTGGAGTACACAGGGTATAATGAAATGCTGGAAGATCTCTTGGAGTGCACAGGGCTCAAAGAAAGAAAAACACTGTCGAAGGGGCTCACCAGCTTGCATACATGCTGGCCTTTTAAAGGTCTTTTAGTGAACTGGCTCCAGCAGCCTCTGATTGGTGGCCCCTGAACAGGAGGAAATAAGCGGCACTGGAATAAGGCCGCATTGACTGTTACACTTTCTTCTTTGTTATTTTTTCCAAAATGCTATTGTTATTAGGAAATTAGCTGTTTATAATTGTTTTTATTAATATTGATTAAGAGTTTGTTTTTACTAATTAAAAACTGATAGAATTATATTAAGTTCTTAATAATAGTATGATGATGAATTATTAGAGATCTGCCATGTTTTGAACATTTGTTAATATAATTACTTGGTAATATTTGGTAATAATAAGATAATTATATAATAATTTCACTTGAATAGGCTTGCTGATCTGGTATGAATACTAGATCTAGATTTTGAAGAGCTGTTGGAAGAATTATTTCTTTCATGTGAAAGGGAAAATTCTCACATAGGGGTGTTTATAAAAAAATTGCTTTGCAAATGTCTCAACATTCATGCAATTGCAACAAATAGGAGAAAGCTAGCCAAAGAATATTTGACCATGACAATGAACATTTGCCAACAGAGAAAAAAGCCTAACAGTGTTCCCGTGACGTCACTGACCAATAAGGGTCATGTACATTTATGATCAATGGCATCACCTGGAGACCCCACCCTTTTGCTTATACTTCAGCAGATAATAACTGGGTTGGATGTGCCAGCGGTTTCTGTTTTTTTACATTGGGTCAGCAGGCATTGGTCATTGTGACTGGTGTGGATCTGTATCACTGGACAGCATGACTGATGATGGATTTACAACATGGGACACCTTTTTTAGTTAAAAGACTTGTCAAAAATTTAATGTGTGTTCATTTACTATGGACTTTTTTTGTGAATGTGTAGGGGTACAATGTACCCCTTACTCATTCATGTAGGGATAGTATCTAGAGGCCCTCTTATTTTTTAAAAGAGCTTCCAGATTCTGAGAACAAATCCAACCAAAGACCCAAAGACCCTCAAAACCACCAGACAAGTGTTGTGGGGAAGAGGCCCTTGTCCTCATTATTATAGGGACATGGAGCTTTTCCAGGGGGTCCCTCCTGGCAAGGTACTCCTCCATGTTTATGCTGATGTCTGATATGGTTTAAGAGGAGGTGCGAATGCTTGCCCCTCCCCTTCCTTCCTGGCCATCCAGGCTGCATGTTTGAATAAAGGAATGTTTTGATTCTGGGGGACCCCATATTTTTTTTATTGTGTCTTTGTGTGGGGTTCCCCCTTAAAATCTATACCAGACCTAAAAGGCCTAATATTACTTTTTGGGGGATCCCACACCATGTTTTTACACTATCCCTGCTCTTTGTGTATATTCACCTGTCAGTTGGGAGTTCAGTGCCGCCAGCTGAATGTGCCAGGCGGGATGAATCACAATTTTTATGTGATGTGGTGGGTGCCGGCTCCCTAACAACCTGGAGGAGGCTATCATATTTAGTAGTGGTAATAATACCACTGCTAAATATTTCACTTCACACTGCAGCTGGAGGTTCACTTGGCCAAACACTCATTATTTTGACCGTTTTTACAGCATTCTCCATAGACTGTACACAATGCTGAGGTCTCCTTTATATTTTTTCCCCTGCTGGTTATATGTTCTTTGCCTATAACTGCTTGCTAGCCATTTAACATACAGTCAGGTACATAAATATTGGGACATCGACACAATTCTAATCTTTTTGGCTCTATAAACCACCACAATGGATTTGGAATGAAACAAACAAGATGTGCTTTAACTGCAGACTTTGAGCTTTAATTTGAGGGTATTTACATCCAAATCAGGTGAATGGTGTAGGAATTACAACAGTTTGTATATGTGCCTCCCACATTTTAAGGGACCAAAAGTAATGGGACAATTGGCTGCTCAGCTGTTCCATGGCCAGGTGTGTGTTATTCCCTCATTATCCCATTTACAATGACAGATAAAAGGTCCAGAGTTCATTTCAAGTGTGCTATTTGCATTTGGAATCTGCTGCTGTCAACTCTCAATATGAGATCCAAAGAGCTGTCACTATCAGTGAAGCAAGCCATCATTAGGCTGAAAAAACAAAACAAACCCATCAGAGAGATAGCAAAAACATTAGGTGTGGCCAAATCAATTGTTTGGAACATCCTTAAAAAGAAATAACGCACCAGTAAGCTCAGCAACACCAAAAGACCCGGAAGACCACGGAAAACAACTGTGGTTCCTCCCCTGGTGAAGAAAACACCCTTCACAACAGTTGGTCAGATCAAGAACACTCTCCAGGAGGTAGGTGTATGTGTGTCAAAGTCAACAATCAAGAAAAGACTTCACCAGAGTGAATACAGAGGGTTCACCACAAGATGTAAACCATTGGTGAGCCTCAAAAACAGGAAGGCCAGATTAGAGTTTGCCAAACAACATCTAAAAAAGCCTTCACAGTTCTGGAACAACAGCCTCTGGATAGATGAGACCAAGATCAACTTGTTAAATAAAAAAGAGAGAGAAGGGTGGGACTTTAAATGAAGTTTGCATCCCTAGAGGTGACACGATGCAAATGAAGGTGGACAGTACTCAGAATATTAAGGCTATGAACATACAAACCATTGTACAATCGGTATTGAGCAATCACTGATTTATTGTACAGAGTTAACGGTAATAATGGTATTCACACAGTAAAATAGTGACAGAATAGATACATAGTTTAAAACATATACAATATATACCAGTGATAATGATAGCATAGTATATTGATATCAAGGTTGGTTCATGCTGTACATATGGTAAAAAGCAATTCACTTTCATTGAAGCGTGTCTCCTTGGTGGGAAAAATAACTGTAGTTATTGATACAGTCCAATTGGTAAAAAGAACAGTTGGTAGTGTTGAAAGGTAGGAATGATAAGGCATCTATTGGCTCTACGCGTTTCGTGGCAACTGCCACTCATCAGGAGCAAAAATGAGAGAAATGTCTAGGTATAGAAACACATAATTAGTTTGTGTAAAGTAAACAACGGATTGAGTTATGTAGGGAGAGGAGAAAGGGGGGGGGGGAAGGGGTATTGTCCCCATTTACCACGAACACTTACAATAGTGCCAATGAGACTGGACATGGGTATAGAGGGCCGAAATCCGGCCGGGCAACAAACATAACATAACTCAATCCGTTGTTTACACTTCTCTCTCTTTTTTATTTATCAAATTGCCAGGGATGGAGGCGCTGGGCGATAGTTGCCCTGCGTTCTCATTTAAAGTCCCATTTAGTTGTTCTAGTTTTTTTATAGATCCTATGTGTATACATAACAGGGATGGAAGTTTTGCGCCCTATCTTTATCTATTATTCCTATAATGGTACTGTCCATTGTTACATTTAACCAGATGTCTAGCTATTCAAACACCTTTGTGTCTACCATGTACACTGAGTTATATGTTTACTATAGGTGTAGAGCAGTTTAGACATTTTAGAATTACCACTATTGTTATGTTCACTCTTGTGCTGCTTTATGATTGCTGGGCTTTGGTTGTGTCTTGGGCCGTCTCCAAGCCGGGACGTGCCCAGTTCCGGGAGCTGCGATGCGCTCCTGGGGCCCGCCCCTTTCCCCTCTCTCCTCAGGGGGTTGTTCAGGGATCGGGGGGACGCCCAATTGCGCATCGACGCCACGCCGGTGACGCCGTTTCACGCTGCGCCGCTTCCAATGACGCTGGCGTGTTGACGCCACCTTTCCACCTGACGCCTCTCATGAGGTAATTGGCGCTAGACGGGGTCGGGCGGGTTCCCTTTTGCCAACTTCCCCTCTCCTTGAGGCTGTTTTAGCGTGCCGTTGGTGGACACCAACCATCCAAGTGGAGTATATATACTCCCTCGGGGCCAGTCAGTCTCCCTCAGGGCTTGGAATCCATCACCACGAGGAACCATTTCACCTCACCAGCTTTATTAAGCTTCTAGGTATATCTACCAACTTCCCTCACTATCTTTCCACGTTCCTATATAATCTTTTTCTATTCCCATTTCCCTTGGTGCTATGACCTTTGCCCACCCTTGGGGCTCTCTGTTTAACCTCCTATTTTTCTACACTACCCCATTACTATCAAACAAGTCATTTTGTTACCTCTAGGTATCTCACCGGACCCCACCTTTCCTATACCCTTCCATTACATTCACAGCCTTCACACTTCATTTTTATTACCTTTTTCTAAATATTTATTTACCTTATCACCATTTTATTTTACCCACTAGTTTATTGTATTATATAATTGTTATTATTATATAAATGTTATAATTATTTTTACCTCTCTCCCCCGCCCCTACATTTTCTTACATTTATCTACCATTTCTGCACCTCACTTTTCACACATTCTGCTTATCCACCCCCTAGTTATTCTGTCTCCCCCTGATATCCATCCTTAGTTGGGTTTATCTACCTCAGCTCCCGGGACTGATGTTTGTTGCCCGGCCGGATTTCGGCCCTCCATACCCATGTCCAGTCTCATTGGCACTATTGTAAGTGTTCGTGGTAAATGGGGACAATACCCCTCCCCCCCCCCTTTCTCCTCTCCCTACATAACTCAATCCGTTGTTTACTTTACACAAACTAATTATGTGTTTCTATACCTAGACATTTCTCTCATTTTTGCTCCTGATGAGTGGCAGTTGCCACGAAACGCGTAGAGCCAATAGATGCCTTATCATTCCTACCTTTCAACACTACCAACTGTTCTTTTTACCAATTGGACTGTATCAATAACTACAGTTATTTTTCCCACCAAGGAGACACGCTTCAATGAAAGTGAATTGCTTTTTACCATATGTACAGCATGAACCAACCTTGATATCAATATACTATGCTATCATTATCACTGGTATATATTGTATATGTTTTAAACTATGTATCTATTCTGTCACTATTTTACTGTGTGAATACCATTATTACCGTTAACTCTGTAAAATAAATCAGTGATTGCTCAATACCGATTGTACAATGGTTTGTATGTTCATAGCCTTAATATTCTGAGTACTGTCCTCCTTCATTTGCATCGTGTCACCTCTAGGGATGCAAACTTCATTTAAAGTCCCACCCTTCTCTCTCTTTTTTATTTATCAAATTGCCAGGGATGGAGGCGCTGGGCGATAGTTGCCCTGCGTTCTCATTTAAAGTCCCATTTAGTTGTTCTAGTTTTTTTATAGATCCTATGTGTATACAAGATCAACTTGTACCAGAGTGATGGGAAGAGAGGAGTATGGAGAAGTAAAGGAACTGCTCATGATCCAAAGCATACCACCAGATTAGTGAAGCATGGTGGTGGTAGTGTCATGGCGTGGGCATTTATGGCTGCCAATGGAACTGGTTCTCTTGTATTTATTGATGACGTGACTGCTGACAAAAGCAGCAAGATGAATTCTGAAGTGTTTCGGGCAATATTATTTGCTCATATTCAGCAAAATGCTTTAGAACTCATTGGATGGCGCTTCACAGTGCAGATGGACAATGACCCGAAGCATACTGCGAAAGCAACCAAAGAGCTTTTTAAGGGAAAGAAGTGGAATGTTATGCAATGGCCAAGTCAATCACCTGACCTGAATCCGATTGAGCATGCATTTCACTTGCTGAAGACAAAACTGAAGGGAAAATGCCCCAAGAACAAGCAGGAACTGAAGACAGTTGCAGTAGAGGCCTGGCAGAGCATCAGCAGGCATGAAACCCAGCGTCTGGTGATATCTATGCATTCCAGACTTCAGGCTATAATTGACTACAAAGGATGTGCAACCTAGTATTAAAAAGTGAAAGTTTAATGGATGATTGTTAATCTGTCTTATTAACTTTGGTCCCTTAAAAAGTGGGAGGCACATATACAAACTGTTGTAATTCCTACACCGTTCACCTGATTTGGATGTAAATACCCTCAAATTAAAGCTGAAAGTCTGCAGTTAAAGCACATCTTGTTCGTTTCATTTCAAATCCATTGTGGTGGTGTATAGAGCCAAAAAGATTAGAATTGTGTTGATGTCCCAATATTTATGGACCTGACTGTATATGTGCAGCAGCAGGATGTGTGGGAATGCCCACATGCCCCCCATATGTGTCCATTGGGGCTGAGATTCCACTGCTGAGAGCATGCTCACTGTATGCTTCCAGCACAGTAAACAAGCTCTCGTCGACAGCTCCCAGTTTCTGTTTATGATTTATGGCCAGCAGGACAGGCTTCCAATCATCTGACAATAGTGAAAGCCAATCACAGTGATTACTTTCCACTTTTTGGAATTAAGAAACATCGGGAGGCATCAGAAAGGGTTTAATATCAGGTAAGCCAATGCCTTCCTTATGTTTGGGGGCAGTGAGTCTGGTTATGTTTATTCTAGATGACTTATTTTTCCATATGAACTGGCAGAAGAGCACTTGGACAACAGAAAAAAATGTTTTTCAGAATTGTTTGGAACAAGTAGAGGATCCTCAGTAGTGCGTTCATCTTTATTATAGATTCCTGCCAAACCAAAAAAAGGCACATTTGTCCCAACATTAACATCTTGAAACACATCCTTTAACCTGCCATTATCTAAGCCTACCCCCAAGTGTTAGGTTAACTTCTTTTAATTGTTCTTGCCTTGATCCAGCATCAGGATTAATGCCCAAACCACGTGGCCTTTGCACCAAACCAAAGTAGCACTGAGATGCCAGTACCAAATATCACTGACTTGATACCTTTGGTATTTTACATACACTGGCAAGTGCAGCAAAAGAAGACAAAGAAAAACAGGGCCGATCCTAGGGTCACAGGCGCCTGGGTGCAGTAATATATCTGGCACCCCCACATGGGCATGGTCATCTTATAAACCCCTCCCCTTTATAAACATTTCTGTGGCAACGACTCAAACACAGAAATGCTCCCCTAAAGTGTCTTCGTTACCCTGGGATTCTCCCATGATCTCTTAACAATAAACAAAACACAGGAAGAGAGTACTCTAATGGGACCTGGAAGGGGTCTATCTAATGGACACAGAGAGGGCTTCTGTTAGAGAGTCTGTTAGAAAGAGCCCCCAGATATACTGCAGACATGATACAGAAGATGGTCAGAGACTGCAGATATGTACTTGTATCAACAAGAGATTTCAGAGACTGCAGACATGATACAGAAGATGGTCAGAGACTGAAGACATGATACAAGAGATGGTCAAAGACTGCAGACATACCACAGAAGATGGTCAGAGACTGCAGATATGTACTTGTATCAACATGAGATTGTCAGAGACTGCAGACATGATACAAGAGATGGTCAGAGACTGCGGAAATGATACAAGAGATCAATGCATCAAATGCAGCCTACCAGTGCCCACCAATTTCAGCCTCATCAGTGTCCACCAAAAGCAGCCTAACAGTGCCCACCAATCGCAGCCTACCAGTGCCCACCAATTGCAGCATACCAGTACCCACCAGTTGCAGCCTACCAGTGCCCATCAAATATAGCTTATCAGTGCCCACCAAATTCAGCCTGTCAGTGCCCGCCAATGCAGCCTACCCATGCCCATCAAATGCAGCCTGCCAGTGCCTATCAAATGCAGCCTGCCAATGCCCACCAATTGCAGCCTGCCAGTGCCCACCAATTGTAGCCTACCAGTGCCCACCAATTGCATCCTACCAGTGCCCCTGGATCAAACATAGTGGCAATGATCTCCGACTGTCATGGAGTTTGGATTTGAATCTCCCAGATGGCCTCTATTACAGGAGCCTGTCTAGGAGGTGGGACTTTGTTGCAGCGCTGCCCAGGGGGCGGACTGACAACTCATGGGGTCCCCGGGCAACAGAAGATTATGGGCCCCCAAGGTTTAAAGATGGCTACCATCATACCCTCCACACACCTCTCCTGTACATACTGTCCCCATAATACCCTCCACACTCCTCTTCTGTACATACTGCCCCGATCATACCTTCCACACTCCTCCTGTACATACCGCCCACTGTCATACCCTCTACACACCTCTCCTGTACATACCGCCCCCTGTTATACCCACCATACTCCTCCCCTGGAGGGTATGACAGAGAACGGTATGTACAGGAGAGTGTGGAGGGTATGACAGAAGGTGGTATGTACAGGAGAGGAGTTTGGAGGGTATGACAGTGGGTGGTATGTAGAGGAGAGGAGTGTGGAGGGTATGACAGTGGGTGGTATGTACAGGAGAGGAGTTTGGAGGGTATGACAGTGGGCTGTATGTACAGGAGAGGAGTGTGGAGGGTATGACAGTGGGCTGTATGTACAGGAGAGGAGTGTAAAGGGTATTACAGTGGGCGCTATGTACAGGAGAGGAGTTTGGAGGGTATGACAGTGGGCGGTATGTAGAGGAGAGGAGTGTGGAGGGTATGACAGTGGGTGGTATGTACAGGAGAGGAGTGTGGAGGGTATTACAGCAGGAGAGAAAAAAATCACGCCCACCGAAAGGCCTCCACATGCATTATTTTATATCAAAATGAAAACTAAAATTAAATTTATCAGGAAGTCAGATTTACATGCAACAGCACCCCCACTTCACATCAGGAGTCCCCCCTTAACAGCAGGATCTCCATACATAGCATCCGAAGCCCCCTTTCACATTGTGAGACCCCTAATTGACACCAAGAGTCTCCTTTTACATCAGAAGTCCCCCTCTTTACATTAGGAGTCCCCCTTTACATCAGTAGTCCCTACTTACATCAGAAGTCCCCCTTTAACATCAGAGTTCCTCTTTACATCAATAGCCTCCTACTGAACATCAGGTGTCTCAGAAGTCTCCCCTTCACATTAGGAGTTCTCCCGTGGCTATGGGTCTTCTACCCCCTATGCGCGTACCCGTGTCCTCCTCCTTCATGCAAGTGCCCAAGTCTTGTCCTGAAATATACACAGGCTGGTGAGGTTTACAAGCAACTCCCTGGCCCCAACCTCCATCACCACCACCAGCTGCACGACAGCCCACAAATTTTTGCGCCCCAAAATGATCTTTTCATGCAGAGCGAACTGAGTTGCACGCTCCACTACTAATGCCTGCTTGCCATTGACTGGATTGAGGGCGCGCACAGCCTGAGGGAAGCGGTGTGGCCTTTGTACGGGACATCAGAGTAGCCCATGGGAAATTGGCACCCTGCCCCCCCCTCCGGGATGACCACATTTCCAAACTGCCATTGAGGGACAATTTTGCTAAGAACGGCGCGGGAGGGAGATGTAGTCTCAGGGTTGATCAGTGGCAAGGGTTGACTTGTCGGGTGAATGGCTGATGTTAGCAATTAAATCATCCTGACACCATGCTTGATATGGTGTCAGGATGATCAAATCACGTTTCATTTATTACATTGTAATATATAATGAAATAGTTCAATTTACCATAATGCAGAATCAGTGGAAGACCTGAGATTGTCTCTTGCCACCATCACCTGCTACCAGATGCAGCGTGTCTCTTGCCACCGTTGCCTGCCACTAGATGCAGCGTGTCACTTGCCACTGTCACCTGCTGCTAGATGCAGCATCACTTGCCACCGTCACCTGCCACGAGATGCAGCAAGTCACTTGCCACTGTCGCCTAACACTCGATGCAGCGTGTCACTTGCCACTGTCACCTGCCACCAGATGCAGCGTGTCACTTGCCATCCATAGCCTGCCACCAGATGCATCGTGTCACTTGCCACGTCACCTGCCACCAGATGCAGCATGTCACTTGCCACCCACAGCCTGGCCCCAGATGCAGCGTGTCAGTTGCCACCATCGTCTGCCACTAGATGCATTGTGTCACTTGCCACCCATAGCCTGCCGCTAGATGCAGCATTTTACTTGCCACCATCGCCTGCCACTAGATGCAGCATGTCACTTCCCACCCATAGCCTGCCACTAGATGCAGCATGTCACTTACCACCCATAGCCTGCCACTAGATGCAACGTGTCACTTGCCACCCATAGCCTGCCACCAGATACAGCATGTCACTTGCCACCCATAGCCTGCCACCAGATGCAGTGTGTCACTTGCCACTGTTGCCTGCTACTAGATGCAGCGTGTCACTTGCCACTCATAGCCTGCCACTTGATGCAGCATGTCATTTGCCACCCATAGCCTGCCACTAGATGCAGTGTGTCACTTGCCACCATCGCCTGCCACTAGATGCAGCATGTCACTTGCCACCCATAGCCTGCCACTAGATGCAGCGTGTCACTTGCCACCGTCACCTGCCACTAGATGCAACTTGTCATTTGCAACCCTCACCTGCTGCCAGATGCAGAGTGTCACTTGCCACCTATATCCTGGCTCTCTCTCCCTCCCCTTTAGCTGGGCATGCCGGGGGCTGCAGTTTCCCTCTTAGTATTGCGGGGCCTGCCAGTCCACAGGACTACATATCCCATGATCCTCTTTTGTGCTCCTTTTTTTTTCCTGCCCAGTAAGAAGGAGAGGGCTCCGCTCCCCACTCCCGAGTACAGCAGGATGAGGAGGAGATGGAGGGGGAAAGCAAAGCCCACAGCTGCTCTCTCCACACAGAGACACAGCCACTCCCTCAGCTGCTGACCCAAGGAAGGAGGGGGAATGGGTAGAAAACAGAGAGCCCTCTCCTTACACCGGTGGCTCAGGGGGCAGCAAAGTTCCTCCTCCTCTGACTGGCTCGCCGCTGCTATCACTTGCTGGCGGGGAGAGCACATGGGAGGGGAATCCACCTGAGCTTCAGCGCCCCCCTCTGTCTTAGGTCCTGGCGCCTGGGCGCGGGGCACCCAGTGCACCCACCCAGGATCAGCCCTGAAGAAACATACACCACTGACCCTGATTTATTACAGAATGGTATCAACTCTGGATTCTCTTTCTAAAAGGCTGACACGCAGATATAATTGCAAACTTATATAACAAAGACTTCCATTTTCAGTAAACTTTTAGAAGCAGGTAAATTGGCAAGCTGTTGGTATTAGCAGTGTACAGTATGTAACATGTTTCAGTAGTCTGAGCTCTTATGCCCTGTACACATGGTCGGACATTGATCGGACATTCTGACAACAAAATAAATGGATTTTTTCCAACGGATGTTGGCTCAAACTTGCTTTGCATACACACGGTCACACAAAGTTGTCGGAAAATCCGATCGTTCTGAACGCGGTGACGTAAAACACATACGTCGGGACTATAAATGGGGCAGTAGCCAATAGCTTTCATCTCTTAATTTATTCTGAGCATGCGTGGCACTTTGTGCGTCGGATTTGTGTACACACGATCGGAATTTCCGACAACGGATTTTGTTCTCGGAAAATTTTATAGCAAGCTCTCAAACTTTGTGTGTCGGAAATTCCGATGGAAAATGTGTGTTGGAGCCCACACACGATCGGAATTTACATCAACAAGGTCCTATCACACATTTTCCGTCGGAAAATCCGACCGTGTATACAGGGCAATACATATTTGCTGCACTCATAAGGAAGGTTTGGGTTTAGACTAGTAATTTCTGCATATGTATTAATTTTTTTACTCTTAATGATATTGTGCATGAAATGTGTTTTTTTTTTATCCAGAAAAAAATTCTTTATTGAAAATTAACAGCATACAGTCCAGAGATTCATAAGCTTTACAATTACGATATGGTATAACACCCCCCATTCCCTGGGAGCCCAGCCACAAATATGCAAAATAATATAACATAACATGCCATTCTCCCCTAGACACACCATATTCAAGATACCCTGCATAACTTCCAATACATCTGTATTTAAATGTATGTTCTGTCAGATTATTAGGGTGTGGGGTCTCTCAGCCCGCATTGAGTCTCAGGAGTCTATCCATGACCAGGTCCTCCGGGGCCAATCCCGGAGTTCCCAGCCACGGCTCCCACAATTTTTCAAATTTGGCAGCACATCCCCTATGCTGGTATATGATTTTCTCCATCCTTAGCGTATTACCCACTGCTGTAATCCACTCCTTAACTGTAGGGGGCGACTCAGACTTCCAATGTATCATAATCAATTTACGGGCCATGAAAAGGGTCCGTGTGAGGGCTTCTCTAATATGTGTTTCCCATTCTAATTCGTCCAATAGGTTCAGAATACACTGTCTAGGGTCCAGAGGAATCTGTACCCCAAACACTGCAGACAGAACCTCTATCACCCCCCTCCAATACACATGGAGTTTGGGACAGCGCCAAAGCATATGTATCAACTCTCCATGATCCCTCTTACACCTAGTACATAGCGGGGAGGGCGTCAGTCCCATAGCATGGAGTCTATGGGGCGTGTAATATACTCTCAGAAGTGTGTATAGTTGGGTCAACCTTTGTGTCACATTTAGGGAACAGATAGCCACTGATTGCAGGGCTTCCTCCCACTGATCGTCATCTAGGGGCCCTATGTCCGTTTCCCACTTTCTTTTGACTGTAAGGGGGTGTTTGGAATGGTATTGAGTAGATAATGTGCCATAGCATTGGGAAATAAATCCCTTAGAGACCTCTGCAATTCTAAGTTGGGAAAGAATGGGATTAGGGTCCATATGCCACTCAGTGGTCTTAGATTGGGCTATAAATGCGTGTCTGAGTTGCATATAATGGAACTTCATATGTTGAGGTAACCCGTATTTCTCTTTCAAAATTTCCCAGGACACCAGTTTCCCATTGCTTATAATTTGAGCCAGGTAGAAGATACCATGTCCCTTCCACTTGTCTGCGTGCTGCAATTTGGCTAGCTCCGGGTAGGTCCCATTTGCCCAAATCGGGCTAAACTCAGTGAAACCCGTGACCCCCTGCAAATAATTGACCTTATTCCATACTTTTTGTATAAGACTGTATGTGGGGAAGGTTTTTTGAGGTTTACCAAAGGCCAATGCCTCAAGAGCAGTCGGGACTGATCGCCCACCCACTGCATGGAGCATAATAGCCTCGGAAGCACCGGGGGATCTGTCGCCCACTACGCCCTCCATGGCCATAATACCTATCAAGTGTTGCATCTGGGATGCCAGATAGTACAACCATGGATTCGGGAGAGCAAGGCCACCTTCGTCCTTAGGGCGCTGTAAGTGTTCTAGTTTTATCCTCGGGGGCTTATTTTTCCAGATAAGTTCACGGAATATGGTGTTGACTATCCTAAAGATCTTCAGTGGGATCACTATTGGGGAATTATGTAGCATGTATAGCAGTTGGGGCATCAGAATCATTTTGATTAGATTCACTCTGCCCGCAACCGACATACACAGGGCGTTCCATGTCTTGACCCGCTGTCGAAACCTGGCCAAAAGTGGGGAAATGTTGAGTTGACCGTAATCCCTAATTTGGGGTGTAATCCATATCCCCAGGTATTTGAAGGAATGGGTAACGGGAATTTCTCCTGCTCTCTCACCGTCTTGGACTGTGGCACCGTCTAGGGGCATCAAAGCAGATTTGGCCCAGTTTATCTTCAGACCTGAAAATTCCCCAAACCGAATCACTGTGTCCATCGTGTTCCTCAGGGATTGCTCCATATCACCCAACAATATCATGGTGTCATCCGCATAGAGCATCACTTTCTCCTGTCTATCTCCATAGCAGAAGCCTGTGATACCCTTGTGATTTCTAATTTTAATTGCTAGGGGCTCTATCGCCAGGGCAAACAGCAGGGGGGATAAAGGGCACCCCTGCCGTGTGCCCCGGCCCAAAGCAAACGACAGCGACATTCTACCTGCCTCCCTTATGGCAGCCCGAGGGCAGTGATACAGCAAACGTACCCAGGTGATATATGTGTCCCCAAAGCCAAATCGCCTCAGAACCTCCCAAAGATAAGGCCACTCCACACTATCAAAGGCTTTCATAGTGTCTAGTGACAAAAGAGCCCTTGATCCCATGTTGTCAGTCTGCGTCTGCATATTAAGAAATAGCCTTCTCAAGTTTATCGCCGTGGATTTATTAGGCATAAATCCCGCCTGATCTGGATGTATCACTGAAGTGATCACCTTATTTAGTCTAAGAGCTAGTACTTTGGCCAGGATTTTAATGTCTGACTGGAGTAACGATATCGGTCTATAGGATGCTGGATCTACGGGATCTTTACCTGGTTTCAAAATCAGCACAATATGGGCTTGCGACATAGATGGTGGAAGGGCAGACTGGTCTCTGGCCGCGTTAAACATTGCCAAGAGCTTGGGCAACAATATTTCAGAGTATTTTTTGTATATCTCCATGGGGATACCATCCCCCCCTGGGGCTTTACAGTTGGGAAACGCAGCCACAGCCACCTGCAGTTCCTCCAGTGATATCGGGGAATCCAGCTCCCGGCATTGTAATGCAGAGAGCTGCGGGAAATCAATGCCGTCCAAGTAATTACCCAACTCCCCCGGGTTTTTTAATGAGGTTGGGCGATATAATGTCTCATAGAACTCGGCTAGTGTGTTCAATATTAGATCAGGCGACTGTACCAACTGTCCCCCTTTAGTTTTTATGGCTCCGATTACTGGGGACTTCTGTTCTGAGTTAGCAATTCTTGCAAGAAGGCGGCCCGTTGTCTCCCCCTCTTCAAAAAAGGCAGTTTTAGAGAAGAATCTTTTCTTTTCCGCCGAGGAGGCCAGGAGGTGCCCATAAGCAGATTGAGCTGCCTGCCAGGCCTCCCTTGCGGAATCAGTGGGATCCTGCACATACTTCTCCTCCAGGGAATGGACCTGCATCTCCAATGTTTCCCTGAGAGTTTCAGAGCGCTGTTTAACTTTAGTAACCTCATTGCTTAGCAGTCTACGGAGATATAGTTTAAATTTCTCCCACTCTGCCACAACTGCCGCTGGATTTGGCTGAACCTGAAAAAACCCACTAATGCTTCCCTCTAGTCTCTCAGGAGATGCGAACAGCTGAAGCCAAAAGGCATTAAATTTCCATGGTGCCTTGGGGAGCATAGACCCCTGTGTTGTGACTAGTTTTAGTACCATATGGGAATGATCTGAAACGCATCTGGGTTTATATGAAACTTCAGAAACCGAGGGGAGCATATCCGAGTTTCCCACAGCCAAGTCTATCCTGGATAGAGACCCGTGGGTTTTTGAAAAGCAAGAGAATTGCTTAGTTACTGGGTTTCTATGTCTCCATATGTCTAGCCAACCCAGCTCCTGCAGCATTCTAGCCAATGGTGTTGCCCTGCATGGGGCTTGTATTCCCGGGGGTGGATGTTTATCTAGAGCGGGGTTTAGCCAACTATTGAAATCCCCTACAATGAGCATAGGGAGGTTCGGCTTATCCGTCAGAAATTCCAGGAAAAGCCGAAGCACCCGTGCATCAAACGGGGGGGGGTATGTACACACAGGCTAAAATACAATGCAAAATTCCAATACGACAATGCAGAAATACAAATCTCCCCTCCACATCTATCTTAGAAGCAAATTCCTGGAAATCCAGGGATCTGTGTATCACTACACTCACACCCCGAGAAAAAGAGGTGTGGGTGGAGTGATAGGCCCATCCTATCCATCTGTGCTTCAAACAGCTCCTGGTCACTGTAGTGAGATGTGTCTCCTGTAGACATATAACCGCAGGAAAAAACTTCTTTAGACAAGTAAATATCATAGTGCGTTTAAGGGGGGAGTTCATGCCCCTAACATTCCAGGAAATCAGCGAAGATCCCGCCATTGTGGAAGTGTCGTCATCAGTTGGCATGGGTAAACAATGGTCATCTGTGTGGTGAGTCCATGGAGACAATGATAGGCAGTCTTGTACATGTGTGGCAAATTGACAGAGAGGCTAGTAAGCAAATTCAGGTAAGTCTCTGGACTGTAAGATAGTGCAAACTGTAAACCATAACCTGGCACAACGGTGCCAACAAACTTCATTTTTATTGTAGTATGGTGGAACCAAGGTAGGTATCCCTCACTGACGTCAATGACCACCAGTGCGGGGCAGGATAGTAGGATCAACCACAATAGCTTCATCGGCCAGGCCAAACATAGCCTGGCAGCACAGCCTAAAAGCTGGCTGACTGTAGGAGCTCGCATTGCCACCCAAACAAAACAGAGTCACTTGGACAAAGAAAAATTGGAAAAAAGCTCAGTTCTTTTATCTCCAGCGTTTCTATACATGAAATGTGTTCCCGGCATCTAAACAAGGAAAAGAACAAGTGAGTAGGTCAAGGGATGACCATACAAGGTGTAGGCATGGACAACTGCTTAGTCAGTAGAAAAAATAGCAACAACAGTATACTCCGTATTGAGAGGAAATCTTGGCTGCGTATCAGGGTCAGTCTCCTTCCGCATCAGGCCGGCGGTGTCGTAGGGCTTGTTCATTATGATCTAACCACATCATTGCATCTCTGGGTGATTCAAAGAACTGTGTATGCCCATCCGCCGTCACTCGCAGTTTAGCTGGGTAAAGCATAGCGTATGGTAATTGCAGGGCTCTCAGACGTTTCTTTACTTCCCCAAATTTCGCTCTGCTTCTCTGCACCTCCGCTGAGAAATCAGGGTAGAATGAGACTCTGACGCCATTAAACTTAACATTTGCTTTCTCCCGTGCACATCGTAGTATAGCTTCCCTGTCTCGATAGTGTAGTAGCTTTGCCAACATGGACCTGGGAGGGGCTCCCTGTGGGGGGGGTCTGCCAGGGACTCTATGTGCTCTCTCCACAGTGAAAAAAGGGGAAAACGCCTCCCGGCCAAAAATCTCAATGAGCCAGTTCTTCACAAAGGTAGTGGCGTCCTTACCCTCAGACTTCTCAGGGAGCCCCACTATGCGGACGTTGTTCCTCCGTAAACGGTTTTCTGTGTCTTCCGCCCTGTTGTATGTTTCTTGTGCCATGCGGTGTGCTGCTCTAGCTTCCTGTGCAATTGGGGGGATTTTGTCCTCCATATCGCTCACTCTGCTTTCCACCGCCGTGGCCCTTTCCCTGACCTTTTGCAGATCCTGTCTGAGAAAGGACATCTCCTCCCTGACACCCCCCAACTGATCTTTCATGACATTGACTGCAGCAGTACACATATGAACTGCTTTCAGGATTTCAGCTAGTGTAGGTTGCTCCAGAGTCTCTGGTGTGTCTTCCGATGGGGAGGGGGAGGGAGGGCGAGTGTCTTCCTCCATGAAGAGGTTAGGTGTGCTCACTGTGTCCATGTCCCAGTCTGCTTGTAATGTCTTATTCACTTCTCCCCTTTTGTACGCTGACCCCCCCTCATCTGTTGTCCCGGGGCCCTGTAGCTTCTGGGCATAATAGAGGATATCTCTATACTGTTCCTTACCCGGGGTCTTTGGAGCTTTCTTAATGCTGCCGTCTTTCACCCTATCCACTGTCCGGGGAGCGCGCTGGTGTAAGGCTGCAGGCGCGACGGCGCCATCTTGGGATTCCGGTCCCGCCATCTCCCACGGGCCTCGGCGGGTTTTCCCCCTCGTGCAGAGGGCCGGAGGTGGGTCCGGGGGGTACTGGGACTCGGTAGCCAGCTGGGGAGCTGAAAGAACCAGGATCAGCGATGCCGGGGAAGGATCAGTACACGGATCAGGCAGGAGCTGTGAGAAGTGCGTCCTCTCACATGCCGGTCTTGGCCACGCCCCCGCATGAAATGTGTTTATATAAATGTTTGCAAATACTGCATGTGCAAATGATGCATTTTAGGTTCTTTTCCTGCCAGACTGGTAAAAACTTTAAGGAATTGCAATATTGTATTTGTTTTTTACAGTGAAAAAATTAACGCTAAACTCCAGACAGATATAAAAGTCACAAATTAATGTAGCCTTCTATTCTTAATGTCATTTTCTATTTATTAATAGATCAATAAATGTATTTTACAATGCAAGGAGAGTAAGCATCTGAATTTGACCTTCTATCAGCCCCTTGCAGTCCCTGTATAGCTCAGTCTGAGAAGGAGAGAAGTAGCACAAGGACATAGTCAGGTGTGCTGAAGTACTCATGTCATGTGCTACCAAGGGACCTGCTAATAAAATCAGAGAGTAGAGTGAAAGTGATATGAGCTCATTAGTTAGATGCTTCTCCTTCCACTGTCCAGTCATGGGATAGGGGACAGACAAATTTTAAATACAGAATAACAATGCCTACTACAGTAAGGAACATACACAAAAAGATATACTCAGAACCTTTCCAAATACCGTATATACTCGAGTATAAGTCGTTCCGAGTATAAGTCTAGGCCCTAATTTACCACAAAAAATGGGAAAAACTTATTGACCCGAGTATAAGACGAGGGTGAGAAATGCACAGCTACCGTAAGTGGAAAAGAGGGTCAACAATGCCCATTTGCAGCCTCACTGTGCCCATTTGCATGCCTCACTGTGCCCATTTGCAACCATAGGTCCCCCAAACTTCAAACTCGGTAGTTAAGGGTTCCTAGATGCCCCTTAGCTGCAGCCAAAATGTGTGGTCTCTGAACCCAAAGGGTCCCAAAATGACATTGCTGCAGAAGGACACAGTTGACCGAATTTGTGGCCCCATATCTTGGGGCCACTTAGTGCTAAGAACCCCAAATTTGGTGTGCAAACCCAGTGGAACTAGCACTAAGTGGCTCTGAGATACGGGGCCCCAAAGTCGGTTCAGAAAATGTCAAGTACTTTTCTGCAGCAGAGAATGACATTTTCCGAACCGATTTTGGGGCCCCGTATCTCGGGGCAACTTAGCGCTAGGAACTCCATCTTTGGATATGTTGTGGCACCAGTTCCACTGGGTCTGCACACCAAATGTGGGGTTCCTAGCACCAAGTGGTCCTGAGATACGGGGCCCCAAACTTGGTTCAGAAAATGACATTTTTTTGCTGCAGAAAAGTGCTTGACTCGAGTATAAGTCGAGGGGGGCACTTTCAGCACAAAAAAATGTGCTGAAAAACTCGACTTATACTCGAGTATATACGGTAACTGTTTTTTTATTCATCGCGTTTGATGTTCCTTATAAACAGGCTTACGTAGGTATCACATAAATATTAACCACTTACTTACTGGACACTTATAACCCCTTCCTGCCCAGGCCAATTTCCAGCTTTCAGCTCTCTCACATTTTGAATAACAATTACTCAGTCATGCAACACTGTAAGCAAATGAAATGTTTATCTTTTATCACACAAATAGAGCTTTCTTTTGGTGGTATTTATTCACCACTGGGTTTTTTTTTTCCCAAACAAACACAAAATACAAACATTTTGAAAAAAACAAAAAAAAACATTTTTTCATATTTTGTTATAAAATTTTGCAAACAGGTCATGAGTTGGCACTGATGGGCACTCATAAGCTACACTGATGAGCACTGATGATGCAGCACTGACGGAAACTGATAAGCAGCACTGATGGACACTGATGAGGCGGCACTGGTGGGCACTGATAAGGAGGCACTGATGAGGCTGCACTGAGGGGGGCACAGATGGGCACTGAAAGGTGGCACTGATAGGTGGCACTGAAAGGTGGCACTGATGGGAACTGATAAGTGGCACTGATGGACATTGATAGACGGCACTGATGGGCATTGCTAGGTGGCACTGATGGGCACTGATAGGTGGCACTGATGGGCACTGATCAGAAGGCACTGATAAAGAGGCACTCATGGGCACTGATTGGCAGCACTGATAAGTACTGATAGGTTGCACTGGTGGGCACTGATTAGCAGTACTAATGGGCACTGATAGATGACACTGGTAGGCATGGATTTGCAGCACTGGAGGGCACTGATTTGCAGCACTGGTGGGCACTTAGGGGACCAATGTCCCTCTAACAGAAGCTGGTTACCGGCTTTATTCTTTTCTTCATGCTGACAACGTGAGGGGAAAAAAAGACGGTAACTGGCTTCTGTTTACTTCCGTGATCAGCTGTCATTGGCTTACAGCTGATCATGTGATGAAGGGCCCACTGTGATTGGCCCTTTACCTGGCTCTGTGATCAGCTGAGTCCCAAGAACTCAGCGATCACAGCGCATTTGAGGTCCGTGCGGACGTCAAGTGGTTAAGGAATAGATTTTTAAGGTAACAAGGGGAGTAGGTGAAGCAGTACATACAGTAGGTCGGCTAGTGTCTTATCAGGGTCTTAGGAATATGAATACATAGCAAAAGAGTTAGTATGATGCCAAGGTGTTGGCTGCAGTCCACAAAGCATACAAAATTAAATACATACATACAGTGTTTAAAATTTTTCTCACACCTCTACTGCCGCGTACACAGGAGCAGATTTCTCATCTGAAAAAAATATGACGGCTTTTCCGACGAGATTCCCTTGCAGACACACAGCCATGCAAAAGTTCGAAATTACGACCATCAAAAACGCGGTGACGTACAACACTACGACGAGCCGAGAAAAAGAGACAATTCGACGCATGCTTCAGAGCATGCGTCGAATTGTTTCCAAGCATGCGTTGGGGTTTTGCGCTTTGGAATTGCCACAGGCGATCGCATTTTCGGATAGGAACTTTTCCCGACCGAAAAATTGAGAGCATGCTCTCAATCTTTTGCTGGCTGTAATTCCGCCAGCAAAGGACGGATGGAGCATACACACAGTCGCATTTTCCGACGAAAAACTCTCATCGGTCTTTTGCGGGCCGAAATTCTGATTGTGTGTACGCGGCATAAGTGTTATTTACTGCAGAAAAGAAATTTCACGTATCCTGTTCTGCCAGACAGGGCTGTGCGAGTTGTGTAAATCGTAGGGCTGGATGGACAGAAATAGAAATCCTTTGGCATATAAAACATTTGTGTATTTATCTGTTTGCCTGGAGTTCAGCTTTAATATTATATAGTAATTATTTTTTTCAGGTAAGAATGCTGGCAAACTCAGTTTCTCTACTACCACAGACATGTAAACCTGACCTTGTAGATAACAAAAAGAAATCATTTCCACAGCTAAATACTGTAACCTTTGATACATAATTTATTGTATTGTTTACTACAATTGCAAATGCATGTTAATGTGCCTTCCTCGTAAACTATTTCTATCTGCAACATTATCTAAGAAATAATGATCTGCACTTTAGAATCTATCATTTTGGAATAACATTTCTACTATTGTCATCTATTCTTATTTGATTTTGTAGAGTATTTTTGAAAGACATGTGATAACAGTAAGAGTCTATCATTTTGAATTCACATTACCCATATAACCAATGAATATTTACAATAAAAACAAACTTTTTTTTCCTCCTGACTTTGGGGGTACAAACATAGTTTGAGAAAAAGGAAGATAAATAAATGTTCATTATATAGTGACAAAAATCATATTGCCACTGGAAAGCAATAACAAATTGCATTCTTGTTGTAATGAAGTGCATACGCTTAAAATCTTTTTCTGCTACGGTAGATATAAAACCACTGCTTACTATAAATTGCTATCAAGTGCTTGCCAAAGAGATAGAAGATCAGCAATTTTTTCTATTAATAATGCATTAATTTGTGTATTCATATGCCCTCTTACCAATGTTGTTCCTTTATGAACTCCCTGCTTACCTGATCATTTTTATTTATTATGATAGCAAATTAAGGAATATCAAACTGTCTGCATAGTATGGATTGCTACTGCCATCCTGTGGAAAAACTGAATAACAGTAACCACATGAACTGTGGCATTTTTCATGAAGACAAACAGAAAAAGCGCAAGTTATTTTTTATAAACCTGGGTGCTCACATAATACTTCCCAAACAGGCTATAATAAGTGTTTCTGATGGTAGCACATTTAAATGGGCAGAGATTTTGTGATTTTGTTTGTTGGAACATTTCTATATGAGCTAATATACTGTACATGTACTGAACCTTTCCTGAAAAAATGATGGTGGCTGTAATTCTGCAAATGCTAGTTGCCTGTCAGCCATACTGGCCCTCTTGCTTTAATAGTTTGAGCCACTAACCTAGAACAAGTTTGTGGATAAAAACTTTTTTTCTGCCATGTCAATGACCAGTGGCAGCTGGTGGGTTCTTCTTTTGGGGTAGCGGCAAACAAACAACACCCCCCCTGGTGGCGCAGCATTAAAACAGCACCCCCCTGCCGGGAGGTGTGACGCTGACACCCCCTCATGTGGCGGAACTGTGGTGTCATCTCATCCTCTCCTGGAGAGCGGGCAGCAGCAGTTCCGGTGTCCGCTCCTCAAGCTTCCTCCGCCGTGTGTCTCCACTTCCACCAAAGCTCTAGGCATTCAATGGGATCGCCTGATGCTTTGGCCAATAGGCAAACAGGTTTCACAACCTGCCTCCTGATTGGCGGGGAGGAACTTTAGTGTAAAGATTGCAAAAATTAATTTGCTATCACTACACAACTGGGTGGGCTTGGAGCGCAATGCAACCCTTTTTTGAAGCCTATTAGAGCCTCTGGTTCTAATCAGGTGCTTCAAAAAAACACCCACCCCACATTGGAATCCATGGTCCGGGACTCTGATATGTAGATAAGGGGGACGGACGCATGGATAGGGGAGGCGGCGCCCACGCGCCTTCTATGGACAGGCCGCCACTGTCAGTGACTCGGAAAGTATTGTAGCATGTTTTCAATAATGTCAGGAATGTAATTCTCTTATTGATTTTTTGATATGTTTACTTTATGGGACAACTCTTTTAATCCAACCCCACCTCTTCTAAATTAAGAATGCTTAACATTTTTAACCCCAGCTCCATAATTACCTCTGTAGCAGAGTCACTTCATTCTTGCAATGTTTACTTCAAATCCCCAAAAAACTCATCACTTATGCTGTGGACCCTCATAGGCTTGTATAGAGCCATACCAGAAGCAACTCCAACACAAGAGTATGGTCCTTTAAAAGTCTATGAGGGCTGATTGTACATGCATATCCAGAGAAAGTTTGCTGGTGATGAAGTAAACTTTATAGTAGGGACGGGGTTTGCATTCATGCAGGCTTTGTGCAAACTTTCAGTGTTGACAGTTCAAAGAATGGGCTAACTAAATAGGGTGTTTGTCTATCCACTTGTCTCTGAAGCGAGCCCCTGGCTGCAAATAAAGTCACTCATTCAGTGGTGATATAGCTGTAGTACCCTGCTAGATAGGTGCTAGGATTAGTTAGATTTAGTGCTGGCTCACTGTGTTCAGTGGAGCTGAGTGTGTTTTTGTTAATTTAGCGTGCCTCACTGTAACCAGTGTGGATGTTATTACTCTGTTAGGTAAATTTAGTTGTGCTCACTGTAACCAGTGCAGCTGATTATTTATAGTAGGTCAGTTCAGTGTTCTTAGCTGCTGCCAGTCTGATATTTCCTTCTGCTTTCCAGAGAGCTGTGAGAATTCTCTGGAACATATGTGTGGAGCTTTGCAGATAGCAGTATGAATATTTATGCAGCCTTGGCCAATCCCAGGGAGCAGGGCCCTGAAGGCTGCTGGGAAAATGCATAAATACTCAGAGAGACTCAGAGAGACTGAGCTTTGGGGGCCTTTTCCTGCGAAGGATCAGTGCAGACGGGAGGGATGCTGCCCTGTGCTTGCTGTTCATGATGTCTCAGGTATGCGACCTGAGGGCCTGGATGCTGAAGCTTAGGAGAACTGACTGAGGGGCTGTCTGCAGAAGACCTAGTCTGTTATCACTGGAGAAAAGTGTGGCTTGGAAGTTGGAAGGAGGCAACCAACTGTTCCTGGACATTTTGTGTGTACAGACTGCTGAGAGATCTTAGCGCCTTCTGGGCTGCTGCCACCCCTCTTGTGCTAGAGAGTCAGCTGTATGCTTGTTCAAAGGGGATTCTGGCTGGTGTCCTGAAGAGATTATTGTATCTAGTTCTCTGTGAAGGAACTCTACTCTTAGTGCTCTAAAGACAGAAGCTTCTATTAAACACATGCCGACCAGCCGCCGCAGTTGTACTGCGGCAGATTGCACGGCTGGGCGAAACGAGGTTATGTAACGTCGCTTCACCCTGTGGCCCCCCAAGCTGATGCGAGTGCCCGGCGGTTTCGATCACCGCTGGGCTCCCGCGATCGCCGCTGAGATATGGAGAGCCCGGAACCGTGTGTGTAAACACACAGTTTCTGGTTCTCTGAGGGGAGAAGTGTACAGAGTATGAACAGAGATCTGTTAGCTTCCCTGCACAGTCCCCATCCCCTTCAGTTAGAACACAAACTAGGACACACTTAACCCCTTCACTGCTCCCTAGAGTTAACCCCTTGACTGCCACTGACATTTTTACAGTAATTAATGCATTTTTAATCGCACTGATCGCTGTATTAATGCCAATGGTCCCAAATGTGTCAAAATTGTCCGACGTGTCCGCCATAATGTCGCAGTCACGAAAAAAATCACAGATTGCTGCCATTACTAGTAAAAAAAAAAATAATAATAAAAATGCTATAAATCTATCCCCTATTTTGTAGATGCTATAACTTTTGCGCAAACCAATCAATATACGCCTATTGCAATTTTTTTTTACCAAAAATATGTAGAAGAATATATATCGGCCTAAACTGAGGGAAAAAAATTTTTTTTATATATTTTTGGGGGATATTTATTATAGCAAAAAGTAGAAAATAATGCGTTTTTTTCAAAATTGTCGCTCTTTTTTTGTTTATAGCGCAAAAAATAAAAAGCGCAGAGGTGATCAAATGCCACCAAAAGAAAGCTCTATTTGTGGGAAAAAAGGACGTCAATTTTTTTGGGTGCAACGTTTGTTCTATACTATTCTGTTTTATACTTGTTGATCCTGTCAGAAATTCAGTGAGTGCCTAACTTCCTGTACTGAGCTGATGACACATGTCCTCTGCTGCACAGAAATATCAGCCAATGCTGTTGGGCCTGCTCACTGGACTGCAGAACTCTGGCTATCCTCACCAGAGGCGTATCTAGTGAAAATGGTGCCTATGGCAAGCACTGAAACTGCGCCCTGTCAAAACATTTAAAACCCATCTTTCAGATAACCTTAACAAAAAAAAAAGCTAACAAAACTACAAGTCAAGCTCTTAAATTACCCCTTGCACCAGACTCAATAGCGTTACATCTTATATCACAGTTCCCCCCTTAGAGTTCCCAGAGAGCCCCCCCTTATATCTAAATCCACAGAGTTCCCCTTCACACTGGGAAATCTGATCTAAAGAATGCTGTGGACTCTGGTGTCATCTTTATATACACTGTAAGGGGGGGGACTGACACAAAGGGGATCTCTGCGAACTGGGATGTAGGGGGGGCCTCTGATGTGAGGGGGTCTCTGGTTATCACAGAGTCCAGAGATCCCACTCACATCAGCGTTCCCCTTTACCCCAGAGTCTGCAGAGTTCCCCTTTAAAGCAGTGTGCCAGACAATAAGTATTTCTAGACAGGGGTCAGGTCAGCCATGGCAGCCCTGTAACAGCACAGAGCCTTTTACTTTATATGACCAGCCCCCCCCCCCCCCAGTATGTGTGAGCATTTCCCCACCTCCATGGGACTACAAACTGTGATAAAAAGTGATATTTATCATCCCTTGTGATACCTTGGGTAGTGACATATCCTTTTTATAGAGAAATCTGGGGTTTATTAGACCCCTGATCCCTCCTCTGCCCTCCAAGGCATTATGGCTGCTTTCTTAGCTGGTACCAGCCAGGTAAATGCAGAACCGATACTGGAAGTGATGAAATCTTCATAACTTTTGGCCTCAGTTTTCAGAGGAGAGGGAGAAACTGATGTTCCACCTTCTTCTTTGTGCGCTGCCAATCCAACCAGATGGAATGGGAGAGCCTAGGAGAATGGGGGAGGGCTGTGGCTGAATGCAGCAGGGATAATTTTTGCTGTGCAAAATGCTTCATGGCCACAGCATATATTATCCACCCTCGGCCGATGTGCAAAATAAGGGGAAGTGGTTGGGGACAGTAAAAAGACACACATGACGTTTTTACCACCCTCCCAAACACAGGTGTGAGGGCACATTCACATAGGGCACAGGCACCCATGTCTCATGCAGAGACTTTTACCAGCACAATGTTGTGTACATCCTCATGCTGATGTTCCATTATTATTAGGACATGCACCCTCAAGACATATTGGGACACAGTGTCTTTGTCCATGCAGCCATGTTTCCCAAAATAAATTAATGGGACACTGGCATCAGGATGCGCACAAAACTTTGCCAGTAAAAGTCTGTGCATGGGAGACGGATGTCTGTGCCTTGTGTGAATGAGCCCTAAATGATAGAAGAAGAGAAGAAGAGAAGAAGAGAAGAGAAGAAGATGAAGAGAAGAGCGGGAGCCTCCCCCCATGCCATGGGTGCGGAGCAGCCCGAGGAGAAGAAGATAGAAGACGCCGCAGAGGAAATGCTGGACGAGAACGCCAGAGGAAGAACCAGAAGAGCCAGAAGAAGAAGAAGATGATGAAGGAAGATAGAAGAAAGAAGAAGCATTTAAATAAAGGAATTGTCAAAAACTGTCTCTTGTCATTTTTAACATTTTTGACAGTTTTTTAGTGAAATGGTAGGGGTACTTTTGTACCCCCTTACCATTTCACACAGGGGGGGCCGGGATCTGGGGGTCCCCTTGTTAAAGGGGCTTCCAGATTCCGATAAGCCCCCCGCCCGCAGACCCCCACAACCACCGGCCAGGGTTGTGTGGATGAGGCCCTTGTCCTCATCAACATGGGGACAAGGTGTTTTGGGGGGCTACCCCAAAGCACCCTCCCAATGTTGAGGGCATGTGGCCTGGTACAGTTCAGGAGGGGGGGCGCTCTCTCATCCCCCCTCTTATTCTGCGGCCTGCCAGATTGCGTGTGCGGATAAGGGTCTGGTATGAATCTTTGGGGGGACCCCACGCCGTTTTTTTTTTTAATTTTGCAGCGGGGTTCCCCTTAAAATCCATACCAGACCTGAAGGGCCTGGTATGGAATTTAGGGGGACCCCCACGTCATTTTTTTTTTAAATTTTGGTTCGGGGTTCCCCTGTGGGGAATTCCCATGCCGTTTTTATCAATGAACTTTTATGTGTATTGTCGGACCGGCAATGCAATAGCCGCGAGTAGTTTTAAATGACTTTTTTCCTTTGAAATGTAATTTTGCTGTCAGACTGTTCTAAACACAGGAAACATGCGCCCCTTTACAGGCATACTATAGACACCCCCCAGCTACGAAATTTAAAGGGATATTACACTTTTATTGTATGACTTTAAGCATTATTAAAATCACTGCTCCTGAAAAAACGGCCATTTTTAAAACTTTTTTTTGCATTGATCCATGTACCCTGGGGCAGAGCCCAGGTCCCCAAACACTTTTTATGACAATAACTTGCATATAAGCCTTTAAAATTAGCACTTTTGATTTCTCCCATAGACTTTTAAAGGGTGTTCCGCGGCATTCGAATTTGCCGCGAACACCCCAAATTGTTCGCTGTTTGGCGAACTTGCGAACAGCCAATGTTCGAGTCGAACATGAGTTCGACTCAAACTCGAAGCTCATCCCTATCCACTACAATACACTGACCACTACACATTACACTGACCACTACACACTACACTGGCCACTACACACTACACTGGCCACTACACACTACACTGGCCACTACACACTACACTGACCACTACACAGACCACTACACACTACATTGACCACTACATACTACATTGACCACTACACACAACGCTGACCATTACACACTACACTGTCCACTAAACACTACACACACCTTTAACTTCTAAATCAAATACTACATATATCAGTATGTATATCATATTCATTTAAAACACAATGTTCTTATTATTATCCTAATCAAGAAATATTGTAATATAATGGACTTATATTTTTAACTAACATTAAAACGTTAGCATCTATTAAAAAATGTGAATCCTTCCTTCTCACAGATGGGGGAAGGTGAAAGGAAACCAACTAATTGTTGCCATATGTGAGCTCTCCCAAGAAATGCTTATGAGCTTATAACAGCATATACTTTCACAAGTATAAAAATCTATATAAAATTTCACCTTATCCATAGAAGAGATATAAATATATATATTTAACTCAATTATTCTGAATAGATCTCATCCATTCATTCATTTGTTAATATTTGTTAATTGATGGATATTAGTTAATTAGATCAAAGAAAACTTTCTAACATTTCCCTCTCAAAATGATTGATTAAACAATCTTAATCATTTTCTTATCTAAATCCATTTATACCTCAAATGCATCACATTTGTATCCATACATACTTTTAGATCTTAAGATAAATGATTTGAATATATTTCCAATTTTGATTCTATATAAGGAAAAGTGAACTCAATAAACCTTTTGCTTCATATACCATAAAAAATATTTTCACCCTTATTATTTTCTTTTTCTTTTACCAAATAATCAATCCCCTTAATTTCATAAATGTAACATTGTTGTACAATACTTTGAAATATGGATGTCACTTTAGAAATATATGTTTCATACGTTCCCTCCAAATTGTGTTTAGCATAAATCTATAATCCATACAACCTTTCAAATAATCTTTGTCAACTTAAAATATGTTTCTTAACTTCAGTTCATTCATATATGTGAGATCATTTTAAACATAATTACATATTACAATGTAAAGTTAGCCCTAACTTGTCTATATGACTTTACAAAAAAAATACTGTTATCTTAATTAGCACGAGATGTTCCTTCTAACTAGAATGACTCTATTGTAAGGATGTTTAACCCTTTCAACTCTGAAAATACACTATATTTGATTGTAAAAATTGATGTGTAAAAAATATCTCATCTTGATATGATAAACATATCGCGTCACATAAAAATGGTTATATATAAAAACTGCAATATATCTCATGGATAAATTATTTCATCAGTAGTCAAAAAGTCAAAAGTCAATTGTTTTCAGAAGTTTCTCTCTTATTAGAGATCTTGAGTTTTTTTTCTTATTATTCTTCCTGCACTCTGTAAAGTTGGAAAAACTTTATTGAACATTAAAAGACAACAATAATAATAACGAATAAATCTCTTGTGTCAAATCTTCTTTAAAAACTGATATTCTTAAGCTTCAAGGTTTTGTTTTCATCTGGAAGGTCTAGAAATATTACATTTCTCTTCTTTTGATGACTTACAAGTCAGATCCTGAAACAGAATGCAGTATCATTATTTTGAATTTACTAATGCAAAAAATACCTTCATTTTCTCAATCCTAATATTTTATTATGACATGAAAGACATATTTTAATAATAAAGTTTCTATTTACCTTACTTTGCTCTATTTCTCTTAAACTGACCTATACTCCCTTAAGCTATTATTCTGTGTATTTAAACTATAACAGGACACAATTTCTCTTTTTTGTCATGATTCAAAACCTCGTTTTCACAAACAAAGAAAGGTTTCAAATCAACCCCAGAAGACTGAAGCAAACTGTATCCATTCACTTCTCCTCTTTAAGATTTAGAGTAATGCGTGCTGCACTGTAATTTTTTGGCATCTTTCAGTCAGCATTTTCTGTAGAATTTTTGCTGAATAGCATAACCATTCTTTTGGTAACACAGAGAAAGACTTGCTGAACAACTCTTAATAAGATTAACAAATACTGGCTCAAAGCCTCTCTCAGCACTTGTTTGAAAAACACCATTTACAGGTTTTCTGAAAAGATTTCTACAAACATCATTTCGTGAATATATCTGATAATGATCTGTTACCAAATCTACCTGTATAGATTTAAATTGTAAAGTTTTAAAAATGGGCAATATTTGTCATATAATTCTACTGAATTAACTCTCTTTAACCACTTAAGGACCGCCTCACGCCGATGTACGTCGGTAAGGCGGCACGGGCAGGCAAAATCACGTACATACACGTGATTTGCCTCCCGCGGGTGGGGGGTCCGCCCCCGGTGCCCGAGGCGGTCCTCTTTTGTCCTCCGGCGATCGGAGGTGAGCGGGAGGCCATCCGTTCGTAGTCCCCCCTCGCGATCGCTGCCGGCCAATGGGAACATTCCTTTGCTGCTGTATGCTAAACAGCAGCAAAGGAAATTATGTCATCTCTCCTCGGCTCTGTATTTTCCGTTCCGGCGCCGAGGATAGAAGACTGAAATGTGAGTGCACAAACACTACTCACACAGTAGAACATGCCAGGCACACAAAACACCCCGATCCCCCCCAATCACAAACTGACACCAAGCAGTTTTTTTTTTTCTGATTACTGCATGGTGTCAGTTTCTGACAGTTACAGTGTTAGGACAGTTAGGGTTAGCCCCCTTTAGGTCTAGGGTACCCCCCCTAACCCCCTAATAAAGTTTTAACCCCTTGATCACCCCCTGTCACCAGTGTCACTAAGCGATCATTTTTCTGATCGCTGTATTAGTGTCGCTGGTGACGCTAGTTAGGGAGGTAAATATTTAGGTTCGCCGTCAGAGTTTTATAGCGTCAGGGACCCCCATATACTACCTAATAAAGGTTTTAACACCTTGATTGCCCCCTAGTTAACCCTTTCACCACTGATCACCGTATAAGTGTTACGGGTGACGCTGGTTAGTTCGTTTATTTTTTATAGTGTCAGGGCACCCGCCGTTTATTACCGAATAAAGGTTTAGCCCCCTGATCACCCGGCGGTGATATGCGTTGCCCTAGGCAGCGTCAGATTAGCGCCAGTACCGCTAACACCCACGCACGCAGCATACGCCTCCCTTAGTGGTATAGTATCTGAACGAATCAATATCTGATCCGATCAGATCTATACTAGCGTCCCCAGCAGTTTAGGGTTCCCAAAAACACAGTGTTAGCGGGATCAGCCCAGATACCTGCTAGCACCTGCGTTTTGCCCCTCCGCCCGGCCCAGCCCACCCAAGTGCAGTATCAATCGATCACTGTCACTTACAAAACACTAAACGCATAACTGCAGCGTTCGCAGAGTCAGGCCTGATCCTTGCGATCGCTAACAGTTTTTTTGGTAGCATTTTGGTGAACTGGCAAGCACCAGCCCCAAGCAGCGTCAGGTTAGCGCCAGTACCGCTAACACCCACGTACGCACCGTACACCTCCCTTAGTGGTATAGTATCTGAACGGATCAATATCTGATCCGATCAGATCTATACTAGCGTCCCCAGCAGTTTAGGGTTCCCAAAAACGCAGTGTTAGTGGGATCAGCCCAGATACCTGCTAGCACCTGCGTTTTGCCCCTCCGTCTGGCCCAGCCCAGCCCAGCCCACCCAAGTGCAGTATCGATCGATCACTGTCACTTACAAAACACTAAATGCATAACTGCAGCGTTCGCAGAGTCAGGCCTGATCCCTGCGATTGCTAACAGTTTTTTTGGTAGCTTTTTATTGAACTGGCAAGCACCAGCGGCCTAGTAAACCCGGCCGTAGTCAAACCCACACTGCAGTAACACTTGGTGACGTGGCGAGTCCCATAAGTGCAGTTCAAGCTGGTGAGGTGGCAAGCACAAGTAGTGTCCCGCTGCCACCAAAAAGACAAACACAGGCTCGTCGTGCCCATAATGCCCTTCCTGCTGCATTCGCCAATCCTAATTGGGAACCCACCGCTTCTGCAGCGCCCGTACTTCCCCCATTCACATCCCCAACCAAATGCAGTCGGCTGCATGAGAGGCATTTTCTTTATGTCCTCCCGAGTACCCCTACCCAGCGAACCCCCCCAAAAAAGATGTTGTGTCTGCAGCAAGCGCGGATTTAGGCGTGACACCCGCTATTATTGTCCCTCCTGTCCTGACAATCCTGGTCTTTGCATTGGTGAATGTTTTGAACGCTACCATTCACTAGTTGAGTATTAGCGTAGGGTACAGCACTGCACAGACTAGGCACACTTTCACAGGGTCTCCCAAGATGCATTTTGAGAGACCCGAACCTGGAACCGGTTACAGTTATAAAAGTTAGTTACAAAAAAAGTGTAAAAAAAAAAATATATATAAAATGAAAAAAAATAGTTGTCGTTTTATTGTTCTCTCTCTCTCTATTCTCTCTCTCTATTGTTCTGCTCTTTTTTACTGTATTCTATTCTGCAATGTTTTATTGTTATGTTTTATCATGTTTGTTTTTCAGGTATGCAATTTTTTATACTTTACCGTTTATTGTGCTGTATTGTTAATCATTTTTTTTGTCTTCAGGTACGCCATTCACGACTTTGAGTGGTTATACCAGAATGATGTCTGCAGGTTTAGGTATCATCTTGGTATCATTCTTTTCAGCCAGCGGTCGGCTTTCATGTAAAAGCAATCCTAGTGGCTAATTAGCCTCTAGACTGCTTTTACAAGCCGTGGGAGGGAATGCCCCCCCCCCACCGTCTTCCGTGTTTTTCTCTGGCTCTCCTGTCTCAACAGGGAACCTGAGAATGCAGCCGGTGATTCAGCCAGCTGACCATAGAGCTGATCAGAGACCAGAGTGGCTCCAAACATCTCTATGGCCTAAGAAACTGGAAGCTATGAGCATTTTATGACTTAGATTTCGCCGGATGTAAATAGTGCCATTGGGAAATTGGGGAAGCATTTTATCACACCGATCTTGGTGTGGTCAGATGATTTGAGGGCAGAGGAGAGATCTAGGGTCTAATAGACCCCAATTTTTTCAAAAAAAGAGTACCTGTCACTACCTATTGCTATCATAGGGGATATTTACATTCCCCGAGATAACAATAAAAATGATTAAAAAAAAAAAAAAAATGAAAGGAACAGTTTAAAAATAAGATACAAAAGCAAAAAAATAATAAAGAAAAAAAAAAAAAAAGCACCCCTGTCGCCCCCTGCTCTCGCGCTAAGGCGAACGCAAGCGGCGGTCTGTCGTCAAACGTAAACAGCAATTCCACCATGCATGTGAGGTATCACAGCGAAGGTCAGATCGAGGGCAGTAATTTTTTGCAGTAGACCTCCTCTGTAAATCTAAAGTGGTAACCTGTAAATGCTTTTAAAGGCTTTTAAAAATGTATTTATTTTGTTGCCACTGCACGTTTGTGCGCAATTGTAAAGCATGTCATGTTTGGTATCCATGTACTCGGCCTAAGATCATCTTTTTTATTTCATCAAACATTTTGGCAATATAGTGTGTTTTAGTGCATTAAAATTTAAAAAAAGTGTGTTTTTTTCCCCAAAAAATGCGTTTGAAAAATCGCTGCGCAAATACTGTGTGAAAAAAAAAATGAAACACCCACCATTTTAATCTGTAGGGCATTTGCTTTAAAAAAATATATAATGTTTGGGGGTTTAAAGTAATTTTCTTGCAAAAAAAAAAATAACTTTTTCATGTAAACAAAAAGTGTCAGAAAGGGCTTGTCTTCAAGTGGTTAGAAGAGTGGGTGATGTGTGACATAAGCTTCTAAATGTTGTGCATAAAATGCCAGGACAGTTCAAAACCCCCCCAAATGACCCCATTTTGGAAAGTAGACACCCCAAGCTATTTGCTGAGAGGCATGTCGAGTCCATGGAATATTTTATATCGCGACACAAGTTGCGGGAAAGAGACAATTTTTTTTTTTTTGCACAAAGTTGTCACTAAATGATATATTGCTCAAACATGCCATGGGAATATGTGAAATTACACCCCAAAATACATTCTGCTGCTTCTCCTGAGTACGGGGATACCACATGTGTGAGACTTTTTAGGAGCCTAGCCGCGTACGGGACCCCGAAAACCAAGCACCGCCTTCAGGCTTTCTAAGGGCGTGAATTTTTGATTTCACTCTTCACTGCCTATCACAGTTTCGGAGGCCATGGAATGCCCAGGTGGCACAAAACCCCCCAAATGACCCCATTTTGAAAAGTAGACACCCAAAGCTATTTGCTGAGAGGTATAGTGAGTATTTTGCAGACCTCACTTTTTGTCACAAAGTTTTGAAAATTGAAAAAAGAAAAAAAAAATGTTTTTTCTTGTCTTTCTTCATTTTCAAAAACAAATGAGAGCTGTAAAATACTCACCATGCCTCTCAGCAAATAGCTTGGGGTGTCTACTTTCCAAAATGGGGTCATTTTGGGGGGTTTTGTGCCACCTGGGCATTCCATCCGAAACTGTGATAGGCAGTGAAGAGTGAAATCAAAAATGTACACCCTTAGAAATCCTGAAGGCGGTGATTGGTTTTCGGGGCCCCGTACGCGGCTAGACTCCCAAAAAGTCCCACACATGTGGTATCCCCGTACTCAGGAGAAGCAGCTAAATGTATTTTGGGGTGCAATTCCACATATGCATATGGCCTGTGTGAGCAATATATCATTTAGTGACAACTTTGTGCAAAAAAAAAAAAAAATGTGTCACTTTCCTGCAACTTGTGACAAAATATAAAATATTCCATGGACTCAATATGCCTCTCAGCAAATAGCTTGTGGTGTCTACTTTCCAAAATGGGGTCATTTGGGGGCGTTTTGTGCCACCTGGGCATTCCATGGCCTCCGAAACTGATAGGCAGTGAAGAGTGAAATCAAAAATTTACACCCTTAGAAATCCTGAAGGCGGTGATTGGTTTTCGGGGCCCCGTACGCGGCTAGGATCCCAAAAAGTCCCACACATGTGGTATCCCTATACTCAGGAGAAGCAGCTGAATGTATTTTGGGGTGCAATTCCACATAGGCCCATGGCCTGTGTGAGCAATATATCATTTAGTGACAACTTTTTGTAAATATTTTTTTTTTGTCATTATTCAATCACTTGGGACAAAAAAAATTAATATTCAATGGGTTCAACATGCCTCTCAGCAATTTCCTTGGGGTGTCTACTTTCCAAAATGGGGTCATTTGGGGGGGTTTTGTACTGCCCTGCCATTTTAGCACCTCAAGAAATGACATAGGCAGTCAAACTAAAAGCTGTGAAAATTCCAGAAAATGTACCCTAGTTTGTAGACGCTATAATTTTTTTTACCAAAGACATGTGGCCGAATACATTTTGGCCTAAATGTATGACTAAAATTGAGTTTATTGGATTTTTTTTATAACAAAAAGTAGAAAATATCATTTTTTTTCAAAATTTTGGGTCTTTTTCCGTTTATAGCGCAAAAAATAAAAACTGCAGAGGTGATCAAATACCATCAAAAGAAAGCTCTATTTGTGGGAAGAAAAGCACGTAAATTTCGTTTGGGTACAGCATTGCATGACCGCGCAATTAGCAGTTAAAGCAACGCAGTGCCAAATTGGAAAAAGACCTCTGGTCCTTAGGCAGCATAATGGTCCGGGGCTCAAGTGGTTAAAATAATGTTTAATGATAGATCAGCTGTCTGTAATATGATCCTACTAGATCTCACAATGTTTTCTGTTACTTTGACTGCAAAATAAACACTTAACAATTGCTTCATATGTGTGTCAAAGGTCTTTTCCATATTTGTCAAACCTCTGCAGAAAAAAAATATTATTTTCTGATCACCTTCTTTTAACCACTTCAGCCTCGGACCATTTAGCTTGCCAAAGACCAGAGGGCTTTTTACAATTTGGCACTGCGCTGCTTTAACTGGCAATTGTGTGGTCATGCAATGTTGTACCCAAACAAAGTTTGCATCCTTTTTTTCCCACAAGTAGATCTTTCTTTTGATAGTATTTGATTGCCTCTGCAATTTTTATTTTTTGCGATATAAACGGAAAAAGACTGAAAATTTAGAAAAAAAATGATATTTTCTACTTTTTGTTATAAGAAAAATCCAATAAACTCAATTTTTATGTTTTGCGATAATAATATGTAATATTTCTAGACCTTCCAGATGAAAACAAAACCTTGAAGCTTAAGAATATTTTTATTTTTTGCGATATAAACGGAAAAAGACTGAAAATTTTGAAAAAAAATGATATTTTCTACTTTTTGTTATAAGAAAAATCCAATAAACTCAATTTTAGTCATACATTTAGGCCAAAATGTATTCAGCCACATGTCTTTGGTAAAAAAAAATGTCAATAAGCGTATATTTATTGGTTTGCACAAAAGTTATAGCGTCTACAAACTAGGGTACATTTTCTGGAATTAACGCAGCTTTTAGTTTATGACTGCCTATCTCATTTCTTGAGGTGCTAAAATGACAGGGCAGTACAAAACCCCCCTAATGACCCCATTTTGGAAAGTAGACACCCTAAGAAAATTGCTAAGAGGCATGTTGAGCCCATTCAATATTTTCTTATTTTGGCCCAAGTGATTGAATAATGACAAAAAATAAAAAATGTTTTTACAAAAAGTTGTCACTAAATGATATATTGCTCACACAAGCCATGGTTATATGTGGAATTGTACCCCAAAATACATTTTGCTGCTTCTCCTGAGTACGGGGATACTACATGTGTGGGACTTTTTGGGAGCCTATCCGCGTACGGTGCCCCAAAAACCAAGCACCGCCTTCAGGATTTCTAAGGGCGTAAATTTTTGATTTCACTCCTCACTACCTATCACAGTTTTGAAGGCCATAAAATGCCAAGATGGCACAACCCCACCCACCCAAATGACCCCATTTTGGAAAGTAGACACCCCAAGCTATTTGCTAAGAGGCATGTTAAGTCCATGGAATATTTTATATTTTCCCACAAGATGCGGGAAAATGACAAACTTTTTTTTTGCACAAAGTTGTCACTAAATGATATATTGCTCACACATGTCATGGACACATGTGAAATGACACCCCAAAATACATTCTGCTGATTCTCCTGAGTATGGGGATACCCCATGTGTGGGATTTTTTGGGAGCCTAGCCGCGTATGGGGCCCCGAAAACCAAGCACCACCTTCATTTCTAAGGGCATGAATTTTTGATATCACTCTGCACTACCTATCACAGTTTCGAAGGCCATTAAATGCCAAGATAGCACAAAACCCCCCCCAAATGACCCCATTTTGGAAAGTAGATACCCCAAGCTATTTTGCTGATAGGCATGGTGAGTATTTTGCAGCTCTTATTTCTTTTTGAAAATGAAGAAAGAAAAATGTCTTTTTTTTTCTTTTTTCAAAATTAAAAACTTTGTGACAAAAAGCGAGATCTGCAAAATACACACCATACCTCTCAGCAAATAGTTTGGGGTGTCTACTTTCCAAAATGGGGTCATTTGGGGGGGTTTGAGCCATCTGGGCATTCCATGGCCTCCGAAACTGTGATAGGTAGTGAGGAGTGAAATCAAAAATTTACACCCTTAGAAAGCCTGAAGGCGGTGCTTGGTTTTCGAGGTCCCGTACACGGCTAGGCTCCCAAAAAGTTTCACACATGTGGTATCCCTATATATCATTTAGTGACAACTTTGTGCAAAAAAAAAAAATTGTCTTTTTCCTGCAACTTGTGTCAAAATATAAAATATTCCATGGACTAGACATGCCTCTTAACAAATAGCTTGGGGTGTCTGTTTCCAAAATGGGGTAATTTTGGGGGGTTTGAACTGTCCTGGAATTTTATGCACAACATTTAGAAGCTTATGTCACACATCACCCACTCTTCTAACCATTTGAAGACAAAGCCCTTTCTGACACTTTTTGTTTACATGAAAAAAGTTTTTTTTGCTAGAAAATTACTTTGAACCCCCAAACATTATATATATTTTTTAAAACAAAGCCAAACACGACATGCTTTAAAATTGTGCACAAACATGCAGCGGTGACAAACTACATACATTTTTAAAAGGCTTTAAACGCCTTTACAGGTTACCACTTTAGTTTTACAGATGTCTACTGCTAAAATTACTGTCCTCGATCTGACCTTCATGGTGATACCTCACATGCATGGTGCAATTGCTGTTTACATATGACGCCAGACCAACGCTTGCGTTTGTCTTTGCGCGAGAGCAGGGATGCTTTTTTTTTTCTAATTATTTATTTTGCTTTTTTATTTTATTTTTAAACTGTTCCTTTCATTTATATATTTTTTTATTATTTTTATTGTTATCTCAGGGAATGTAAATATCCTCTATGATAGCAATAGGTAGTGACAGGTGCTCTTTTTTGAAAAAATTGGGGTCTATTAGACCCTAGATCTCTCCTCTGCCCTCCAAGCATCTGACCACACCAAGATCGGTGTGATAACATGCTTTCCCAATTTCCCAATGGCGCTGTTTATATCTGGTGAAATCTAAGTCATAAAATGCTCATAGCTTCTGGTTTCTTAGGCCATAGAGATGATTGCAGCCATTCTGGTCTCTGATCAGCTCTATGGTCAGCTGGCAGAATCACCAGCTGCATTCTCAGGTTCCCTGTTGGGACAGGAGAGCCAGAGAAAACCATGGAAGACAGTGGGGGGGACATTCCTTCCCACTGCTTGTAAAAAAAAGAATGATACCAAGATGATACCTAAACCTGGAGGCATCATTCTGGTATAAGATAGATTGATCGGTGGGTATGCCCACCATTAGAATACCTCCCTTCATTCACCCACTTCTAATGATGGGCATACATGCACCATTTATATATACCGAAGCATGGGGGCATCCGCCCCAAAAGTTAGGAGCAAATCGCTCCTCCACCCCTGCTGCCCCCATGCTTCGGCATATATGCTCTTTTTTTTAACTGTGGTGGTGAAATCACCTCCGACAGCACTGTAGTCACGGCTTTATGTATCGTGGGAGCAAAGGCTGTTGCTGTCAAGATAAATAAATCCGCGCTGCAGCTAAATGGCGTACCTGAAAACAAAAAATGGCTAACAATAAAACGCAGTAAACAGTAAAGTATAAAAAAAATGACATACCTGAAAAGCAAACATGATAAAACATAATAACAATAAAACATTGCAGAATAGAATACAGTAAAAAAAAGATCAGAACAATAGAGAGAGAATAGATAGAGAGAGAACAATAAAAAGGACAACTATTATTGTTTTTTTTTATTTTATTCATTTTTTTTTTTTTCCTTTTTTTTTTTTTTTTACACTTTTATTTGTAACTATAACTGTAATGGTTCCAGGTCAGGTCTCTCAAAATGCGATGGCATCTTGGGAGACCCTGTGAAAGTGTGCCTAGTCTGTGCAATGCTGTACCCTACGCTAAAACACAACTAGTGTATGGTAGCGCTCAAAACATTCACCAATGCAAAGACCAGGATTGTCAGGACAGGAGGGACAATAATAGCAGGTGTAACGCCTATATCCGCAGTTTCTACAGACACAACATTTTCTTTAGTAAATAGTGTAACCAGCGCGCATCATATCTTAGTGTGTATTAAATATAAGTGATCCCGATAGTTATGACTACTATTGGTATACCACACTTAAAGCCATTTCAATCCAGCCAAAAATTCATGAAAAACGTTATTACTATAGACATATATTTAAAAAATCGTGAAATTGACTTATTTTACTATATTAGGAACATTTAAATCCTATACTCACACCACGTGTTCAACAGTGAAACAAAACATGTGTTATTACTTACAATGTTACTTATGAAAATCAATCTGCAACAATGTAGTGAGCACCCTGAAACATATGTTGCTAGTAACAATGTTACTTGTGACTATCAATTCGCAACAATGTGGTGAACACCATACATATCCAAATTAGTGCCAAAAATGTTTATCAGTGGGACACTTATTCCCCTTGAACATCTTAGATGTAGAAACAATGATCAGTCCTTGATGGAAATATGCTAGGTTGATATTAGCACCAATCTTCTTTATAGAAAGAGACACACCGATATTCCTCCTTTTCACAAATATGGTAAAAAAAGGCCGCTTACCGGATCAGATGGATCTCAGATTAGTGAGATCAGATGAGCATGTTGCATTAGCCTGCTGGCCTTAGATTATCCCCTGGGCGTTTTCCTAGGAGATTTCCTCAGCCACTGTGCTCCAATTCACAGGCAGATCTGGGCGTTTTCCCGGGAGATTTCCTCAGCCGCTGCGCTCCAACACACAGGCAGATCTATCCTCACTGATATAATCTCCCAGGAAAACGCCCAGGTGATAATCTAAGGCCAGCAGGCTAATGCAACATGCTCATCTGATCTCACTAACCTGAGATCCATCTGATCCGGTAAGCGGCCTTTTTTACCATATTTGTGAAAAGGAGGAATATCAGTGTGTCTCTTTCTATAAAGAAGATTGGTGCTAATATCAACCTAGCATATTTCCATCAAGGACTGATCATTGTTTCTACATCTAAGATGTTCAAGGGGAATAAGTGTCCCACTGATAAACATTTTTGGCACTAATTTGGATATGTATGGTGTTCACCACATTGTTGCGAATTGATAGTCACAAGTAACATTGTTACTAGCAACATATGTTTCAGGGTGCTCACTACATTGTTGCGGATTGATTTTCATAAGTAACATTGTAATTAATAACACATGTTTTGTTTCACTGTTGAACACGTGGTGTGAGTATAGGATTTAAATGTTCCTAATATAGTAAAATAAGTCAATTTCACGATTTTTTAAATATATGTCTATAGTAATAATGTTTTTCATGAGTTTTTGGCCGGATTGAAATGGCTTTAAGTGTGGTATACCAATAGTAGTCATAACTATCGGGATCACTTATATTTAATACACACTAAGATATGATGCGCGCTGGTTACACTATTTACTATTTATTTTTTGGGTCTTTTGTATTTATGGACTAACACGAGCAGCAGCACAATTTTTTTATTTTTTGTATGGTTAGCGCAAAATCACGTTTCTTTATATACAACATTTTCTTTGGGGGGTTCGTTGGGTAGGGGTACCCGGAAGGACATAAGGAAAATGCCTCTCATGCTTACTGCATTTAGATTGGGAAGGTGAGGTGGAGCACCATCTGGAAACAGAAGGGCTCTGACGATCTCTTCCTGTAATTTAAGGAAGGATACAGTCAGTCCTGAAGCTCTGTATAGCACATGAGTGTTCAGCAAAGCCAATTGAAATAAGTATACAGACACTTGAGGTCATTGAGGTCCACCCCTCCCATATTTTGGTTATATTCGTGAATACAGAGGGGTTTCTCCACAACACCAGTCGCCGTATACATTTGGACCGTCGTGTCTGCATGAAGGGAGGTAAGAACAAAAACATTCTTATTATCCCTCCACTTCATATCGATCAAGTTATTACACTTCAAGCAGGCTCTCTCCCCCAGCCTAAGACGGAAATCTACAAGCCGCTGGGGAAAGCCCTGGCAATTAGATCGCACGGTGCCAAATGCTCCAATCTGATGATCAAACAAGTGACTAAAAAGTGGCACGCTCATGTAATAATTGTCCATGTACAAGTGGTACCCCTTTTTTCGAATAAGGGTGACACCAAGTCCCACACAATTTTCCCAGCGCTTCCTATGTAGTCAGGGCAGTTTGTCGGCTCTACGTGACTATCTCTTCCCTCGTAAACCATAAAACTACATATATAGCCGGTGGTGTCACAGAGCTTATACATCTTGACCCCATATCTGGCACGCTTGCTGGGAAATACTGTTTGAAAGACAAGCGGCCAGAAAACTTAATCAGGGACTCATCAACGCAGACAACTTGATGGGGAGTAAACAAGTCTGCAAAACGTTGCTTGAAGTTGTTTACGAGGGGCCGAATTTTGTAGAGCCGATCGTAACCAGGGTCTCCACGAGGACGACGGAGTTCATTGTTGTTGAAGTGCATGAACCGCAAAATCTGCTTGTATCGTGCCCTGGCCATGGAAGCAGAGAACACAGGCATATGGTGAATTGGGTCAGTGGACCAATACGACCGCAACCCACTCTTTTTGGTTATGCCCATGAGGAGAGATAGGCCCAGAAAGATCTTAAATTCGGAAACCGTAACTGGTTTCCAATCTCTGGCAAGGGAGGACTGGGGATTAGTGGTGATGTATTGACCAGCATACAAATTGCTTTGGTCCACAATAGATCTATAGAGATCTTCGGTGAAAAATAGCGAATAAAAATTAAGTGACGTAAAATTAACTGTTTCCACCTGAATGCCGGGTTGGCCAGTGAATCGGGGAACGGGTGCTGCAGAAGTGGTGGGTTCCTAATTAGGATTGGCGAATGCAGCAGGAAGGGCACTATGGGCTCGAGGGGCCTGTCTTTGTCTTCTTGGTGGCAGCGGGACACTACTTGTACTTGCCACCTCACCAGCTTGAACTGCACTTATGGGACTTGCCACGTCACCAAGTGTTACTGCAGTGCTGGATGTACGACCAGGGTGTACTAGGCCGCTGGTGCTTGCCAGTTCACCAGAAGGAATAGCGGTGCTAGTACTTCTCTGCTCCATATGAGAGCCCTGCGGTTCTTGCACCTCAACAGCAGAAGAAGATTGGGGTCTGGTACACCTGACCTTGGCAGGGACTAGGGATGAGCTTCGAGTTCGAGTCAAACTCATGTTCGACTCGAACATCGGCTGTTCGCAAGTTTGCCAAACAGCGAACAATTTGGGGTGTTCGCGGTAAATTCGAATGCCGCGGAACACCCTTTAAAAGTCTATGGGAGAAATCAAAAGTGCTAATTTTAAAGGCTTATATGCAAGTTATTGTCATAAAAAGTGTTTGGGGACCTGGGTCCTGCCCCAGGGGACATATATCAATGCAAAAAAAGTTTTAAAAACTGAAGTTTTTTCAGGAGCAGTGATTTTAATAATGCTTAAAGTCAAACAATAAAAGTGTAATATCCCTTTAAATTTAGTAGCTGGGGGGTGTCTATAGTATGCCTGTAAAGGGGCGCATGTTTCCCGTGTTTAGAACAGTCTGACAGCAAAATGACATTTCAAAGGAAAAAAAGTCTTTTAAAACTACGCTGCTATTGCATTGCCGGTCCGACAATACACATATAAGTTCATTGATAAAAACGGCATGGGAATTCCCCACAGGGGAACCCCGAACCAAAATTAAAAAAAATGACGTGGGGGTCCCCCTAAATTCCATACCAGGCCCTTCAGGTCTGGTATGGATATTAAGGGGAACCCCGGCCAAAATTTTAAAAAAAAATGACGTGGGGGTCCCCCTAAATTCCATACCAGACCCTTCAGGTCTGGTATGGATTTTAAGGGGAACCCCGCGCCAAAAAAAAAAAAGGCGTGGGGTCCTCCCAAAAATCCATACCAGACCCTTATCCAAGCACGCAACCTGGCAGGCCACAGGAAAAGAGGGGGGGATGAGAGAGCACCCCCCCTCCTGAACCGTACCAGGCCACATGCCCTCAACATTGGGAGAGTGCTTTGGGGTAGCCCCCCAAAACACCTTGTTCCCATGTTGATGAGGACAAGGGCCTCATCCCCACAACCCTGGCCGGTGGTTGTGGGGGTCTGCGGGTGGGGGCTTATCGGAATCTGGAAGCCCCCTTTAACAAGGGGACCCCCAGATCCCGCCCCCCCTTGTGTGAAATGGAATCGTACCCCTACCATTTCACTAAAAAACTGTCAAAAATGTTAAAAATGACAAGAGACATTTTTTGACAATTTCTTTATTTACCGTATTTATTGGCGTATAACACGCACTTTTTCCCCCTTAAAATCAGGGGAAAATCGCGGGTGCATGTTATACGCCGATCCCCTGCGATCTGGAGCTGCCAGATCTTCAAATCGCGGACCGCGATTTGAAAATGGCGCCGCCGGCGCCAAAATACACAGAGCCAGTCCTCGGCTCTTCTCGGCCACTTTCGGCTTCATTCGAGTGCCGTCCGAACCTAGCCGAGTGTACTCGGCTAGGTTCGGATAGCTCCGCTCATAGTCACGCCCATCCCGGGCGGGACTACGAGTGAAACCGAAAGTGAACGAGAGCCGCCGAGAAGAGCCGAGGACCGGCTCTGTGTATTTCGCCGCCGGCGGCGCTATTTTCAAATCGCTGTCGGCGATTTTGAAGCTCAGGATGGCAGGGGTCCGGGATCACAGGATCCAAGGCTGCACTGGGGAAAGGCTGCACTGGGAAAGGCTGCACTGGGGATGGCTGCACTGGGGAAAGGCTGCACTGGGGAAAGGCTGCACTGGGAAAGGCTGCACTGGGGAAAGGCTGCACTGGGGAAGGCTGCACTGACAAGGCTGCACTGGGGAAGGCTGCACTGGGGAAGGCTGCACTGACAAGGCTGCACTGACATGGCTGCACTGACAAGGCTGCACTGACAAGGCTGCACTGACAAGGCTGCACTGACAAGGCTGCACTGACATGGCTGCACTGGGGCAAGGCTGCACTGACAAGGCTGCAATGATGGGCAATTAAATGTAAGTTTTTTTTCCTTCAACTTCCCTCCTAAATTGGGGTGCGTGTTATACGCCGATAAATACGGTAAATGCTTCTTCTTTCTTCTATCTTCCTTCATCTTCTTCTGGTTCTTCTGGCTCTTCTGGTTCTTCCTCCGGTGTTCTCGTCCAGCATCTCCTCCGCAGCTCCCGCTCTTCTCTTCATCTTCTTCTCTTCTTCATCTTCTTCTCTTCTTCATCTTCTTCATCTTCTCCTCTTCTTTCTTCTATCTTCCTTCTTCTTCTTCTTCTTCTTCTTCTTGTTCTTCTGGCTCTTCTGGTTCTTCCTCCGGTGTTCTCATCCAGCATCTCCTCTGCGGCATCTTCTATCTTCTCCTTGGGCCGCTCCGCACCCATTGCATGGGGGGAGGCTCCCGCTCTTCTCTTCATCTTCTTCTCTTCTTCATCTTCTTCTCCGGGCCGCTCCGCATCCATGCTGGCATGGTGGGAGGCTCCCACTGTGTGACGCGTCTCCTCTTCTGATGGTTCTTAAATAACGGGGGGCGGGGCCACCCGTTGACCCCGCCCCCCTCTGACACATGGGACATGACGGGACTTCCCTGTGGCATTCCCCGTGACGTCACAGGGAAGTCCTGTCAAGTAACCATGCGTCAGAGGGGGCGGGGTCACCGGGTGGCCCCGCCCCCCCATTATTTAAGAACCGTCAGAAGAGGAGACGCGTCACACAGCGGGAGCCTCCCTCCATGCCAGCATGGGTGCGGAGCGGCCCGGAGAAGAAGATGAAGAAGAGAAGAAGATGAAGAGAAGAGCGGGAGCTGCGGAGGAGATGCTGGACGAGAACACTGGAGGAAGAACCAGAAGAGCCAGAAGAACCAGAAGAAGATGAAGGAAGATAGAAGAAAGAAGAAAGAAGAAGCATTTAAATAAAGGAATTGTCAAAAACTGTCTCTTGTCATTTTTGACAGTTTTTTTGTGAAATGGTAGGGTACCTTACCATTTCACACAGGGGGGGCCGGGATCTGGGGGTCCCCTTGTTAAAGGGGGCTTCCAGATTCCGATAAGCCCCCCACCCACAGACCCCCACAACCACCGGCCAGGGCTGTGGGGATGAGGCCCTTGTCCTCATCAACATGGGGACAAGGTGTTTTGGGGGGCTACCCCAAAGCACCCTCCCAATGTTGAGGGCATGTGGCCTGGTACGGTTCAGGAGGGGGGGGGCGCTCTCTCGTCCCCCCTTTTTTTCTGCGGCCTGCCAGGTTGCGTGCGCAGATAAGGGTCTGGTATGGATCTTTGGGGGGACCCCACGCCATTTTTTTTTTAATTTTGGTACGGGGTTGCCCTTAAAATCCATACCAGACCTGAAGGGTCTGGTATGGAATTTATGGGGACCCCCACGTCATTTTTTTTTTAAATTTTGCCCGGGGTTCCCCTTAATATCCATACCAGACCTGAAGGGCCTGGTATGGAATTTAGGGGGACCCCCACGTCATTTTTTTTTTTAATTTTGGTTCGGGGTTACCCTGTGGGGAATTCTCACGCCGTTTTTATCAATGAACTTTTATGTGTATTGTCGGACCGGCAATGCAATAGCCGCGAGTAGTTTTAAATGACTTTTTTTCTTTGAAATGTCATTTTGCTGTCAGATTTTTCTAAACACGGGAAACATGCACCCCTTTACAGGCATACTATAGACACCCCCCAGGTACGAAATTTAAAGGGATATTACACTTTTATTGTTTGACTTTAAGCATTATTAAAATCACTGCTCCTGAAAAAACGGCCATTTTTAAAACTTTTTTTTGCATTGATCCATGTCCCCTGGGGCAGGACCCAGGTCCCCAAACACTTTTTATGACAATAACTTGCATATAAGCCTTTAAAATTAGCACTTTTGATTATTCATGTTCGTGTCCCATAGACTTTAACAGTGTTTGCGTGTTCGAACGAACTTTTTTCCTGTTCGCATGTTCTGGTGCGAACCGAACAGGGGGGTGTTCGGCTCATCCCTAGGAGGGACCACAACTCCGTCGTCAGAGCTATCTGTCATGGAGCCACTGCTGTCTACAGGTTCGTATTCTGAGCCTGAATCTAACAGATGAGTGACTTCCTCTTCACTATCTGTCATGCTCAGAAACGTGTAGGCCTCTTCACTACTGTACCTTCGATTTGCCATTTTGGGCTCTAAATTGGTACAGTAGTGAGACTCACAGGTAAAAAAGCTCCTGACTGTCAGTGACTGTATCAAAACGCTCCCGAAAAAACTGTCAGCGATCGCAGGGATCAGGCCTGACTCTGCGAACGCTGCAGTTATGTGTTTAGTGTTTTGTAAGTGACAGTGATCGATCGATACTGCACTTGGGTGGGCTGAGCTGGGCTGAGCGGAGGGGCAAAACGCAGGTGCTAGCAGGTATCTGGGCTGATCCCGCTAACACTGCGTTTTTGGGAACCCTAAACTGCTGGGGACGCTAGTATAGATCTTATCAGATCAGATATTGATTCGTTCAGATACTACACCACTATGGGAGGTGTATGCTGTGTGCGTGGGTGTTAGCGGTACTGGCACTAACCTGACACTGCCTGGGGTGATGCAGACCCTATCTGACCCTAAAACCTAACTTATATCACCCGCCGGGCGTTCAGGGGGTTAAACCTTTATTAGGTAATTAACAGGGGGTGCCCTGACACTATAAAAAACAAACTAACTAACCAGCGTCACCCGTAACAGTTATACGGTGATCACTGGTGAAAGAGTTAACTAGGGGGCAATCAGGGGGTTCAAACCTTTACTAGGTAGTATATGGGGGTCCCTGACGCTATAAAAACCTGATGCTGAACCTAAATACTTACCTGGCTAGTGTCACCTGTGACACTAATACGGCGATCAGAAAAAAGATCGCTTAGTGACACTGGTGAAAGGGGTTAACTGGGGGGTGATCAAGGGGTTAAACCTTTATTCGGGGGTTTAGGGATGTACCCTAGACCTAAAGGGGCCTACCACTAACTGCCCTACCACTTATAACAGTCACAAATGACATCAATGCAGTAATCAGTAAAAAAAAAACTGCTATTGGTGTCACTGTGACAGGGGGTGCAGGGAGGGGGGTGATTGGGGGGTGATCGGGGGGTGAATAATGTGCCTGCGTGTTCTACTGTAAGTGTAGTGTTGGTGCACTTACTTGGATGTCTTCTCCCCTCGGAAGCTGGAATGAAAAGGCTTCATGAGGAGCGATGACATCACTTCCTCAGCTTCTGTTTACAGTTCAGAAGCAGAGGAAGCTTGTCATTTGCCAGGAGCGATCGTGAGGGGGTGGCCATGAATCAGTGGCCTCCCCCTCAGCACGGATCGCTCCTGAAGCTAATCTGACCGCCGCAGGCACCGGGGGGTCCGATCGTACAGGTAAGCCCTTATGCCTGCCCATGCCATTGTGCCGACGTACATCGGCAACTGGTTAAATGAGACAAAATTACTGAAATTGAATTCTCAGATACATCAGTATGTAAAACAACAGGCATAGACAAACCAAATTCAATTGTATTTAACCGCTTGCCGTCCACCATGCATCATATGACGGCCAGGCGGCGCGGCTCTTGTTCTGGGCAGGCATCATACGACGTCCGTCCATTTAAATAGGGCATGCCCACGATCGTGTGCACGCAGCCCTGTACCTTCGGTTGCGGCGTGTTTTTGGAGACACCGCTCGCCACCGAGGGGGGTGAACAGCCATTGGGCATGGCTGTTTACAACGTGATCGGCCGTGATTAAGTCACGGGTGATCACAAATGGTACTGCCCCTATTTGCATGGCACATGCGTGCGATTGCGAGCGCGTGCACGTCGGTGGCGATGTGTTCCTGGGAACACTGCTCGTCACCGACGCTGGTAAACAGCCATTGGCCAGCGGCTGTTTACCACGTGATCGGCTGTGATCCTTTCACAGCCGATCACTAAATGTAAACATAGAGCGGAACGAGATGTTCCCGGGTCCTCCTCCTCACACACCGATCGTGTGTGAGAAGGAGATTGCGGTAACATCTCGTTACCGCTTACAGTGTACACCAACACACACTGATTGTCCCCCCAATAAAGAGGACCTGTCACCACCCATCAAAGTACCTGTCACAGTTCATCTGAGTACCCTAGTACCTGTCACAGTCCATCTGAGTACCCGAGTATCTGTCACAGTCCATCTGAGTACCCGAGTATCTGTTACAGTTCATCTGAGTACCCGAGTACCTGTCACAGTCCATCTGAGTACCTGTCACAGTCCATCTGAGTACCCGAGGACCTGTCACAGTCAATCTGAGTACCCGAGTACCGGTCATAGTCCATCTGAGTACCAGAGTACCTGTCACAGTCCATCTGAATACCTGTCACAGTTCATCTGAGTACCCGAGTACCTGTCACAATCCATCTGAGTACCTGTTACAGTTCATATGAGTACCTAGTACCTTAGTACCTGTCACCACCCTTCAGAGTACCCAAATACCAGTCACCAGCCCATCAGAGAACCCGAGTACCTGTCACGAGCCCATCAGAGTACCCGAGTACCTTTCACCAGCCCATCAGAGTACCCGAGTACCTGTCACCAGCCCATCAAAGTACCCGAGTACCTGTCACCAGCCCATCAGAGTACCCGAGTACCTGTCACCAGCCCATCAGAGTACCCGAGTACCTGTCACCAGCCCATCAGAGTACCCAAGTACCTATCACCAGCCCATCAGAGTAACTGAGTACCTGTCACCAGCCCATCAGAGTACCCGAGTACCTGTCTACAGCTCATCAAGTTACCCAAGTACCTGTCAGCAGCCCATCAGAGTACCCGAGTACCTATCGGCAGCCCATCAGAGTACTTGAGTACCTATCTGCAGCCCATGCCTCATAGAATAAATACGTTGGGGTGTTTGCTTTCCAAAATGGGGTCATTTTGTAGGTAATTCCACTGTCCTGGTGCTCCAGGACCTTCAAAAGTGTGATATATAGGAATGAAATGAGTTGTGTAATTTATGCTCCTAGAACGCCTGAAGGTACTACTTCAATGTTGGGCCTCTGTATGTGGCCAGGCTGTGTAAAAGTCTCACACATGTGGTATTGCCATACTTGGGAAGAGTAGCAGAATGTATTTTGGGGTGTAATTTCTGCTATATACATGCTATGTGTTAGAAATAGCTTATAAATTGACAACTTTGTGTAAAAAAAAATGCATTTTCATTTTTTTTACACATTTTCCAAAAACTTCTGGAAAAAAATGAACTGTTCAAAAGACTAATTATGCCTCATAGATCATATGTTGAGGTGTTAGTTTTCTAAAATGGGGTCATTTTGTGGGCATTTCCATTGTCCTGGTGCTCCAGGGCCTTCAAAAGTGTAATAGGTGGTTGAGAAATGTGATGTGTCATTTATGCTCGTAGAACGCCTGAAGATGCTTCAATGTTGGGCCTTTGTATGTGGCCAGGCTGTGTAAAAGTACAAAAAGTGTAAAAATGTGGTATTGCCATATTCGGGAAGAGTAACAGAATGTATTTTGGGGTATAATTTGCTGTATGCATATGCTGTGTGTGAGTATAACCTGATAATATGACAATTTTGTAAAAAAAAAAAAAAAAAAAAATCTTCATTTTGCAAAGAAAGAATTGTGGGAAAAAAATTACAACTTAAAAAGCTCACCATGCTACTTACGTAATACCTTGGAATGTCTACTTTCTAAAAATGGGTCATTTGGGGGGTATTTGTACTTTCCTGACTTGTTTGTGTCTCAAGAAATGAGATACACCTGATGGACTGAAGGCCTGATAAGATGTGATCAATTTTCAGTAATTGGTAACATAGTTTGTAGACTCTATAACTTTCACAAAGACCAAATAATATACACGATTTTGGTTTATTTTTAACAAAGCTATGTAGCAGTATAAGTTTTGGCCAAAATTTATGAAGAAAAAATACTAATTTGCAAAATTTTATGACAGAAACAAAGAAAAAGGCATTTTTTTCACAAATCTAGAGAATAAAATGGCGATTGTTGCAATATTTTATATCACACGGTATTTGTGCAGCGGTGTTTTAAACACAACTTTTTGGGAAAAGGGACACTTTCATGAATTTTAAAAAAACCAAACAGTAAAGTTAGTCCAATTTTTTTGTATAATGTGAAAGATGATGTTACGCCGAGTAAATAGATACCAAACATGTCATACTTTATAATTGCACACACTCGTAGAATGGCGACAAACTACGATACCTAAAAATCTCCATAGGCGACATTTAAATTTTTTTCACAGTTACCAGGTTAGAGTTACAGAGGAAGTCTAGTACTAGAATTATTGCTCTCGCTCTGACGATTGCGGCGATACCTCACATGTGGAATTTGAACACCAATTACATATGTGGGCGCGACTTCCATATGCGTTTTCTTTGCTGCACAAACTCGCGGGGACGGGGGCGCTTTAACTTTTTTTTTCTTATTTATTTTATTTATTTGTATATTAATAAATTGTGTTTTTAAAAAAATACATTTTTTGATCACTTTTATATCTGTCACAAGGAATGTAAACATCCCTTGTGACAGTAATAGGTGGTGACAGGTACACTTTATGGAGGGATCGGGGGTCCAAGACCCCCGATCCCTCCTTTGCACTTCAAAGTATTCAGATCACCGTCTTTGGTGATTCTGAATGCTGTATATTTTTTTTAAAGCCAGCGCCATTGGCAGCCGAGTAAACTGGAAGTGACGTCATGAAGTCGCTTCTGTGTTTACGATTAGGAGGCTGGAACGAAGCCACTCATGGCTTCGTTCCAGACTGTCACTAGCCACCGGGGGCAGCGGATTGGTCATCGGGCCTGCCGATGGAACGGGAGTCCCGGTAAGAGCGGCGGGAGGCGGCGAGAGGGGGGAGTCCCCTCCCGCTCCTCCGGTATAACAGCCGAGCGGCTTTTAGCTGCATCGGTTTTTATACCTGGAAAGCCGATCGCCGGCTCTAAAAAACAGTACTGGGATGATGCCTGCAGCTGCGGGCATCATCCTGGTATAACCCCGAAAGCCAAGTACGCACATCTGCGTACGCTCGGCGGAAAGGGGTTAAAATTCCTTGTTGTAAAAATCCTTGTACAATACCAGAAATCTGACTTATTAATTCTTGTGGCAACTTATTTTGAATTTGGGGTTCAGTTTCTCTTCCCTCAATTTCTATTCCAATATATTTAAACAAACCTGTATCAATTTTGCTCTGACTGCAAAGACTTTTATGTGATAGAAACAATTGCTCCAATACGAGATTGGTTCCTGTATGTGGCCAATTATAATCTAAAGACATGTCAGCTGCTGTACAAAAATTTCCAACATTACTGTATATTGAGGGTTCTATTAACATAGATTTGGGCCTAGATGAATCTTTCCATATAGTAGAATTACTTAAATCAATAATCCAATTTAATTTACTAATCACATCCATGCCTAAAATATTCTCTACATTTTGGCAACACCGGATGTCTATATTAGTTTTCAAAAGTCCTGGAATTTCAAAAGTCACATCAGAAACTTTAGTTGCAACTGTATTTTCTTTTCCACTGAAACCAATTAAATTTACATTCTGGAGAATTAATATTCACAGATAATTGTGTTTAGTTAAACTGAGTTCAGCTCCTAAATCTATTAACCATTTAATTTTCCTACCATTTAATAAACCATGTACCCATGGCCTTACAGCTTCATCTATTAAAATTGGAGCAACATAATTTAATGTTGGAGAGGTCTCAGAAACTTTTTTCTTAAATCCTGATGGCGATGGAAGTAATCCATCTCTCTCGTTGTCAGCATTGTTTGTCATATTGAATGAACTGTCATTAACAGTCAGTGTACTGACTGATCTGTTTGACTTCTGAGGCATAAGGCAAATCAATCAACCTATTGTATGGAGAAGGATGTATAAATTGTTCAGAAATGTCCTCATTTTCTAATTCCAAAGTTTTTCTTTGTGAATCTAATTTATATTTTAAATATTATTTCTGTACATGGCCCCATTTCTTACAATGTAAGCAAGTAACATTTTCTCTCTGCTCTGAAACTTTGGTTCCGCCTGTGACATATATCTCACCATCTCACCATGGGTGTGGCCATACACGTGGCAACTCTCTGATTGCTATTTTCCTTTTGTCTGTCTAGACTTATGCATACTTCATGATCCTGGTCATCAATCTCTATAGACCGCATATCTTGTACAAAAGACTTCTGTTTAGAGTCTGCACTATCATTACTCACTAAACTCTTTACTTTATTCTGTAATTCAGACAACTGAATATCTTTTATTTGAATTGCACTCTGCAAATCATCTATCCGCTCAGACAAACATACACTGTTATCCTGCTGAGTCTCTGTTTTCCCTTTTGTACCAACAACATTCCTTTTAGGAACTCCTAATATCATTGTGTCATAAACATTGACTAACTTTATTAAGTTTCTAACCTGTCTGCTAAATTTCTTAAAAGTAAATTGTGATTTTTGTATCTTAATATTGGCCTGTAAGCATTCATTTTTCATTCTAATTTACTCTCACTAGACAATTCATCAATAAAATGTATTACTTACCAATTTAGAACCGACTTCCTTCATGTTCCCTCTCTTGGCGGGAAATTACATCATCAAGAAACAAGATTTTTTTGCACGTGCGCAAACGTCTCACCAATTCTGATAATTCTATGATTCCAAGTTCATTCAATGATGCCGAAAGTTCATTTGCTGTTTCTATTTCTCCTGGAAGCTTGACTGCTTAGTTAATACTTGTGCTTGTATTCCCTCTCGGCAATCAGAAGGAGAAATAATTAAAAGAAGTTTGATATTCGGACAAAATGAAGCTGGCAAACGCTCGCCACTGTTGAAACCCATTTTTACGGCAATAATATCGATATTCGATAATTCATATTGATGAGAAAAGTTCTAAGAAAGTCCGTTCAGTTCTTGTGTAAAAACTCAAATATTGCTTTAATAATAAAAATAGCAAAATATTACAAGAACAATATCAAAATATAGCATGTCATTAATAATGTATAATATTCTTAAGATGAAGATTGAATAAGATGCATGTCTTTGTGTGTGAAGCTGTACCAGTTTCCTTCAATGTCTTGTCATCTTGTCATGTCGTGTCTGCAGCCAAATCTGCTTTTCTGTCCTCTGTTACTAGCTTTTTACTCTCAAAAACTGACCCCTCCTTCCTAAAAAGGCTGGTTAAAGGTTCTTAATTGACTTGTAGTCCTACAGAAAATCGTGGGCTTTTCTGAGACATAGCTTTCCTCCCACCTTTCTCGCAAGGGTGGAGGTTATTCAGTCACTAAACTTTGACATTCCTGAGGAGTGGGCCAAGAGGAGCTATTTGTAAAACCATTTAACTTATACAATATAAGTTTCCTTTAACTTCTAAATCAAATACTACATATATCAGTATGTATATTATATTAATTTAAAACACAATGTTCTTATTAATATCCTAATAAAGAAATATTGTAATATAAAGGACTTATATTTTTAACTAAAATTAAACTTTAGCATCTTTTATAAAAATGTGAATCCTTCCTTCTCACAGATGGGGGAAGGTGAAAGAAAACCAACTAATTATTGCCATATGTGAGCTCTCCCAAGAAATGCTTATGAGCTTATAAGAGCATATACTTTCACAAGTATAAAAATCTATATAAAATTTCACCTTATCCATACATAGAAGAGATATAAATATATGTATATTGAACTCAATTATTCTGAAAAGATCTCATCCATTCATTCATATGTTAATATTTGTTAATTGATGAATATTAGCTAATTAGATCAAAGAAAACCTTTTAACAACTACACAATACACTGTCCACTACACTACACAATACACTGACCATTACACACTACACTGACCATTACACTACACTGACCATTACACACTACACTGACCATTACACACTACTCTGTCCACTACACAATACACTGATCACTACACACTACACAGACCACTACACACTATACTGACCATTACACACTACACTGTCCACTACACACTACAAACTATACACTACACTCCACTACACAATACACACTACACATTACACTACATTACATTACACTACACTGACCACTACACACTAGACATGTGCAATAATTTTCGTCCAAATGCATTTTCGTCCGAATTTCGGGTATTTTCGTTATCGTTTTAACAAACAATAACAAACGTGCAGAATCCGAAAACCGAAAGATCCGACATAAACAAATGCTTTATTTTCGTTTTCTTTGCGACAACAGTTCGATATAGATAGGAGATTCGACATGACGCTGACAATAGCGATCTGTGTCCATCGAACCTGTGGTCAAATGTGCCTAACCTTAGCTCTATTATTCCAAGATTATTCTACATAGAGAGAAAAGATTCGATGAAGCAGTCACCGCGAGTGGACATTTATGGTCAAATGCTCCGCCCATAGGCTATAGAAGAATTCTAATGTTGGTTGACTAGTAATAATAATTAATAAATATAATTATTACTAGTGTCATACAACATTAGAATTTTACTATAGCTTGTAGGCGGAACATTCGACCGGAAATGTACGATTGCGTCGTCGTACAGTTTAGCTGCTCCGTCGAATCTTCTTAGAACATTCGACAGACACCATAAGCCTTCAATGACACATTCGACCTTATTTTTTTCTTATTTTCGGACTAATGCATTTTTTACCGAAACAAAATTATTAAAAACGAATTTCAGGAGTAAGTAAATAAATTTATTTTTTGGACGAAAATGAAATTCCGAAACAAAATATTTCAGTGTGCACATGTCTACTACACACTACATTCCACGACACACTACATTGCACTACACACTACACACTACATTACACTACACACTACATTACACTACACACTACAAACTACATTACATTACACTACACTGACCACTACACACTACACTGATCAATACATACTACACTGTCCACTACACTGACCATTACACACTACACTGTCCACTACACACTACACTGTCCACTACATTACACTACACACTACATTATATTACACTACACTGGCCACTACACTGACCACTACACACTACACACTACATTCCACTACACACTGCACACTACACACTACATTACATTACACTACACTGACCACTACACACAACACTGAACATTATACACTACACTGTCCACTACACACTACTCTGTCCACTACACACTACACTGACCACTACACTGACTATTACACACTACACTGTCCCCTACACTGACCATTACACACTACACACTACACTGACCATTATACACTACACTGTCCACTACACACTACACTGTCCACTACACACTACATTCCACTACACACTACAGATTACATTACACTACACTGACAACTACACGCTACACTGACCATTACACACTACACTGTCCACTACATACTACTTTGTCCACTACACACTACACTGACCATTACACAATACACTGACCATTACACACTACACACTATACTGACCACTACTACATTACACTGACCATTACACACTACACTGTCCACTACACTACACTGACCACTACACACTACACTGACCATTACACACTACACTGACCATTACACACTACACTGACCATTACACACTACACTGTCCACTACACAATACACTATCCACTACACTGACCACTACACACTACTCTCTCCAGTGTCCTGTTTTTCTGGTAATAGTCCTGAAACTGAGGCAATGTCTCCTTCGGCACATTGAACATCTTTGAGATCTTTCTCGCCCTCATTCTTTGGATAGATTTTTTGGAATGCCTGTGAGGCTCTTCCAGCATCCAAAGGAACTGCTGACTTCTCAGTTGGCTTCCTCTTCCACTTAAGAAGAGCGCCAGTGTCACATATCTGATTGGAGGCCGAAATGCCTTGCGGCTGAGTGCAGTACACCCCTGAAGTTGGGTACAGAGGGTGTAGTGCCCAGAGAAGCACAGGTTGCCAGATGGATTCCAGAGAGAAGAGCTGGTGGGCACCAAAAGGACACCGGGTAATACAGGAAACACAGCTGGGCTAAAGTTTATAAGAATCCTCGGTAATACTTGGCAAAGTGTGCACAAGGAACAGTAGTGGAAGCCAGGCCAGGGGTCAAACACAGTAGATCCGGCAAGAGGAAGAGGCAGGTTGCAGAAACAGGGACAAGCGAAAGGTCTGGTATCAGGAAGCAGGCAGGAACAGGTACTGTAGCAAAGTCCATAATACAAGCCGGGATCAGGTACTGAAGAGGACAAGTCAGTAAATCAAGCCAGGGGGTCAAACCAGGTGAGCAGATCAGACAGGTCAGGAACAAGCCGGGTCACAACAGGAATTCAAATAGTAATTGCACAGAGGCTCAGGAACACAGGAAGACTGACAAACCAGCAACTGCAGACACTAGCAGACTTCCTTATATAGGCCCATGTGACCTGCTGGTAGAGATACTGGGTCCTAAAGTCCTTCTCCTGCCAGAGATGCTGGGTCCTAAAGTCCTTCTCCTGCCATAAGTGCTGGTAGAGATGCTGGGTCCTAGAGCCCTTCTCCTGCTGTTGGTTCCTTGACAACTGGCACTATTGCCAGTTCTCCTATGGCCATTTCCCTGACAGCCAGCTTTAGCTTTGAATCCTTGTTTTGCTGTCTTAGGCTTCTCCTTTTCTTTGGGGATCTCATGAGCTGCTGACTACTCCTTAGGCTTCTTGTTCACCTTCAGAAAAGTGCCAGCTCTGACCCCTCTCCAGAATGTTTTCCGCCTCTTTAGTTGTTTTCTGTAGTCTTCTGGATCATCCAGACGGCTTATATGCCTATTTTTTGGAGCTCTCATGTATTTTGGATTTCAACGGTTTTTGTTAGAGTTTTTTATACAAACTGCATTATATCAATTTCAATTTGCAAGAAGAATGTACATACAGTGAAAAAAACAAACTTCAAAAAGATACAGATACTTTAAGCACTTGGAGCATTCTCACACCCACAGAGTTAATACATTATAGCTGAAAAGACACACTGTATTGCAAATGTATAATGGATTCTGGGCAAATATAGTCACTGTTTTTCAAAATCTCTAAATGAATGCCCTGTACACACGACCGGTTTTGCCGTCGGAATAAACTCTGAAGGTTTTTCCGAAGGAATTCCGACGGAATTCTGCTCAAGCTGTCTTGCCTACACACGGTCACACCAAAGTCTGACCGTCAAGAACGCGGTGACATACAACACGTACAACGGCACTAAAAAAAGGAAGTTCAATAGTCGGTGCGCCACCCTTTGGGCTCCTTCTGCTAATCTCGTGTTTATCTCATGTTAGTAGAAGTTTGATGAGAGACGATTCAAGCTTTTCAGCTTTCGTGCTTTTCAGTCCGTTAATGCTCTTCAGTTTGTGCTTGTGGGTTTGTATCTGCTTTTCAGTGCGTGTAGTCAGTTCGCATCTGTTTTTCAGTGTGTTCTTGTCCGCTCGTTTCTGATTTTCAGCTCACTCTTCACGGGCCTTGCTGTTCTTCAGTGCGTTCTGTTAGTTCGTTCTGACTAGCCGACCATTTTGAAGCCATGTTGCAGGGACGTACTCATCGTAGAGTTTGTGCTGTGTGGAGGCTTGGTGTTGGGGTTCATACTTGGACCCAAGCCCAATCCATGAACAGGGTGGGGAGGAGTTCATGGACCAAGTATTGGTTGCTCCAGCGTGACCAATTCTCTCATATGCCTTTGCTTCGTGAGATCCAGGATAATAATCCTGATGATTTCAGGAACTTTCTCAGGATGACGGACCCCGTTTTTCACCGTCTGTTGGCTTTGCTGACCCCTTACATTAGCAGGCAGGACACCTGCATGCGGCAAGCCATCACTCCGGAGCAGAGGCTAGTCACCACATTGCGGTACTTGGCGACTGGGAGAAGTCTGCAGGACCTCAAGTTCTTGACAGGCTCATTATCCCAGAGACCTGTTCTGCTATCATTCAGGTCCTTCAGAAGGACTATATTAAGGTAAGATTTCTCGTTTAACATCACATTGAGGGTTATTTACGAAAGGCAAATCCACTTTGCACTGCAAGTGCACTTGAAAGTGCACTGAAAGTGCACTTGGAAGTGCAGTCGCTCTAAATCTAAGGGGTAGATCTGAAATGAGTGAATGCTGTTTTTTATTCTCCTTGCATGTCCCCCTCGGATCTACAGTGACTTTACTTCCAAGTGCACTTTCAGTGCACTTTCAAGTGCACTTGCATTGCACAGTGGATTTTCCTTTAGTAAATAACCCCCCACTATATGTATTTAATGTTTGCTAATGTATTGTATTGCTTTCATCATTCCCTAATTACCAGGATTGTAATATGCTGTGAATGTCCCCTTTATGTCAACATGTGCTATCTCCCATCATGGGGGATCAATGGACGTGTTTTGGGGGTGCAACCCCTTCCTCTCACCTACTAAAGTTACGAGGAAGGGGTTGCACCCACAAAACACGTACATTGATATCCCCTGATGGCAGATAGCACATGTTGACACACCGTGTGCATCTTCAAAATTTGGCTTTTAAAATGTAAAAAAAATATTTTTGTTTAGTACAACAAATGGTAAAATGGTGGCATTTGGAAGATATTTAGATTCTCCCCAACACATCAATCATGTTCTTCATTTGTTGTTCCATAACATTGAGTTTATTCCTTATGATGTCAAATTCACGATTCCACACCATGATGTCCTGGATTAGCTTTTGTGCACTGTCACTTGTGAAATGTTCAGCTTGCTCTTCCACAACCAGCACATCACCTAATAATTTGAGTAAAAACATGTATTATAAATATGCAGGCATACATATATTACCTGAAGCTGGGGTGTCAGACACTCACCTGTTGTGATGACGTTCGCCAACTTCCTCCACCTCTCCTTCCTCCAGATCCTCGGGGTGTGGTGTTGTGCTGAGGTCCCCTTCTTTGTGAGGTGTGGGGTTCCTGGTGTCCTCTGAGTGGTGTCCTCCAAGTCTTTTCTCCCCTATGAGAATGAAACAAAAGGTATACTTAGCACACAGATATTTGAGTCCAGAAATAGGAATATGAGGGGGCGCATGCGCGGACTGCTCCAAGATGGCTGCTTAAGTCCGGGGGCCCCGGGAGCCACGAGACCCACTTCATCTGCGGGCAGATTAGCTGGGGCACAAGCCCATGTCGTCGGGATCGTCCAGGAAAGACCTAGAACCGCTCTTCAGAGCCTCGGCGGAGCGGGCCGCGAGAAGAAGAAGGTGAACGGATCCTTCTAGATCTTCGCCTCATCTCACAAGAGTCAGCAATGGACCTTACCAACTCCTCAGCGGGTTCTTCCAAACGCCCTTCTCCAGCGAGTCCTCTACAGCCTGTTTGGGACAAACCTAAATACAAACGCACCAAAGAAGCCAGACCACCATGACACCACAAGTCAAGAGTTTTTTCTTGTTGTTAACTTTCTAACTGGACTCTCCTAACTGGTTCAATCTGAGCTCCGAGAGACTCTGGGGTAGACAAACCCCTGTTACTTCTTTTTCACTCACTTTTCCCCTTTTTTTTTTTTGGGGGGGGGGGGGGAGGGGAGGGAAAGGAAAGGGGGAAAAAAAATTTTCTATTTCTTCCCGCAATCCTACAATGCGCAATAAACTTTTTTGCTGGTTTTAAGCGCCATTTCCTCCCCCCCTTTTTCTTTATTTATTATTAGTTAACTTTTTCCTGACAACTGTACCCTTTGCGGCCTATAGAGGCCCTTCTATTAGGAGCTAATTACATGGTTGATGTAGGCTCTCATGGATATTGGTCAGGGTTTAATATTAACCCTTTGTTTAGCACTTGCCTCCTTAATGGTGTTAGGCATAAGTTTACCAATGCTATTTACCGTAGATGTCTATCCCCTAGCATTATATGTTGAAGTGCTTTATATGTGGGTCCGGTACTTTTCCCCCGGGGTTGATACCTGGGGAGTCCGTTCCCCCCCGGCTTTTTTCACTGGGTGGGGGGAGGGGAATGCGGGGCAGGGGGCCTTTCGGGGCCCCCTGATCCCTCACATCAGATTGATTCTGTTTTCTAGTTATGTTGTTTATTTAAAGGTGCCCCGAGGTTGGGGCAGTTACGCCGCGCCTCCACCTACCCCACAGATTAGGTAAATCCTCCTCCCTGGGTTAGGAGTCCACCCTGTACGCAGGGACTGGACGTGTCTCCTTTTTGGATGAGCGGTGTGCTTCGAAGTCTTCACTGCTCACTCAAGCCCCTCGGGGGCTTGAATCACCCCTCCTTCCCTTCCCCTCCTTCTCCTCTTTTTCTTTCCTCTCTAACAATTCATCTTTTTGCAGTTGGCCGTCTGCTAGTCGATGTCTATTTTCCATGCAAGAAGCGACGGATATCCACCTCTGCACTGGCTTCAGTTCCCCACAGCTACTTAGATCAGGTAAGCGTTGATGGATTGGTGGTACACCCACCCCCTCTCCTCCATGGCTATCACTGATTCATCGTCTTCCGTGTTAAGGGTTGCGACTCATAATACCCAAGGGCTAAATTCACCTTCTAAACGAAGGAAGGTCCTAGATTATATGAAATCCCGCAAAATTGATGTCCTGTTTCTTCAAGAAACACACTTCCCGATCCAGTACAAACCCAATTTCCTACACGCCCAGTTCCCCTTGTTTTATTTAGCTAATGCGGAAGATAAAACCAGAGGGGTGGCTATCCTCATCTCAAAGAATTGCAGTTTCACATTGCAGCAAGTGCTGCGAGACCCAGAGGGGAGGTATATCCTTGTGAAGGGTTCTATAGAGGGTAGACTATTACACCCCGAATACAGGACAACTTAAATTTTTCAGTAACATGCTTAAGACACTAGGTCCTCTACTGGAAGGCTCCACAATCTTAGGCGGAGATTCTAATGTCGCTTTCGACCAAGGTCTAGACAGATCCAAACCTCCCTGTGCTCAAACCATCCACCCAACTAGGAACAGTCCTAAGATAGCTAAATTGATATACTCACAGGGTCTCACAGACAAATGGAGGGAGTTAAATCCCTCCAAAAAAGATTATACACATTTCTCCCATGCACACCAATCTTACGCCCGACTGGACCATCTGCTAGTCTCAAATAGCTTAATTCCGGCAGCCCAAAGAGCACAGTTCACAGACACGGTGTGGTCCGATCACTCCTTGTTGAGTGTTATGATAAACAACCAAGCCCCACAAACCAAATCCGCTTACTGGAGATTAAAAGAAACAATTATCTCTGACCCTATTAGGAAAGTAGAAATCGAAAAGGCCATTTCTGACTACTTTATGCAAAACGACACTGCAGACGTTTCGGCTAAAACCTTATGGGCGGCTCATAAGGCGACCATACGAGGGAAAATAATTCAAATAGCCTCCCAAATTAAAAGAGAACATAGGGTCGACATAGACAATCTTGAAAAGACCTTTCAAAAACTTTGTTCGGAGCACAAGAAAAATCCAGCTGGGGTACCCGTGTCCCGTCTGGATGCGGCACGCCTTGAACTTAATTTAGCTCTCACAGTCAAGGCAGAAAAAAGCATTTTATGGCAAGGGGCAAAATACTACTACCAAAAGGATAGAGCTGTATCTCTCTTGGCCTCCCGTCTCACGCCACGTACTCACTCTTACACCTTCCCTAGAATTAAAATAGCAGGCCAACCACACATGGCGAACCCTCTGAAAGTCACGGAAGCCTTCCATAGATTCTATGAGGATCTCTATAGTGAACATAAGTTGAATAGGCCTCCTGCTGTGACCAAATTCTTGGATAATCTCCCGATTCCCACCCTGTCGGCGGATCACAGAGATAGACTCGAAGCGTCTAAAGAAGAAATTAAAGAAGCGTTCGGCTCCGGGTCCAGACGGTTTCTCCATACCATATTATAAAACATTTGCGAATACAGTAGCACCTTATCCAGCCAAATATATTAACTCCAAAATCAAAGGGGACCCTTTGGACCCGCAGATGAATGCTGCATTCATAACCGTCATCCCAAAACCGGAAAAGGACCCAGGTGAGGTTTCTAACTATAGACCCATATCTTTGATCAATAATGATCTTAAAATAATGACTAAAATTATGTCTGATCGCCTGGCGTCCTTTATTGGGTCTTATATTGATAGGGACCAAGTTGGGTTCATTCCCGGAAGGCAGGGTCCTGACCAAATCAGAAGAACAGTAGATGTGGTTACTATCCTGCAATCTGGCTGGAATGGCGGTCGTGATCAAACGGGTATGTTGCTGTCGCTAGACCTACAAAAGGCTGTCGACTCTGTCTCTTGGTCCTACCTGTTTTCCATTCTAGAAAGGTGGGGCTTTGGCCCCCGATTCTCTGGGCTACTTAAATCAATATACTCTAACCCTGCAGCTAGGATTAAACTACAAGGACAACTTTCAGAACCCATCAAAATAGCGAGAGGGACCCGCCAGGGATGCCCGTTATCGCCACTTATATTTGTGATAGCAATTGAATCGCTGGCAATTGCTATCCGCACTAACTGAGATATAGCGGGGGTCAGATGTGGGCCTAAAATTCACAAATGCGGCTTATTCGCCGACAATCTCATTCTTTACCTTACGTCCCCGGTCACTTCCCTTCCTGTTTTATGTAAGCTCCTGGAGGAGATTTCAGGATTACATGTTAACTACTCTAAATCCCAAGCACTCAATGTGTCGCTCCCATCGTCTCTGGTATCTCGGTTGAAGGACTCCTTCTGCTTTTCGTGGAGTGAGTCTTTCATACGATATCTTGGTATAAATCTCACACCTAAATTTGAACAACTATATCAAGCTAGTTACCCCCATCTACAAAAAATTGGAATCAGATCTTAAGCGATGGTCCCCTCACCAACTATCCTGGCTGGGTAAAATAAACTCTGTCAAAATGACCCTTCTCCCGAGACTTTTATATATATTTTGCTCGCTTCCGATCGCCATAAGAAAGGACCACCTTTTTGCGTTCCAAAGCAAGGTTGTCAAATTTATTTGGGGTAAATCTGGTCATCGACTTGCGAGACAATCCTTATATAGCCTGAGAAACAAGGGGGACTGGGTCTCCCTAATTTTTTCTGGTACTACCAAGCTGCTAGATTGGCTCAGCTATCCATGGTATATTCTAAATCAGCCAGACCTGATTGGGTAGAAATGGAGAGGCAGGCAGTCCCATCCTTCACTATAGATTTCCTCCTCTGGTGCCCTTCAAAGACTAGACCTCCCATCTTATCACCTTCCTTGTCACAGTCACTGAGGATTTGGGAGACTCTCAGGAAGTCTCCTTCTTTGGTGTCACAAAGCAAGCCTTTAGCTCACATATTCCGTAACCCGAATTTCCATCCGGGCATGGACATCAAAACATTTCAGTGGTGGCTAGACAGGGGAATGTACCGGATCGGGAACTATTTTACCTCAGCTGGGCCAATTTCTCTCACCCATTGCATTAAACATCTGGACCTACCCAATTCGGAGAGGTTCAGATTTTTTCAACTTGTACACTTTCTTCATTCCATTTGGGACTCGAAACCTGAACCACCTCAATTCACTCCATATGAACTATGGTGTGCACAACTCCTGGAGCAGAGGGGGGGATCTCCATAATCTACTCCTCGCTTGCAACGAGCAGTCGGAAAGCAACATTCATGCTGGAGTGGGAGAGGGATACACAGGACTCCTGGGATCTGGGACACTGGCACAAAACTTTCTTTAGATCCTTCAAGGGTATACTCAATATCACATTAATTGAAGCTAGCCTGAAGGTCATCACCAGATGGTACTTAACCCCCTCCCGGCTTTCCCTCATGTATCCCTCAGTCTCTCCTTTATGCTTCCGCGGGTGTCATATGAAGGGCACCATGATGCACATTTGATGGGATTGTCCCAAAATCAGAAGCTTCTGGAACAAAAATTTTCACATCATATCTAAAGTTACAGCCCTGACCATTCCCAAGTCTCCCCTAACGGCTCTACTCAATTACCTTATTTCCAGGGTTCCGAAATACTTGCAAAAATTAATATTTTTTATTCTGCTTGGTGCTAAACTCACCTTAGCCAAAGCTTGGAAGCTTCCTAAGGTCTCTGTTATAGCGGCTAAATGCAAAATTTCATGGATAATGGCCCAAGAGAAGATGGTGAGCTCCATACTTGACACCTCAGTGCAGTTTGAGAAGACTTGGGAACCTTGGTCCAAATACATAGGCGTAGGTGCTTCCTCAAATTCACACTTCTTTTTTTTTTTTTTTTTTTTTAGCCACCTCAGTGAATCTTATTAGAGACTTAATCCACCTTATCAGTGTCATCCACGTCCCTTCAACTTTTCACATCATTGTAGCTTAGTTAACGAATATCCAAAACATTTATTATCAAAAAAGTACGTATAAAGAAGAAACAAATAAAATTCACCCTAGAGGTCTTAACTTTTATCTTATTACCTCAACCCTACCCCATATGATCCCCCAACCCCCACCCCTTCCCCATACCCCCTACCCCCTCCCTCCCGCTCCCCCCCGTGTCTGTGCACCCTGGGCAACTTTTATTCTCTTTAATTAAATCTAATTTTCAGTCCCTCAGAGATACTCCACTGTTTTTTAAATTCATTCCAACACTGCCAGTTGTTATTCTCTCCCATTATATCACCCTCTATCCCGTATCCCTCTTCCTCCATGAGGCGAATACCTTCCACTTCGTTGACCCAATCCCATATTGATGGACTTCCTACCATCTTCCACCTTTTTGGTAAAGATTTTTTTGCCGCATTAAGCAAGTGTGGCACCAAAGACTCTTTATACTTTTTAACCTCCCCTCCTATTCCATGGTGCAAAACCGTCCAAGGATCCATTTTTACTTCTGTCTTTGTTATTTCCTTGATGAAACCCAAAATTTTTTCCCAGTAACTTTTAATTTCAGGGCAGTTCCACCATATGTGAGCCATATTGCCCACTCCTTTACATCCCCTCCAACACTCCGATGTCTTATCCCTTTGGTATTTACATGTTTTGTCAGGAGTATCATACCACCCCGTCAAGATTTTGTAATTCATTTCAGCAACATTGGTGTCGATCGATGAGCGATGGGCCAGCTCCAATATTTTCCTTAAAGTGTTACTATCTATCTGCGATCCTAACTCTCTTTCCCATTTTGTGATATATGGGGGTACCTCCCGCCTACCTGCCTTCAGCCCCATTTTATATATTTTAGATATTATACCCTTCGTGTTACTCGCCAGACACAGCTTCTCCAACTCTGAGAGCTCTTTTTCAGACCTTATTGGCCGTGGCAGACGATCCACGAAGTGGCTTAGCTGGAGGTATCTCCATCCATCTATCGCCCAGTCTTCTCTATTGTGGTTTAATTCGTGAAACGAAACAATCTTTCCTTCTTTTATTATGTCTCTTAACTGTGCCTTTTCCTTCTTAATCCAGTTACCACCTATTCTAGTTTTCCCCGGTGCAAAATAATCATTTTCCCTCAGTGAAATTAAAGGAGAATTAAATGTCTTATTTGTTTGTTTATATAATGTGTCCCACGCTCTAATAACCACCTTCGTCAAAGTGTGTGTGCTTCCGTCTAATAATCTGTAATGTGGAGGATTCCAAATTATGTGTCCTAAATGTGTCTTACTTAGCTTATTTTCTATATTCACCCATCTCTTGTGTTTATTGTCCCTGACCCACTCAATCGCCCTCGACACCAATATTGCCTTATAATATCCCTGGATGTCGGGAACCGCCAAGCCCCCTTTTTTTTTTTCCTGTTTTATAATATCAAAAGAGACTCTAGCCCTTCTCCCCCTCCAAACTGTTTTCATTATAATTGAATTAAGTTTCTTTAGATAAAACTGGGGTATTGCCAATGGGAGGATCTGTAGCTTATAAATAATTTTTGGCAACATAGTCATTTTTATAGCATTAATGCGCCCAAACCACGATAGAGGCTTACCTATTATCCTTTTACTCTCCGCTTTTATTTCATTAAGTAGTGGAATAAAGTTTAATTTGTAAATTTTCCCTAATGAGTTTGCCAATTTTATGCCCAAATAATTTATTTCTTTTTTCCATATGAATTGGAATTCTTTTTTCAACTTACTTTCTTCTTTTCTATCTATGTTTATGTTCAGTATTTCAGATTTTGCCAAATTTATCTTAAAATTGGACACCTCCGCATACTGTCTAAGTACTTTCAACACGTTTGGCATTGTGATTCTCGGGTTGGCTATGAAGAGCAACACGTCGTCGGCAAAAGCCGCGACCTTATGCTCCTCATCTCCAACCCAGAACCCGCTTATATCCGGGTCCTCTCTGATCACCGAGAGCAATGGCTCCAGGGAGAGCACAAAGAGAAGGGGGGACAGGGGACAGCCCTGTCTTGTCCCATTTTCCATTTCGAAAGTGGCCGAAGAGGACCCGTTGATTTTTATCAAGGCCGTAGGGTGGTTATACAAGGCACGTATCTATCCCATCATCTTCGGACCCAATCCCAGATGTTTAAGAGTTTGGAACAGGAACCCCCAGTCTACTCTGTCAAACGCTTTTTCTGCGTCTATAGACAAGAGTAGACCTGGGGGCCCCCTATCCTTGATGTTATGCAAAAGGAGGAGAGTACGCACCCCATTATCCCTACCTTCTCTTTTTGGGGTAAATCCTATTTGGTCTGGGTGTATCCATTCGCTCATCCCTTCTTTTAACCTGTTGGCTAAAACTCTAGCATATAGTTTAACATCTGTATTAATTAACGATATTGGCCTATAACTAGAGCAAATCGTAGCATTTTTCCCTTCTTTTGGAATAACTGTGATCTCAGCTTTCAGCGCCTCCCTACTTAGCTCAAACTCCGTGCCCAACCTGTTCATATATTCACAAAGTCTAGGGGTTAGTATATCTTTGAATTTTTTATAATACAAGGAAGTGAATCCATCAGGACCCGGACTTTTCCCCGAAGCTGACTCACCCAGTGCTATATTAATCTCTTCAATCGTTATAGGGCTTTCTAAATCATTCTTACAGTTCTCCGTGATCCTAGGGAGGTTTGCTTTTTTCAAAAATCCTATCTTTATTTTATGGGATCTATCCTGGGTTTTGTTTTTTCCCACTGTATATAAATCTTTGTAGTAATTCCTGAAGGATTCCCCTATTTCGTTTGTTGTATGGACCATATCTCCTTTGCTATTTTGAATTCTTTCTATGTAGTTTCTAGCTTTCTTTCTCCGCATGATTTTGGCTAGAAGTCGGCTACTCTTGTTCCTACACTGGTATCTTTCTTTTGCTACTTTAAAGAATACTTTTTTGGTTTCTTTCTCTATCCGATTTTTTAGTTCTTCCCTTTTTAGGATTAAGTTTTGATACACCCTCTTATTTTGACCTAGCCCTTTCTTGTGCTCCTGCTCCAGTTCATATAATTCTTCGGTTAATTTTTTGATTTCTTCCCTTGTTTCTCTTTTTCTCTTTACTCCCAGTTTTATTAATATCCCCCTAATATAGGCCTTATGGGCCTCCCACAGGGAGGACCCGGAGATCTCTCCTGTATCGTTTGTTAGAAAGTATTGTTTTAATTCCTGTTCTACTATTTTTATGTTTGTTTCATCCTGTATTAGATCTTCGTTTAGTCTCCACGCTAATGGGGGTCTTTGGGCATTGGAGACATCTAATTCCATACTGACTGGAGCATGGCCTGACAGTGTTATGGTCCCAATTTTAGATTCTACGGCTCTATCAAGTAGTGAATGCTCAATCCAGATGTAGTCGATCCTAGAGTACGTCCCGTGCACTGGGGAGTAGAACGAATAATCCCTCAGTTTAGGATTCATTATCCTCCATAGGTCCACCAGTTGACAGGAATGAAACTTCCGTTGTAACTTTCTCAGATTCCCGTTCATCTTCCCCAGCGCATGCGACGTACTATCTACCTCCGGATCCATACAGAGGTTTAGGTCCCCCATCAGGACCAAACCCCCCTTTTTAAACTCCATTAATTTTTCCAAAGTGTTTATTAAAAAATCGCTAGCCTCCTTATTTGGGGCATACACATTGGCCAATGTACATTCCCATCCCTCAAGGGAGCCTTTCCAAAAGATAAACCTTCCACCTGGGTCAGTTAATCTCCCCTCCTCTTTAAAGTTCACCCCTTTTGCTATTCCAATTGCCACTCCTCTCGCCCTTTTAGTGAATGAGTCCCCATAGAACCAGTTTGAGAAAACTTTTGACCACAACTTGGTGTTAGAACCGTATGCCAAGTGGGTTTCTTGGAGAAACACCACATCCGCTTTGTATCTCCCTAATTCCTCCAGAATCTTATATCGTTTCCTAGGCGTGTTAAGGCCTTTGACATTATAGGTCATGAAATTTAGCTTCCTCATCTCATTACATATTTCTTAGATTGAACTTGCTTTACTATGTTGACCTTAAATTTTTTTAACCCTGTGCACAGACTACTATTCCTCCCCCCTTCCCCCCCTTCCCTCCCCTTCTCCCCCCCTCCCTCCCCCTCTCCCCCTCCACCCTCCCCTTCTCCCATCCCTCTCGGCCACCCTTTGGCCTCCCATTCGCCCAGCGCTATGGATACCATAGAGCGTAGCGAATCTCCCTTTTTTTGAGGTGAGACCTTGAGCGTGCCCTCTACCCCTTCCTTCATGATGGTATTAACAGGAAGGAATAGACCGGCGTCCACATTGGCTCCTCGCCCACTTTTCCCCGTCGCCCCATCTCCCTCCCAGAATGATTTCTTGCATTTCTTTCTTATCATCAAGCCTACTTCCACGTCCCCCTCCCTCCGTCCCAATCCCCCCCCGCACCCCAAATCCCCCCCCCTCCTCCTCTCCTCTCTTCTCCCCCCTGAAAAGATCCTATTGCTCTTCCTCCCAACCCGGCAATTTTGGCTCTTGTATGTCCAGCTTATCACAGAAATCTTTCAATTATTCGGGGAACCTTAATCTTGCTGATCTTCCATCTTTATAGCCCATTAGACAAGCTGGGAACCCCCAATTATATCTTACATTTTGATCTCTCATCTGGGTTAGCAAAGGTTTCAAGAGTCTTCTCCTTGCTAGCGTTTCAGGTGCAAGGTCTGTATACACCTGAATCTCCGATCCTTCAAATTTTAAAGGGGGTTTAGATCTCAATTTCGATAGAATTGTCGCTTTATCTTCAAAGAAACTGAATCTGATTATTACATCCCTAGGCCTCTGAGGTTCTCCATTATATAATCTTCCAACTCGGTGGATTCTTTCTATCCTGGGGAACCCTACCGCCCCTTCTCCAAAGAGTGGGCCTAGAATTATGGAGGCGATCTTCCTCAGATCTTCTTCTTTATTTTCTGGCACGGAGCGGAGTCTTAGGTTCTGTCTTCTGTCTCGGTTTTCTTGGTCCTCGATCTTATAGAGAATTTTCTTCTGGTTTTGTCTTGAGATCTTTAATTGCTCTTTCAGATTACTCATCTCCAGCTCTAATTCATCTGTTCTTTTCTCCGTTATTTCTACCCTTTCCAGGAGGCTTCCTAGGTCTGCTCTCACCAGGCCTATTTCTGATTTTATTGCATTCTCCATCTTTTGGAGCATATCACTCAGTTCCTCTTTAGAAATAATCTGGGCACTCATTCTACTATCTTCTCCCCGCCTCCTTTCCATCTCGCCTTCCATAAAGGAAATCTCTCTTGATTGTATCTTCTTTTCTTCACCTTTTGTTTGGGGTTCCCCCTTTTATCTCTGTCCTTGATCCTTCTTGAGTGTCTAAGTCTCCCCCTCTTGGGCTAGCTCCCTGGGACATATATTGTTTTATTGTACTGCTAGGGGTCTTATCTTTTGGGGTTTTAGGTGCTCCCCCTTTCCCAGACTTAGCTGCTGCTTTGTCCATCATTCCCTTCTTCCTTGCCCCTCTCGTTTGTGCCCCCGTTTTAAAATCCGCCTAGTCTCTCCACCCGTGGGAGAGTTTACCAGAGATGAGGGGGAGGAACAAAAAAAAAAACTTACAAGGGGGAGAGGGGGGATATTCTTAGCTCCCAGAGGTCCCTCAAACAACTCGAACCCCAGGCGCCAATCCGCCTATCCCTCTCCTTACAACAGTCAAGATGTGCCAGGAGAAAGCGATTTTATGTCCAGCACTGTCGCCAATTTAGGTCAAAACCTGGGCCAACACACCAATTAGTGTCCAACTGTGCAGTCTCACCTCTCCGCTTCCAATTTGGAGTAACCACAGATCTTCACCTCCTCACCCTTCATTAACCCCTCCGTGTGTGTGGCCCTGTGTATCATTCAATTGTGTTTTCCCTTCACCTTATAGTTTTCCTGGGGTGATATAGCAGCTCTCATATGTGTACCGGACATTTATTACACTTTTACTCTTTCACAAAGTCCCTTTTTTCTGCATTTAGTTGTATATAAATTTCTTTTTTTTTTTAAGTCATCGGCAGCACAGCATTGAGATATCTTTATCTTCACATGTCCCTTTCTGCTCACCTCTTTCTAGCTTCATATTCCACTCAAACAGTACACTTCAAAAGATGAGAGGCAGAAGACAGAAAAAGAAACAAAATGCCTGTACTTTACCAGTATCCTGGGATCAGGGTTCTCGTCATGGGGTTGCACTCCGTATTACCGGATTTCTCACTCGGGAGGGGTGCAGGGACAGTGAGGGGCGGGGGGGGGGACTGGGACGAACCCGACCTCCCGCACTCGCTGTCTGGTGCTTTGCCTGTCTGCTCAGGGACTTCTCCTTCTTCCTCCGCGGATTCGTTCAGCGGCGGCGTGCGGCATGCGGGGACCCGTTTTCCTTCTCCTCTCAGGTCCGCTTGTCTGTAACTTTCGGGAGTCTTCCTTCCTTTCCTTCAGCCGTGTATGGTCCTCTTGCCGCGGCTCACCATTCTGGGGGGGAGGGTACGAACAGCGTGGATCCCAGGAGCGCCAGCTGACACGCTCTGCTCTCTCCCTCCGTGACGAACGTTACGTCCTCACGCCCATCCCGTCTGTGCAAATTCACACTTCTAGTACTATTTACACCCTGGAACTGACTGGCGGACGGCTAACTCTTTTTGTTCTCTCTTTCTCTTTCTTTCTTATCTCCACCCCTCCACCCCACCTCTTCTCTCCTTATCCCCTTGCATGTCAACTCGGGACGTGTCCCAGTGTAACATTGTCCTGTAGAAGGACATATGAAAAAGTTGATTTCGGGACATATTCCCTCAGTTTTACTTTTCTTTTAATATTGTTATATTCATTATTTACCATGCGGGGTCACTCTTATAGGGCGTACACACGGTCGGACTTTGTTCGGACATTCCGACAACAAAATCCTAGGATTTTTTCCGACGGATGTTGGCTCAAACTTGTTTTGTCTACACACGGTCGCACAAAGTTGTCGGAAAATCAGATCGTTCTAAACGCAGTGACGTAAAACACGTACGTCGGGACTATAAACGGGGCAGTGGCCAATAGCTTTCATCTCTTTATTTATTCTGAGCATGCGTGGCACTTTGTCCGTCGGATTTGTGTACACACGATCGGAATTTCCGACAACGGATTTTGTTGTCGGAAAATTTTATATCCTGCTCTCCAACTTTGTGTGTCGGAAAATCCGATGGAAAATGTCCGATGGAGCCCACACACGGTCGGAATTTCCGACAACACGCTCTGATCGGACATTTCCATTGGAAAATCCGACCGTGTGTACGGGGCATTAGAGTGACTTATTCAACCAGTTTGGATTGTTTAAAATTCAGACAGTCCTCACTAGAAGCCTGGAGGGTTTACCTTACTCTTTATCCGACTTAAGGTCACTAGAAACTAGGTATCTTTCTCCTCTCCAGCACAGTGTAATCCCTTTTGGGGTGCAGGAAGAGGAGATGGTATAATAGGCTACAAAAAGTATATGGGTCTGAGGCGGTTCAGTAACTGTTTTTTGAAGACGGTCTTTCTAATGATTAGGTTATAGATATGTAGACTTATCTGACTGTTTCATCTCTCTGTTTATTACTTGACATGTCAGATGTGATGGTATCTCATGTTATCCTTTGGAAAAACCAATAAAATACTTTAAACAGGAGAAATAGGAATATGAAACATTGCTGGGAAGTGGGGTACAATTGTCTGTTTTGGGCAGAGTTCCAAGCTGAAGACATGATTTTTTACCTTACCAAAGCTGAAATACTTACCTTTTTTGTGACAATTTTCACACATGGAGACACCCCAAGTATCCACTGGAGCACCTGTGTGGGACACCTTAAAAACTTTGTTCTTGTGTCCCACACTAGTGCTCCTGAGTCCAGATGTGTAAACAGCTGCTAAGTGTCCTCTCCTTACATTACACTGAATCAAGCTTGCATTTCATTCTAGTTACAAACACATCTAGACAGAAATGTACAAAACTTATTTTTATACAAATAGGCATGACCAAATGTATTTAACCTGTATCTGCCCAAAACATCATATTTAATGAGCGAACAATGTGTCCTAAGACCAATTACTGTGCCCATGAACATGAAAGTCGCTATTTTAAAGTGTACAACAGTAAAGAAAAGCACATGGAGCAGCATGTAAGTACAGTAGAACCTCAGATTATGAGCATAATCCATTCCAGGAGTATGCTCGTAATCCAAAGTACTCGCATATCAAAGCAAGTTTTCCCATTGAAGTCAATAGAAACGAAAATAATTTGTTCTGCATTGACTTCAATGGGAGGCAATACCGCATGCGGCTAGAGGCGGGGGGCGCCAGAGAGCCTCGGAAATGGCCGAAAAGGCCCGAGCACACTTCGGCTGACCTCGGCAAACCTCGGAAAGACTCCATTCACGAGCCTTTCCGAGGTTTGCCGAGGGCAGCCGAAGTGTCCTCGGGCCCTTCTGTGCATTTCCGAACGGCGACGATCGACTCCGGTGACCCCCACCTCTGGCAAAAAGCGGTACTACTCACCGCTTTGGCCTGAATCCTGTTAGTTTTGTGAGACAACACTTGCAAACCGAGTTAGGATTTTTAGAAATACAGTGCTCGTATTGCGAAACGCTCGTTAACCGCGTTACTTGCAATCCGAGGTTCCACTGTATAATAATAATGATAGGAACATACGACAAGTACTTACTTTTTAGAAGCACTCTCTTGATTCTTCTATACTGATCCTGCTCCCTCAGTTTCAGGTCTGACCAGCGTTTCCTCAATTGCTCCTTGGATCGTCGTACACCAAAATTTCTGTGCAGACTCTTCACAACTTTAGTCATGATCTTGGCCTTTCTCACATTTGGGTTTAGGTACGGTCCATGCTTCCCATCATAGTCGTTCCTTCTCAAGAAAAATAAGAGGCTCCCATCATGCCATACAGAGCAAGGTGGTCTCATCCCCATTATTAGGAACAGACAAGTGGTAACCCCCTCTATTGGGACTTTGAATAGACCACCCACTCAGCAAATCCATAAAAATGTAAACTTTAATGAAAAAACATATAAAATTCACAAATGACAAAAAATGCACAACATCAATTGCATGGAATATCATAAAAATGTTATACATATAGTAGTATCCAATATGAATGCCCAGATGCCCGACGCGTTTCCGGTATGGGATGTTCAAATACCTTCATCAGGGGTCAGGGGTTTAAACAATTTTTAGCATTCAAATATATTACAGTGTGATGGTTCCATGTGAGCAGACACTGAGGACCGAATACACAGTAGAACATGCCAGGCACACAAAACACCCCGATCCCCCCCTTGATCGCCCCCCGATCCCCCCCCCCAATCACCCCCCCCTGTCACAAACTGACACCAAGCAGGTTTTTTTTTTTTCCTGATTACTGCATAGTGTCAGTTTGTGACAGTTAGAAGTGGTAGGGCAGTGAGTATTAGCCCCCTGTAGGTCTAGGGTACCCCCCTAACCCCCCTAATAAAGTTTTAACCCCTTGATCACCCCCCGTCACCAGTGTCGCTAAGCGATCATTTTTCTGATCGCTGTATTAGTGTCGCTGGTGACGCTAGTTAGGGAGGTAAATATTTAGGTTCGCCGTCAGCGTTTTATAGCGTCAGGGACCCCCATATACTACCTAATAAATGTTTTAACCCCTTGATTGCCCCCTAGTTAACCCTTTCACCACTGATCACCGTATAAGTGTTACGGGTGACGCTGGTTAGTTTGTTTATTTTTTATAGTGTCAGGGCACCAGCCGTTTATTACCGAATAAAGGTTTAGCCCCCTGATCGCCTGGCGGTGATATGCGTCGCCCCAGGCAGCGTCAGATTAGCGCCAGTACCGCTAACACCCACGCACGCAGCATACGCCTCCCTTAGTGGTATAGTATCTGAACGCATCAATATCTGATCCGATCAGATCTATACTAGCGTCCCCAGCAGTTTAGGGTTCCCAAAAACGCGGTGTTAGCGGGATCAGCCCAGATACCTGCTAGCACCTGCGTTTTGCCCCTCTGCCCGGCCCAGCCCAGCCCACCCAAGTGCAGTATTGATCGATCACTGTCACTTACAAAACACTAAACGCATAACTGCAGCGTTCGCAGAGTCAGGCCTGATCCCTGCGATCGCTAACAGTTTTTTTGGTAGAGTTTTGGTGAACTGGCAAGCACCAGCCCCAGGCAGCGTCAGGTTAGCACCAGTACCGCTAACACCCACGCACGCACCGTACACCTCCCTTAGTGGTATAGTATCTGATCGGATCAATATCTGATCCGATCAGATCTATACTGGCGTCCCCAGCAGTTTAGGGTTCCCAAAAACGCAGTGTTAGCGGGATCAGCCCAGATACCTGCTAGCACCTGCGTTTTGCCCCTCCGCCCGGCCCAGCCCAGCCCACCCAAGTGCAGTATCGATCGATCACTGTCACTTACAAAACACTAAACGCATAACTGCAGCGTTCGCAGAGTCAGGCCTGATCCCTGCGATCGCTAACAGTTTTTTTGGTAGCGTTTTGGTGAACTGGCAAGCGCCAGCGGCCTAGTACACCCCGGTCGTAGTCAAACCAGCACTGCAGTAACACTTGGTGACGTGGCGAGTCCCATAAGTGCAGTTCAAGCTGGTGAGGTGGCAAGCACAAGTAGTGTCCCGCTGCCACCAAAAAGACAAACACAGGCCCGTCGTGCCCATAGTGCCCTTCCTGCTGCATTCGCCAATCCTAATTGGGAACCCACCGCTTCTGCAGCACCCGTACTTCCCCCATTTACATCCCCAACCAAATGCAGTCGGCTGCATGAGAGGCATTTTTATGTCCTCCCGAGTACCCCTACCCAACAAACCCCCCCCAAAAAGATGTTGTGTCTGCAGCAAGCGCGGATATAGACGTGACACCTGCTATTATTGTCCCTCCTGTCCTGACAATGCTGGTCTTTGCATTGGTGAATGTTTTGAACGCTACCATACACTAGTTGAGTATTAGCGTAGGGTACAGCATTGCACAGACTAGGCACACTTTCACAGGATCTCCCAAGATGCCATCGCATTTTGAGAGACCCGAACCTGGAACCGGTTACCGTTATAAAAGTTACAAGTTTGCAAAAAAAACACAAACAAAAATAAAAAAAAAATAGTTGTCGTTTTATTGTTCTCTCTCTCTCTATTCTCTCTCTATTGTTCTGCTCTTTTTTACTGTGTTCTATTCTGCAATGTTTTATTGTTATTGCTTTTCAGGTATGCAATTTTTTATACTTTACTGTTTACTGTGCTTTATTGTTAACCATTTTTTGTCTTCAGGTACGCCATTCACGACTTTGAGTGGTTATACCAGAATGATGCCTGCAGGTTTAGGTATCATCTTGGTATCATTCTTTTCAGCCAGCGGTCGGCTTTCATGTAAAAGCAATCCTAGCGGCTAATTAGCCTCTAGACTGCTTTTACAAGCAGTGGGAGGGAATGCCCCCCCCACCGTCTTCCATGTTTTTCTCTGGCTCTCCTGTCTCAACAGGGAACCTGAGAAAGCAGCCGGTGATTCAGCCAGCTGACCATAGAGCTGATCAGAGACCAGAGTGGCTCCAAACATCTCTATGGCCTAAGAAACCGGAAGCTACGAGCATTTTATGACTTAGATTTCGCCGGATGTAAACAGCGCCATTGGGAAATTGGGGAAGCATTTTATCACACCGATCTTGGTGTGGTCAGATGCTTTGAGGGCAGAGGAGAGATCTAGGGTCTAATAGACCCCAATTTTTTCAAAAAAGAGTACCTGTCACTACCTATTGCTATCATAGGGGATATTTACATTCCCTGAGATAACAATAAAAATGATTTAAAAAAAAAAAAAAAAAAAAAAAATGAAGGGGCGTGGCCTGGAGCGGCATGCAGTAGGACGCAACTAGACAGAGCTCCGCCGGCCATTGATCCGTTTTCTACATCCTGAGACCGTCAAACGACTTGCTTCAGCCCTCAATATACCGCCGCCGAACCGGCAACTTGCAGGGGTCATGTCACCTACCAAAAAGGCATCTGCAGCGGCCGCAAAACTCGAGCAATACCGCCGGCTAGGCACAGACCCCTCCAGCCAAGATGGCGCCGCCGCGCTGGACGAAGAATCTCCTGCTGGGACTGACACAGCGAGGGTGCTGGAGGCGATCTCATCATGCCAGGAAGCCGTAACAATATGCCAGACATCCCTCACAGCGCGGATTGAAGAAGTCAAGGTGGACATCTCACTGGTAAGGCAAGACTTTCAAAAACTAAAAGGCAGGGTCACTGAGGCAGAGAACAGGCTGAGCAATATGGAGGATTCCCTCCCCCCCCTGCAAAATACAACATCTGAGCTGCAGCACCAAGTGAATCAATTGATTCAGAAACAAGATGACATTGAGAACCGCCTCAGGAGATGCAACCTCAGATTTGTGGGTCTCCCTGAGGGGTCAGAGGGGAGAGACCCCCCCACGTTTCTTGAAAATCTGCTCTGCGATACATACGGCAGAGATTCTTTTTCCCCTACATTTGTGGTAGAGCGTGCACACCGCATGTCAGGCAGACCACCACCACCTGGAGCCCCCCCTCGCACGTTTATTGCGAAGTTCCTGAACTACAGGGATAGGGATGCCATACTTCGCCTCAGCAGACTGAAAGGGAACATTCCTCTGGGAAACAAAATGATAGCGATTTATCCAGACTTTTCTGCAGAGGTGCAACGGAAAAGGCGCACATTCATGGAGGTTAAAAGGCGCCTCCGCATCAAAAACATCAAGTACGCCATGCTTTTCCCGGCCCGCCTCCGTGTAGAGGGCGAGGACAGAGCACACTTTTTTGAGGATCCGGAAGCCGCCATTACCTGGCTGGAACAGAGGGAAAACCACGGATAAGTCCTAGCCCCACCTATACTCACCTATATGCCTACGTGACTCCTGTGAATCCTCTACTCTCCTATACTCAGCTCCTTTTTCACGGATTGAATACGAGCTTGAAATTCCACGCAAAAACACAGGATGGACTGCCCGTCCACACACTCCCTTCCTATTCCCCCTCCTACTCTCCAGTGACGGATACATTTCTTCTCAACTCTAAGGGGACTGAATATACCCCTACACATTATGGACCATGACCGGACTTTAACCAATACCGCAGCAATACATCCCTCCAAGAGCATCCAGATGACAACGAACCGTGAGAACTTCTACCATATACCACCTAGTGCAACTGTTCAACGATCATCTTGCAGCCTCACGCCACCTCAGCTACTTACCTATACTCACCCCAACAGTGTCCACACAGGCAACCGACGGAGCTAGACAACGTCTACAAAAGTACTCACCAAGAGTGATGAGTAAAGTCCTAAAATGCGCAACGACACGCAGCGCATTTTCGCCCCACGCAACACAGTTCACCACCTGAAATGGAGCAAAATATCCTTGGCAACGCTTTACATGCGATTCGGGACTTCCGAGACTGTCGGTAACCCTAGTATAGCAACTGCCATTTACACATGCTCAAGCTCTAACTTTTTCTCCACAGGAAGGACAACGTTCATGCCCAGTTGGCAGTTAGGGATTGAAGCTCGCACCAGGTTTGGAAGGTGCAGAGCGGGGAGGGGGGAAGGGGTTTTCAGATTTCTGAACGTTCTACTATTCTACCCAATGTCTAAACCACTCAATTGCTATCACAATAACCTCATGGTATTCTTGCTAATGGTCATGTTTTTCGGTGTATGTACTAGGCTAATTGGGGGAGGGGGGGGAGATCTGAATCCTGGGGCTCAATACCACATGTGCATTTTCAGATGACTAACTTAAAATTTATAACGTGGAATATCCGCGGGCTCAGGGAGCCCATAAAAAGGTCGGCGGTGTTTTCAATTCTAAAAAAGCAGAGGGCAGATGTGGTGGCCCTGGTAGAGACGCACGCTGAAGGCCTCGCACATAGAGTGCTTAAGAGACCGTGGATTGGATGGGCGTACCATTCAACACACACCACACTATCCAGGGGAGTCTCAATTTTAATCGCCAAAAGCACTCACTTTGAGCTCCAGGACTCAGTAATCGACTCATTGGGCAGGTATGTTCTACTGAAAGCTAAGATACACGGGGACATGTTTCTCCTTATGGCGTTTTATGTGCCACCACCATTCAGCGCGGGCGTCATTGCTGCTGGCTTTGATTTCATGGCCCTGCATCCTGGCGTCCCTGCTGTGTGGCTTGGTGACTTCAATAACGTTCTAGATCCAGCCATAGACAGACTCAACACGTCATCTACAGAACCGGTGACGTCACACCCCACAAGATTTGCCAGACTATTATCTGATTTTAACCTGGTGGATACGTGGAGGTTCAGGAACCCTATAGACAAGCGGTTTTCCTGCTTCTCCACGTCCCACCGAGCCATGTCCCGAATAGACCTAATATTGGTATCTAGAGTGCTCCTCCCTAGACTGTCAGACGCGGGCTTCTCTCCTAGGTCCCTATCGGATCACTGCCCTTACTGGGCCATACTTACCGTCCCTCACAGTCGCCCCCCGACGTCGTGGAGGTTAAACCCCTTCTGGCTGACATTAATGCCGGAGGAGGATGACCTCTCGACGGAGTGGGGAAACTATTTTCATCTCAACGAGGGGTCTGCCTCAGTTCAGATAGTGTGGGAGGCTTTCAAGAAACACGCACGTATGATACTAACTAACAAAATCAATAACCTTAAAAGAGTGTCAGAATCGGCCATAATTAAGGCGGAGGAGAGCCTCCGAGATGCTGAAAAGACATTTCTCGAGGCCCCCACTGCAGATAGAGCAGACAACCTTAAACTATGCTCAAGGGTGTTGACCCAGCTACACTATGAAAAGTCCAAAAGAAAACTTTTTTTCCATAGACAGAGGTCATTTGAACATGGGGAACGGGCGGGAAAACTCCTCGCATACTTGATACACAGCGAGGACAGACCCCCCGTGGTAATCTCACTGCGTTCATCCAGTGGAGCTATAGAAACAGAACCACATAGTGTCACAGATATTTTTAAAAAATTCTTCCACAAACTTTACACAGCAACAGCCTCGCCCGATACCACCCCAATGGAAACATTCTTAGGAGAGCTGACAATTCCCCAGCTCTCTGCAGAACAAGTTGAGGAACTAGAAGCCCCATTGACGATAGACGAGGTATCGGGAGCCCTGGCGGAACTCCCGGCCTCGAAGTCCCCGGGCTCGGACGGCCTACCAGTGGAGTTCTACTCCACATACTCAGAAGTACTGATCCCCAGACTGCTACAGTTATACGAGGCCATATTCAAGGACTCTAGACTACCAGCATCCATGAGAGAGGCCACCATAGTATTGATCCCCAAACCAGGGAAGGACCCACTTATTCCCGAGTCCTATCGCCCCATATCTCTACTCCAAGTAGATATCAAAATTCTTGCAAAAATCCTAGCCATCCGCCTCAACAAAGTAATCCTCTCCTTAATACACAGTGATCAAGCGGGGTTTATGCCGGGCAGAAATACATCCTTCAACCTTAGAAGACTATTCATGAACCTACAAGCCGCTCATGACAATGCAGGGTCTAGAATAATCGTCGCCTTGGATACAGCCAAGGCGTTCGATTCAGTGGAATGGGTGTACTTGTGGAGGTGCCTGGGCAGATTCGGATTCGGCCCAAAATTTGTAAAATGGTGCAACTCTTGTACCAATCTCCATCAGCAAGGGTACTGGCGAACGGATGGCCATCTGACCAATTCCTGTTATCTAGGGGCACAAGGCAGGGGTGCCCCCTGTCGCCTCTGCTATACGCATTGGCGGCAGAACCCCTGGCCGTGGCCATCCGGGCACATCCCGAAATTAAAGGGCTTAGCCGGGGAGATGTGACCGAAAAAATCAGCACCTACGCAGACGACACCCTGTTATACCTGGATGACTCTGAGAGCTCCTTGCCCCTTGCACTGGACCTTATAGAACGATTCGGTAGGTTTTCTGGCCTCCGGATCAACTGGGACAAATCCCAGATATTACCCCTCGACAGCTACCCGCAACCCAGGGACAGGGCCGAACTACCCCTGCAGAGAGTAGACACTATAAAATACTTGGGCATAAAAACCACAAAAGACCCAGCAGACTACGAGACACTCAACATAACCCCGCTGTTTGCAATGCTTAAGCACAAAACACAGGTTTGGGCCCGCCTTCCACTGGGAGTAATGGGACGAATCAACCTGACCAAAATGGTCCTCCTACCTAAAATTCTCTACATGATTTGGCACTCGCCAATATACCTAGTGCTTAGGCATTTCAAGCTGATAGAAGCCATCATAAAACCATTCGTATGGGGCAATAAAAGACATAAAATAGCTTGGCAGAAACTTAAAAATCCCACGGACCTGGCGGGAATGGCTGTGCCGGACTTTAATGTTTATTACATCGCAGCGCAGCTATCCCAGCTATTTCATGTGGATAAGACAGATAGGGAAAGATTCCTGCACTTAGTGTGCCCAAAGAGGTCCCAAGCATCACAGGATCCACTAACTGTAATAACGGGGAAAACCACAGGGGCAGACAGGAACACCAACCGTAAAACACTACCCTACCACTATACCAAAATATGGAACATGTCCATGCATAGACTCCAAATACCGACGATTAATGAATTCACTCCTCTGTGGCACAATTCAAACCTCCCTGAATTTGATTCGCTACCGGGCAGTGAATTGTGGAGCTCCAGAGGGATCATTTATCTACTACATATCGTACACCACGACAAGCTAAAAACGTTCGATAGGCTAAAAATAGAATACATGCTCCCAAACCAAATGCTTTTTAGGTACATGCAATTGCGTCATGCCTTCTATACACAGTTCCCTTCGGGAGAATGTCATATGGTAAGCAACCCATTAATGGAAGCAGTGAAATGCCCTGACCCGAAAAAACTAATCTCCCAGTTCTACTCAATGCTAACGACACCACAGGCTACTTCATCAGCCTACGCCCTGAAAACAAGGTGGGAAGGAGAGGTAGGCACACTGGCAGATGATGAATGGAGCGACGCTCTAGACGCATGCAAACTAGTGTCCCCCAGACTGTCAGACCGTTTGACCCAACTGTTCATTATCCACAGAGCATACCTCACGCCATTAAGACTGTCCAAATACAGGGGGGATCAATCCACAATGTGCACAATCTGCAACCAAACTACCGGAACCTTTTTTCATTTATTGTGGCAATGCCCCCAAATCCAGGCATATTGGGCACAAGTGGTAAGATTCCTTCATGACACAATGGGTTCCCCTGTAACACTGCAGCCCAAACTCTGCCTATTGGGTATTTTATCAGACCCCGAAATAAATAAATTCCAAAAGGTCTTCGTGCACGAAACACTATTCTCTGCTCGAAAAGTCATTGCTAGGGCCTGGATGAGACCTAATCCTCCGGAGCTCTCGCACTGGCTGTCTGAAGTCAACAATACATTACCCTATAAAAAATTGATCTATATACACAGAGGTTGCCCCCTGAAGTATGAACAAATATGGGACAAGTGGACACAGTCATCTGACACCTGTACTTAAAAACAAACTAGGTAACAAGATAGCCCGGGGACCAAACCCCCCCCCCCTCCCTGGTCACATATGCTAAGATACTACAACAAGATCAAGCCAAATTAGCACAACAAGACAAATTAGCTTTACATGCATACCATGGATAAGAAGGTAATCAAAAGAAAGAAAAAGCTGAGACATGGGTTATAACACTGAATATAACTTTATTCATATGGTTTGGAAAATGCACTGTTATTTGCTTTTTTCATGGTTTTCACAGGGTACACCATACTCCTCTCCTTCTCTTTCTTTATTTTTTGTCAATCCTCAATAAATCTGCATTTAATGTAACAAGCTTTGACAAAACTCACCCGATTTAACTACATTGCTAGAAATATCACAACTATGTTACGAGCAAGGTCCAACAAACCGGTATAATACCCTTACTAATGTATAACCTGAAGATATTACAATGTATCTGTTCACAATGTACCTCTGTAATTCTTTATTTTTTTATGACAAATAAAACTTTTTCTGATTAAAAAAAAAAAATGAAAGGAACAGTTTAAAAATAAGATAAAAAAGCAAAAAAATAATAAAGAAAAAAAAAAGCACCCCTGTCCCCCCTGCTCTCGCGCTAAGGCGAACGCAAGCGTCGGTCTGGCGTCAAATGTAAACAGCAATTGCACCATGCATGTGAGGTATCACCGCGAAGGTCAGATCGAGGGCAGTATTTTTAGCAGTAGACCTCCTCTGTAAATCTAAAGTGGTAACCTGTAAAGGCTTTTAAAGGCTTTTAAAAATGTATTAATTTTGTTGCCACTGCACGTTTGTGCGCAATTTTAAAGCATGTCATGTTTGGTATCCATGTACTCGGCTTAAGATCATCTTTTTTATTCCATCAAACATTTGGGCAATATAGTGTGTTTTAGTGCATTAAAATTTAAAAAAGTGTGTTTTTTCCACAAAAAATGCGTTTGAAAAATCGCTGCGCAAATACCTCGTGAAAAAAAAAAATGAAACACCCACCATTTTAATCTGTAGGGCATTTGCTTTAAAAAAATATATAATGTTTGGTGGTTCAAAGTAATTTTCTTGCAAAAAAAAAAAACTTTTTCATGTAAACAATAAGTGTCAGAAAGGGCTTTGTCTTCAAGTGGTTAGAAGAGTGGGTGATGTGTGACATAAGCTTCTAAATGTTGTGCATAAAATGCCAGGATAGTTCAAAACCCCCCCAAATGACCCCATTTTGGAAAGTAGACACCCCAAGCTATTTGCTGAGAGTCATGTCGAGTCCATGGAATATTTTATATTGTGACACAAGTTGCGGGAAAGAGCCTAGCCGCGCACGGGACCCCGAAAACCAAGCACCGCCTTCAGGCTTTCTAAGGGCGTAAATTTTTGATTTCACTCTTCACTGCCTATCACAGTTTCGGAGGCCATGGAATGCCCAGGTGGCACAAACCCCCCCCCCCCAATGACCCCATTTTGGAAAGTAGACACCCCAAGCTATTTTCTGAGAGGTATAGTGAATATTTTGCAGACCTCACTTTTTGTCACAAAGTTTTGAAAATTGAAAAAAGAAAAAAAAAATTTTTTTCTGGTCTTTCTTCATTTTCAAAAACAAATGAGAGCTGCAAAATACTCACCATGCCTCTCAGCAAATAGCTTGGGGTGTCTACTTTCCAAAATGGGGTCATTTGGGGGGGTTTTGTGCCATCTTGGCATTTTATGGCCTTCAAAACTGTGATAGGTAGTGAGGAGTGAAATCAAAAATTTATGCCCTTAGAAATCCTGAAGGCGGTGCTTGGTTTTCGGGGCCCCGTACGCGACTAGGCTCCCAAAAAGTCCCACACATGTGGTATCCCCGTACTCAGGAGAAGCAGCTGAATGTATTTTGGGGTGCAATTCCACATATGCCCATGGCCTGTGTGAGCAATATATCATTTAGTGACAACTTTTTGTAAAAACATTTTTTATTTTTTGTCATTATTCAATCACTTGGGACAAAAAAAATAAATATTCAATGGGTTCAACATGCCTCTCAGCAATTTCCTTGGGGTGTCTACTTTCCAAAATGGGGTCATTTGGGGGGGTTTTGTACTGCCCTGCCATTTTAGCACCTCAAGAAATTACATAGGCAGTCATAAATTAAAAGCTGTGTAAATTCCAGAAAGCTATAAGTAAGCACTTAGCATAAGTGTGAAACGCGTTAGCTGATTGCCTGTACCTTCTGCCACAGTGTTTTGTATGCTATATGCTCCTGAATTTATAATAAATAATTTTTGAACATCATCTTCCTGGAGTGCGGCTGTCCGGATTTTCTCATCCACCTTCAACATGATTCAGCATTAGCCAGTACCTGTGGCTGTTTATCCTGGGAGACAACTGAGTTTACACCTGGTGTAGATCCATACCTGTGCGGTGAGAATTTTCCTGAGGCATACACATGGTCAGAATATACGATGAAAAGCTCCCATTGGACTTTTTCTGTTGGAAATTCTGCTCGTGTGTACGCGGCATAACAGAACTTTTATGACAGATCACTTGTATGCCCACAGGACATTGTGTTTGCAATGCAGGCAGGGAAAACCCAGCCCGACTTTTATGACAGATTGCCCACAGGACATTGTGTTTGCAATGCAGGCAGGGAAAACCCAGCCCGACACATTCATGCTTTCTGGCAGACTGCTTTCATTTGCTAGTTAAAATGGAATTTCAATCTGTTGATGTATTGCAAGATATATACAATTGGCTTTTTTTCAGGCCGGTTCGGTCATGTTATCCACCTCCCCTGTTTCAGCCAGCAGGGCTGCAGGGGAGAGGAGGGAACACCTACAGTGGATGAGTCACTGAAGTCTATAGGTGACATCACTGCTCCAGGCTTTCATAGCCATTGTTGCAGCGCTCTCTCTCCTCTCCCCTGCAGCCACAGCTGCACAGGAGAGATCACGTGACTGGACTGGAGCGGCCTGAAAATAAGTAGGTATATACATCTTTCTTTCTCAAGTTAGTTAGCATGGATGTTAGAAAGGGGCAGTTTTAAAACTAGTTAGGTGTAAGCTGGAATGTAACTTTAATGCCCCGTACACACGGTCGGATTTTGTTCGAACATTCCGACTACAAAATCCTAGGATTTTTTCCGACGGATGTTGGCTCAAACTTGTCTTGCATACACATGGTCACACAAAGTTGTCGGAAAATCTAATCATTCTGAACGTGGTGACGTAAAACACGTACGTTGGGACTATAAACGGGGCAGTGGCCAATAGCTTTCATCTCTTTATTTATTCTGAGCATGCGTGGCACTTTGTCCGTCGGATTTGTGTACACACGATTGGAATTTCCGACAACGGATTTTGTTGTCGGAAAATTTTATATCCTGCTCTCAAACTTTGTGTGTCGGAAAATCCGATGGAAAATGTCCGATGGAGCCCACACATGATCGGAATTTCCGACAACACGCTCCGATCGGACATTTTTCATCGGAAAATCCGACCGTGTGTACAGGGCATTAGAGGTCTTGTAAAATTTACTAGAGGGGGGGGTTATCAGGTATTGCTGACCTCCTGAGCATACTAGCTGCCTGGCTGTCTCTTTCTTTCTTTCTCAGTCACTGAAGTGAACAAGCATGAAGCAGCAATCAAACTGTAGCCTCTGGATTAGGTTGGCAAGCAGGCAATGAAAAGGAAGGACATAATACAGTAAGTTAAGTTGGAAGGTTTTGCTTCACCAAAAATGTTATGAAGTTTGTTAAATTTCACTGCAATGTCGCCTTTTCAGCATTTGCCTTTAACCACTTGCTGACCGCCCCATAGCAAATTTACTGCTACAGGGCAGCTGTGCTGTGCAGAATCATGTATACAGTATATATGTGATTCTGCACTTCCGGGTATTGGGTGTGAGTGCGCATTGCCGGCAGCTTGCTCCCACTGTCATTTTACACGGCGGGACCCACGTACCCAATGTCCACTGGCACCTGCTGATCGTTCGGTACATGGACAGAATGCCAGTCTGCCTATGTAAACAAGGCAGATTGTCATTCTGTCAGTACGGAAGACATGCCTTCCACTAGTAAAAGCACCTCCCCCACTACACTGAAACACTGGCTAGGTACACAGTTAACCCTTTGATTGCCCCTGATGTTAACCCCTTCCCTGCCAGTGTCATTAGTACAGTGACAGCGCTATTTTTAGCACTGATCCCTGTAATAATGTCATTGGTCTCCAAAAAAGTGTCATAAGTGTCAGTTAGTTGCCCGATTTGTCCGCCCGCAATTTTTCAGTCCAGCTATAAGTCGCTGATCGGCGCCATTACTAGTAAAAAAAAATTAAAAATAAACCTTAGTTTGTAGATGCTATAACTTTTGCGCAAACCAATCAATATACGCTTATTGGGATTTTTTACCAAAAATATGTAGCAGAATATATATAGGCCTAAATTGGTGAAGAAATTAGATTTTTTACATACGTGTAAACAACGTGTTGCACTGTTATATACAAGTCAGCAGGTAACACGTTATCTTTATAGAGACACCAGGGCTGTATTACATCCCCGATGTCTACCCTGACCTCCACTCCAGCCAATCATGCCAATCATGCACAGTACCATAAAAATGATTAGGCCATGAATGATGTGGCCATGTGGATGGAGCCCCGTATGGCTGCACTGTTTTCAAATTGTGACAAGATCCCAGTCTCCCAGAGACGACATGATCCTGATTACACATGTTTGGGGATTTGAAAGTTTGCTCCTGTGAGGATGGGGGTGAGTAGTAACAGCGTGTTTTAGCAACTTCCAAGGAACAGGGCAGGATGGGATGGTTCCATCTCTGGGAGTTTTTCTGACAATCTTCAAGAGGAAAGCAAATGGCCTACACCTATTGCAAGGGCATTATTCAACTTTACTCAAAGCCGTACAGTTGCTTTTCTACCCTCAGGTGCCCCTTACCTGCAGAGGTAGTTTTTTGGTAGAGGTGACTTAAACCTTCAATAATTTTACTAATGTTTTGTCATTACAGCTCAAAATAAAGTCTTTATAATTGTTCTATTTTTTATTTTGTATATATACACATAGGTGTAAAGTGATCAGTTAATTTATATAATCTTATCAATGTTTATAAAAATGTGTCTAGTTTGTAAGAATAGGATAGAATAGAATAGAATAGAATAGGCATAAACCCCATATATATATATATATATATATATATATATATATATATATATATATATACATACAGTATCCCACAAAAGTGAGTAGTACACACCCTTCACATTTTTGTAAACATTTTATTATATCTTTTTATGTGACAACACTGCAGAAATGACACTTTGCTACAATGTAAAGTAGTGAGCTTACAGCTTGTATAACAGTGTAAATGTGCTGTCCCCTCAAAATAAGTCAACACACAGCCATTAATGTCTAAACCTCTGGCAAATAAAGTGAGAACACCCCTAAGTGAAAATGTCCAAAGTGGGCCCAAAGTGTCAATATTTTGTGTGGCCACCATTATTTTCCAGCACTGCCTTAACCCTCTTGGCCATGGAGTTTACCAGAGCTTCACGGTTGCCACTGGAGTCCTCTTCCACTCCTCCACAATGACATCAAGGAGCTGGTGGATGTTAGAGACCTTGCGCTCCTCCACCTTCCGTTAGAGCATGCCCCACAGATGCTCAATAGGGTTTAGGTCTGGAGACATGCTTGCCCAGTCCATCATCTTTACCCTCAGCTTCTTTAGCAAGGCAGTGGTCATCTTGGAGGTGTGTTTGGGATCATTCTCATGTTGGAATGATGCCCTGCCGTCCAGTCTCTAAAGGGAGGGGATCATGCTCTGCTTCAGTATGTCACAGTACATGTTGGCATTCATGGTTCCCTCAATGGTTCCCTCAATGAACTGTAGCTCCCAAGTGCCAGCAGCACTCATGCAGCCCCAGACCATGACACTCCCCCCACCATGCTTGACTGTAGTCAAGACACACTTGTCTTTGTGCTCCTCACCTGGTTCCCAGCACACATGCTTGACACCATCTGAACCAAATAAGTTTATCTTGGTCTCATCAGACCACAGGACATGGTTCCAGTAATCCATGTCCTTAGTTTACTTGTCTTCAGCAAACAGTTTGCAGGCTTTCTTGTGCATCATCTTTAGAAGAGGCTTCCTTCTGGGACAACAGCCAGGCAGACCAATTTGATGCAGTGTCATGTATGGTTTGAGCACTGACAGGCTGACCCCCCATCCCTTCAACCTCAACAGCAATGCTGGCGGCACTCATACATATATTTCCCAAAGACAACCTCTGAATATGATTCTGAGCACGTGCACTCAACTTCCTTAATCGACCATGGCGAGGCCTGTTCTGAGTAGAACCTGTCCTGTTAAACGGCTATATGGTCTTGGCCACCATGCTGCAGCTCAGTTTCAGGGTCCTGACAATCTTCTTATAGCCTAGACCATCTTTATGTAGCGCAACAATTATTTTTTTCAGATCCTCAGAGAGTGGTTTGCCATGAGGTGCCATGTTGAACTTCCAGTGACCAGTATGATAGAGTGCGAGCGATAACAACAAATTTAACACACCTGCTCCCCATCCACACCTGAGACCTTGTAACACTAATGAGTCACATCAGGGAGGGAAAATGATAATTGGGCCCAATTTGGACATTTTCACTTAGGGGTGTACTCACTTTTGTTGCCAGCAGTTTAGACATTAATGGCTGTATGTTAAGTTATTTTGACGGGACAGCAAATTTACACTGTTATACAAGCTACATACTCACTACTTTACATGGTAGCAAAGTGTAATCTCTTCAGTGTTGTCACATGAAAAGATATAATAAAATATTTGCAAAAATGTGAGGGGTGTACTCACTTTTGTGAGATACTATATATATATATATATATATATATATATATGTGTATATATATATATATATATATTTATGGTCGAAGCCCTTCAACCGGGATGGATGTGAATCACATGAACGAACCACAAGACTTACGTCATGAAATGGACCTGAAGTGTGCTCTGGTCTGCTGGTCGGTATACTAAAAAAGGGGGCATTCCCAAGATAAGTAATAGATGTTTGAGGAGAAGCATGAATTTGAGAAATGCCCTGAAAAGGGGAATGGGAGGGAGGGTATCGCGCACCGGAACCGACAAAGACCACAGATGAGTGGGCTGCTTAAATACCCCCCGGACTCCTCCCATAAGTTCCGGCCACCATACTGGCCTTCTTATTTATGGTCGAAGCCCTTCAACTGGAATGGATGTGAACCACATGAACGCGCCACAAAACTTACATCATGAAATGGACCTGAAGGGTGCCCTGGTCTGCTGGTCGGTATATCAAAAACGGGGGCAAAACATTCAGGTAGGGTTGAAAGCTCTTTATTTGTTTAGTGTCATTTACTGTTGTTTGTCTTGAAAAGATGGATGTCGACCCCTGGGGTCAGATTGCTGGGTTTTGGATACTGCGAGGTGGAGAATGAAATGATCTTGGAAGCAAGCCATCAGAATGCACGTGCCCCCACTGTGGGGACACTCATATTTTAGTGTTAAGACCACAGATATCAGGGTGCCATGACGAGGCTCTGTGGCTTACACATGTGTTTGCAAATGCTTGCGGACTAAACTTTAACGCATACTGTTAGACAGGCCAATTTGGTTGTCTGTGAGCTGGTGGTAGGTAGGCTTGGAACTTTTTCCTGGGCATTCCCCAGGCTTTGTTTGCATCGACTGCTACACAGTAGCAGGGCTATTACTGGTAAACTTGCTTAGGCCACAGAAACCATAATAGGCCAGGTAGATGGCCGCTTGAATGACCAGGCTGGGAAGAAAGCCAAATGGGGAATGAGAGAGGATGGATGACATGTCTCTGAAGATGGTACTCATGATGGGCAAGCATTTGGAGTAGACTATGGGCTGCTGCTTCTGAATGCCGCGTGGATTGCATGGGTTGCGAAGGAGGATGGCTTTGCGAGATCCTGTAAGGCCAGGAAGTGCTGGATGCCGGCTAAGTATAGTCTGATGGTGTTGTGTGATAGAGCCAATTGAGTGTTGCAATATGTAATGAAAGTTACTATGTGCTCAGTGTCTGTTAACGTTGCCGCGGGGCAGGATGCCAAAAACTTGCAGAAGGCGTTCCAAGCTGTGTGGTAGGCCTTGAGTGTGTTGTGGGATAAGGATTGATTGGTGAGCTGGGTCGCGCTGTGAGGGTACTGCTTTAACCCAATGTCAGCTGAGACCAAGGTGGGATAATAGATGATGTTGGGTCGGCACCGGGTTTCTGCTGGAAAGATGAAATGAAGTTAAAACGGGCAGTGGGTCTGTTGCGACGTTGCAATTGCCTGGAATGTATGTGCAGTGCGCATTAAACTGATGCTGCAGGGATAATTGTACCAACCTGCGTAGGAAGGACATAGCAGGGAGCGACTTGGACCTGCCCTTGTTAACGATATCGGTCGTGTCCTGGTTGTCGGTGATGGAGGCCATTGTTTTTCCGGTATTGCTCCAGACCTGAGCAGCTGCCATGATCGGGTATAACTCGAAATGAGGAAGACTGGATGAACCCAGGGATTAGAAGTATCTCTGGAGGCCACGGTCCTGCAAACCAATGATGGCCAAAAATTGCAGCGAAGCCTGTGGAGGCTGCGGCGTACATTACTATCTGCAGTGATAAAGGCGATACTGACTGTATGAACATGGATATGCCATTCCAACTAATAAGGAACTCATAATTACATAAAGATCTTGTGAGCCACAAATGGATTGATGCCTATAAAGTGAATCCAAATGCTTCAATCAGCTGCACACACTATCCACGTTTCATATCGTGTATGTGACAAAATCAAAATAAGTAATTGTGTATGCGCTAGGTAAAAATAAATAACGTGATAAAAATATAGATAACACCAAAAAATAATATCGTAGCGTAAAATCTATAAATCACGTTAAAAATATTCAATAATAATCAGTGCCATTCATTTGTGAAAAACAGTAAATAAATATATATAAATAAATAAAATAAATAATAAGGAACTCATCCCACATAGACAAATACGCTACTGCTGCTGTGTCTAGTCGAGTCTAAGGATTTGATCTGGTTCTGTGTCTGAGAGAGTAAGACCAAGAGGCGCAAAATAAATGATCGTCCCTGGGGAATAATTCTCATTGTGAAGTTGAGCATCCCTAAGAGGGATTGAAGCTATTTCTTAGTACACCCCCGTGCACAGGTAAAGTCATGAAGAACCGACTTGATACGGGTCAGTTTGTCGGGGGGGGGCAGGCTGGCCTGTATGGAGAGAGTGTCAATGTTGACCCGAGGAAGGTGAAGAGTGTGCTGGGCCTTCTACTTTGTGTTCTGCTATGGGCACATCGAGATACCCAAACACCACTCTTAATCTATCTAGGTCTACAAGGGGGCACACCTGGCTGTTCGATTAGCAGGAAGTCATACAGACAATAAATGACCATCTGGCACTGGGCTTGATGCGACAGGATTCAAGTGAGGGACTGTGCAAAGGTGTCAAAGAGCCACGGGCTGTTTTTTCGAGCCAAAGGTCAGTTTAGTGGCGAAGTAATATGATTCTTTACATTTAATGCCGTGCCAGCACCAGAGGGACGGTTGGATGGGTAGAAGCTTAAATGCATCTTATATGTCGGCTTTAGAGAACCAGGCACTTGTGCCTATTTGATAAAGGCCTAGATCGCCATGATCGACTGAAGCATTTTTCAGGGAGAATTCCTCTGAATGAATTAAGGAATTCAAACTCGGGATGTGGGAAGAATGAGGCACCGGCAGGTCGTACACCAAAGTTTTATGTGATAACGAGAGAAAATGGGACTTGGACTTTTTAGGCACAACCAAACGATTATACAAAAATATATTTTTATTATAAACACATAAAAAAAATTTTTAATTACATAATGTCTAAAAAAAACCACATATATCAGCACATAATTGATATGATACTATACAAACTGCTACTGTACAAAACGATAGTAAATCTGCAAGGAGACTGAGAGATGAATCAAAGTCATTCCATAGTATACAAAAATCCAGGAGTGTGGTTAATTACAGGGTAGCGGTAAAATGATGTTCAAAAAAGAGAAATTTTGCTCTACAAGTTGCGCGCTCGTTACGCTTCTTCAGGAGCGGTAACATTGACTATCAAACAAAATGGGGCGTGCGTACAAAAGCACACTGTTTCCTGGCGTTCTATCTGGCTGCTGTTTACCACGGCTACCAGCCTGACGGAGGCTGCTGTTTGCGAGGGGTTCTTTGCATTAAGGTAATCACATTTGTTTCTTTGGCCAATGCTTGTTATGCTGGTGCCAGTTTCTTTCAATATACATTCTTATCTGACATACTTTCTGTACTTTCTGCAGGTCTATTACCTAGATACACACTTCAGGAGATACCAGCACTTTTCTCTGAAACGAATGACCTAACTGGGCTTAATTGAGAATATTCCCTTACTATTCTACTTGGGTTAGATATTATTAAGTGATTCATCTCACGATCAGTAATATTCCCTTGCCCTTCTCTGGTCAAAATACCATATATATGAACATTTGCTCCGCCTGCTGAGCTCCTTTATTAGTAAGCCTGCCAGTTATGCTTATTATGTTATACTAATTTAATATAATAGCAGTAATTAATTACCTTTTTGCTGTGCTTTAATACAGGTAATCTTTTTTCCGTCTGTCCTCCCTTGTGATAGGACTATGTTTTATCTCTATTCCCCTAACGCCGTGGCCTGGTGCATCTCCGTTTGTGCTTATAAATGTTATTTTTAACTGTTTGTTTCAAATTAATCCCACATTAAATAGTAAGTATACTTCTTTGTTAAACAGTGTCATCACACGCTATAATACACACTATTTCATTCATTGGTTCTCTAGTCTCACTAACTATATTAGATACACTTGACTATATTGGTTCCTTTTTTAAGGACCCTTTAGTAACTCTTTATTTTTACTTACCTTTTTTGCCTCTAGGGGGCTACTGCCTTCTTTCCTCATAGAATTGTGTTACTATGTTATGCACGTTCCCATAGTATTCTGGTTTGTCTTTCTCTGTTTGCATCAAGATGCTTGGGTCTGGCCACTAGGGGCTCAGATGGGTCAGCTCACTATGCATATATAATGTTGTTAATTTGTTTTGTAATTATGTATTATATTTATGTATGTCTCTTTTTTTTCCCATTTTGTTTGATAGTCAATGTTAACGCTCCTGAAGAAGCGCAACAAGCGTGCAACATGTAGAGCGAAATTTCTCTTTTTTGAACATCATTCTACCGCTTCCCTGTAATTAACCACACTCCTGGATTTTTGTATACTATGGATTGACTTTGATTTATCTCTCAGTCTTGCAGATTTTCTATGATTTTGTACAGTAGCAGTATCGTATCAACTATGTGCTGATATATCAATGTGGGTTTTTTAAACATTATGTAATTAAAACATTTTTTTATGTGTTTATAATAAAAAATATATTTTTATATAATCGTTTGGCTATGCCTAAAAAGTCCAAGTCCCATTTTCTCTCGTTATTCCAAAATTTATAGGATGTGGCACTGGCTACTGTTTTTGCATCCACAGGACCACTCTGTGATATGATACATTCAATTATCTCAAAGTTTTATGTGAAGCTGAGAAATGGCCGAGGACATGGACTGAAGAGATGTCTGCTAGGAGCTGGGCCCGTCTGTTGCTGTGGTGGGAAGAGGAGCCTGAAGAGCTTGGCTTTCCTGGCTGTAGTGGGGAAGGGCACGCCCCTGCTCCTTAGTTCCGCTGTTAACTTGGGAATGGTCCATCTCCTGAGGGACTGCACGCTGCCGCTCTCTGAAACCGGAGAGGGTGACAAAGGGGCAGATGTGAGGTCTTCGCTGCCGGCCTGTGACATGGCTCTGGCTGACTTGTGCCCTATTTGCGAAGCCCTGGATTTTCAGGTCGAAAGCTCAGTCGACCGGAATCTGGGGGAATAACGTCCAACCTGGTGCAGGATGGAACTAGTGGCTTTATGCCATTAGAAGGTAAATAAGTGGATGGGTCATGTGACTTTGAGATGCGTTTATAGCGACTGCAAGGGAAACCTTATCAAGGGGGTAAACGATGGTTAAACGAACAAATTTGAAACCAAGAATGAAATTGTAAGGAAAAGAGCTTTGAGAACAGTTGGTCTGAAGCTATGTGGGCCGATGTGCCTTGTTGCGACTGGATTCGAACTGGACCTTAAGCTGAGCCGTACTGAGGGGTGTCTGTCAATGACGTGACAAATCATACAGTGATCTGAATTTAAAAGTGTACCGTTGCGTCGTTGAGGCGACTGACTTCAAATAACAGTAGAGTGTATGATAGGATAACAGAAACAAAAATGCACGAATGACCTGACAAGAAGCCAATGGCGGACCTAAGGAGAGTATGACAGATAATAACAGTAACCGAACTGTGGAATATGGGATGAAATGAGGGTTAAATTGAATGAGCGAAATTAAGCCGACACGAATCGGAGTGCTGCTAAGGCGACTGGACTCGGATCAGTGTGTCGGGTATATGAAATGAAATTACTAAAATGTTTGCCATGACAGAGGAACGAATCAGTGTGTCGTAACTGTGACTTGACAGTGAACCGAACTGTGGAATATGGGATGAAATGAGGGCGAAATGAAATGACCGAAATGATTGCCATGACAAAGGCACGAATCAGTGTGTCGCGATAGCGACTGACAGCAAACCTGTCTGTGGAACAGAAAATAACAATGGCTAACACAAGTCGACCTAAATTAGTGCGTTGCAGATGGGATTGAATTTGAATCATAGTGAAGGGTATAGGAAAGGAACAAATGAAATGTTTGCTGTGACAGTGGCACGAATCGATGTGCTACGATTGCGTCTGACAATGAACCAGACTGTGGGGCATGGAATGAAATGATATGAAATGACTAAAACAAGCCGGTACGTATCATGCGTTGCAGGTGCGACTGGATTTGAATCGGAGTGAAGAGTATGTGAAATGTATCAAATTAAATGATTTGTCATGACAGAGGCCCGAGTCTGTGTGCCACAATTTGTGACTGATAATGCACCGGACTGCAGGGTGTGGAATGCATGAGATGGAATGACTAGCACGAGTCGACAAAAATCGGTCTGTCGCAGATGCGACTGGATTTGAATAGTAGTGAAGGGTATGCGAAATGTAACAAATTAAATGTTTACCGTGACAGTGGCACAAATCGGTGTGCCACAATTTGCAACTGATAACGAACCAGACTGTGGAGCATGGAATTCATGAGATGAAATGACTAGAATGAGTCGACACGAATCGGTGTGTCGAAGGTGCGACTGGGTTTGAATTGGAGTGACGAGTATATGAGACGAATGGAATGATTGCCACAACAGAAACACAAATCGGTGTGCCGCAGTTGCAACTGACAAGGAACCTGACTGTGGAGCATGGAACTGTATGAGATGGAATGACTAGAACAAGCCGTCACGAATCGGTGTGTCGCAGATGTGACTCGGTTCGAATCGGAGTGAAGGGTATATGAAATGTAATAAATGAAATGATTTGTCATGACAGTGGCACAGATCGGTGTGCCGCAATTTGCGACTGACAACGAACCGGACTGTGGAGCATGGCATGAAATGAGATAACAAAACTAGCCGGGACAAACCGGTGAGTCGCTAATGTGACTAGATTTGGCCCAGAGGGAAATACAAACTAAAATAACTGAAGTGATAGACAGTGTGTATCTTAAGTGAAATGGGCCTACTACATGGCGTGAAACAACGAGGTACGAGAATGTATGAATGAAACTGGTGAAAAACGGCTCGGTGTTTGCTCACTAACTGAGCCACAAGTTCGTAGTTTGCACGATGCTAAAATAAGGCCGCATACAGAGACTTAACGAATGACTCGCTAGTTCCGTAGTGGGGTTTCGGTGACATGGGGTATCTGGCAAACAACGGTGCGTGAAATGAAGAAATTATATACAAATCCTACCTGCGTTTGAGTAAGCCTCAATCTACGAAAAACCACGAACAGAGAGCTGAAAGCCTCTGGAAATTCGGACACGCAGCTCACAAACACAGAGTGAGTTGGAAGAGTCGGCCTAGTGACGTAATGTATCGCGCACTGGAACCAACAAAGACCACAGATGAGTGGGCTGCTTAAATACCCCTCGGACCCCTCCCATAAATTCAGGCCACCATACTGGCTTTCATATAAATATATATAGTAACCTGGGGGACAGGTAGCAGGTACAAAGCTCCCTGGGATGAGCAGTCTTTCAGGCACAGATACCAAATCCAGTGAAATAGTGACAAACAGTGCGGTGTTTATTTGTGATATATACAAGTCTATATACAGGTGCTGTACAGTGTTCCAAAAAAAACAAATAGGAACAAAAATAGCCAAAACAAAACCTAGCCGTGTCTCGGCACTAACTAAACAATATTTACAGATCCTAACTACCAAGCTGAGAAAGCCTACAGCTTGTCAGCTTCCACATACCTTTTTGCTCTCCTACACAGAAGCTTGTCTGAGTATCCCAGGCCAAGAGCAAAGGCTGTCTGCTCAGGTGAGCTTAAATTAGCCTGGGGGAGAGGACCAAGACCTGAACTTGACCATGGATCAGAGATCCCTGAACCTGTATGAGAGGAGCCTGGGAGATGTATAAACCCCGAACAGGACTTTTCCTGGCTCTCTCTGGGACGCTCTGCTACATATCCCCCCCTTGTTTCAACCCCAGGGTTGGAACACCTGTAGCCCAACAGGAGTGAACACGGGACAGGGCATCTACATTCCCCATCTCAACACCTGGCCTGTGTTTTACAGTAAATGAGTAATCCTGTAGAGCCAAAAACCACCGGTTCACCCGTCTATTAGTCTCCTTCTTTTAGCCCATCCATTTCAGAGGAGCATGGTCAGTTATTAACTCAAACTGGCGCCCTAACAAATAGTACCTGAGTGCATTCACGGCCCACTTTATGGCTAAACACTCCTTTTCAATGACTGCATACCTTTGCTCATGGTCATTGAGCTTTCTGCTTAGGTACACCACAGGGTGTTCTTCCCCATTGTGTACCTGTGATAGTACTGCCTCTGGGACGCTCTGCTACAATATATATTTATTTACACACACACTATGTTACCAAAAGTATTGGGACACCTGCCTTTACACGCACATAAACTTTAATGACATTCTAGTCTTAGTCCGTAGGGTTCAATATTGAATGGGCCCACCCTTTGCAGCTATAACAGCTTCAACTCTACTGAAAAGGCTGTCCACAAGGTTTAGGAGTGTGTCTATGGGAATGTTTGACCATTCTTCCAGAAGCACATTTGTGAGGTCAGGCACTGATGTTGGATGAGAAGGCCTGGCTCGCAGCCTCCACTCTAATTCATCCCAAAGGTGTTCTATCAGGTTGAGGTCAAGACTCCGTGCAGGTCAGTCATGTTCCTCCACCCCAAACTCACTTATCCATGGCTTGGCCCCTTATGGGGCGTACACACGGTCGGACTTTTCAGCTACAAAAGTCCAACGGACGCCGACGGACTAAAGCTGGCTGGTAATCCGATCGTGTGTGGGCTTCTCCGGACTTTCAACGGACTTTTTCAGCCTCAAATCCGACGGACTTTAGATTTGAAACATGCTTCAAATCTTTACGTCGTAACTACGACGGACCCCGAAATCCACTCGTCTGTATGCTAGTCCGACGGACAAAAAAACGACGCATGCTCATAAGCAAAAACTAAACGGAAGCACTCGGTCTAGTAAAACTAGTGTTCGTATTGTAGGTAGCACATTCCTCACGCTGCAAAATCTGTGATCCTTGAATGCAGCGCATTTAATGTCTTCTTTACGAATGCTATAAAGAACGAAGATGTTTTGCTGTTCATATTCAAACAGAGTTCTCCCAAACTGATTTCTGGATTCTTTTTCTCTTTGATCTCATGAATGATATGGTATGCTTTTTAAAAACAATGATTCCATACTAATAATACTTTTTACACTTTTTTTTTTTTTTTTTGGTGGTCATCTTTTCTTGTAATTTTTATCCAGATATTTATTTTATGATTGTTGTGGAACTTTTTTTCTGTTTATCTATATATTTTTTTTTTTTTTGTGTTTGTAAAGTTACCACAGGGAACCCATTTTTATATTTTTTTGGTTTATTTTTTTTGGTGTTTCTAAAGTTACCACAAAGAACCCATTTTTATTTATTTTTTTTTATTTATTTTTTTATGTTTGTAAAGTTACCACAAAGAACCCTTTAGGCCTCTTTCACACGAGGGATCCGTATGTCCGTTTTTCACCCTTCCGTTTTCGGATGAAAAACGGACATACATTCAGCCCTATGGAGCGTCGGATGTCAGCGGTGACATGTCCGCTGACATCCAACCCGCTCCGATCCGAAAAGTGTAACGGAGGAAAAACCTACTTTTCCATCCGTTTTCGGATCGGATCGGATGACGACGGACACTACGGTCCGTCATCATCCGATCCCCCCATAGGGGAGAGCGGCGCTCTGACAGGTCCGTCATGCACCTGTCATCTTCCTGCTCAGCGGGGATCGGCGGAGCTATCCCCGCTGAGCAAGCGGATGTTCACGGGGCGGATCATGACTGATCTGCCCCGTGTGAAAGAGCCCTTATTATTTTTGTTTTTATAGTGATTTTTTATTTTTGTATATAAAGTTAACCCAAAGAACCGTTTTTGGTTATGTATCTATTTTTTTTTAAAGACTTACCACTCGAACATTATTAACATTATTAATGTATTTTTGGTGTGTTTTTGCAAACTCAATGAGATTGTTGTCCCTTGTTAATTTAACATTGTGTCTAAAATCAATGATTTAAAATAAAACACATAAAGTCTTTTCATAAACTCAAAAAATATCCATTTATTCATGGTCTAAATAAAATAAAGAGGAAGTCAACGCTGGAAAAAGTCTGTGGACAAGAAAATTGGGATCTTGAGGAGTCCATATAAGAGGGAGCACAATCTGGTCCAGGAATCCCAGAGATCAACAGCACCAGCAGATGATATAGATGTCCCCAGACTGTGGTACTACAGCAGCCTGCGTCTTCTGTCAGACCAGACTGAACCCAGGTCATCACTTTCTTCTCTTCCCTGCAGCCTTTCCTCCACGCTGCCCTGCAGCCTTCCCTGCAGCCTTCCCTGTATCCTTCTTTGGAGGCTGTGGCTCTGGTGTTTCAGTTGTGGCAGGAGGAGGAGGAGGAGGGGGGGCTGCCTCATGTAGTTGGGTGTTTCGTGTTAGCATGCCCTGCAGCCCCTTCTGGATTGTTTCCCCAAATAGTCGCTCACAAATGAGGCGCTGCTCCCAATCCATTTGAAGAAGCCTGCTGGCTAAGTAGCAGCCATAGGACTCTTCCGCTTCGGGGGGGCTCCTCAAAAAATGGGTGGCCTCTTGCATGAGGCGCAGGGATGCCTCCTATGTGACCGTCCCCTTCCTGGCCCTTTTTTTGGGAAGGCGGAGGGGAGGCACTTGGGATTCGGTCAGGCTCCTACTGGGCCCAGCCACCTCACTGGGACCAGCCACCTCACTTGGCCCAGCCACCTCACTGGGACCAGCCACCTCCTGCCTGACACTGGGCCCAGCCTCCTCCAGGATGATGGAGAATCCGGCCTCCTCCAGGCTGTCCATGGGCCCGGTCTCCTCCTGCCTGCCACTTTCCACACATTCCTCCTGGATGGACTCATCCTGTGTATAAAAAAAGGACATAGTTTTAGTATATTTTTTTGGGTTCATCAATGACACACAATTTGCTTCTCATGACTAGCAAATTCAATGTGAATACATCTCTTTAATAAAAGAGTCTAATCAGACACCCTAATTTTTTCAAGCAGGTGCCAAACATATTTAGCCACTACTGTCAATTGATATGTATACACAATTTTGAGGGCAAAATTATTTTAGACAATTATAACATCCAGTTAACATCATTAATATTAGTACAGTAAATATTTGTTAAAATAATTTACCTGACTCCAGATGGTCATATCCGGTTCATCCAGGATGGAAGACCCAGCTTGCTCCTCATCAGCCTCTGCTGGGGTGGAGGGAAGGGTGGAGGGAAGGGTTGAAAGTGATGCCCTGGCTTCAGTCTGGTCATCAAGAAAACTGAGTTGATTGTAGTACCACACCCTGGGTACATAAACATCATCTGCTGATGCTCCTGATCTCATTGATTCCTGGATCTTCTTATGCTCCCTCTTATACATATCCCTCAAGACCCCAATTTTCTTGAGCAATGTCTCCATTGTTGCTTCCAGGATGGTCGCCTGGACAAAGGACAGAAGTCTCTCCAGCGTTGACTTCCTCACATGCTTTGCACAATACTGAGGGTGTTTCACCTCCCACAAATTCCTCATCTCTCTATATTTAGAAATAAAAGCAGTAAGGAACTCTGGATCCTTAAATAGGGGATTCATAATGTCTGTAAAAGATAAAGTCACAAGACAAAAAACACTTATTAGGTTTCTGCTAAACCCTCATTATCTTATCCCTATGTAGGCCTCATCAATCTGTCAAGCCATATAGGCCGCTTGCTACAAAGTCTTGACCAAAAGTATAAATTTAAAATTACCTTCGTTTAGTAGCGTCCCGATCCACTATCACCTACGCACAGAACGTACGTACGACACGTGCACAAGGCCCCTCTTTATACACTGCACATGCGTAATACTACGCCTACTTGGCCCGCCCCTGACGTTCAATTTTAACTCATGTTCTCCGCCCCTTAATTCTACGCACAGAACGTAGGTACGACACGTGCACAAGGCCCCTCTTTATACACTACGCATGTGTGAAACTCCGCCTGCGTCGCCCGCCCCTGACGTTCAAATTTAACTCATGTTCTCCGCCCCTTAATTCTACGCACAGAACGTACGTATGACACGTACACAAGGCCCCTCTTTATACACTACGCATGTAAGAAACTCCGCCTGCGTCGCCCGCCCCTGACGTTCAATTTTAACTCATGTTCTCCGCCCCTTAATTCTACGCACAGAACGTACGTACGACACGTGCACAAGGCCCCTCTTTATACACTAGGCATGTGTGAAACTCCGCCTGCGTCGCCCGCCCCTGACGTTCAATTTCAACTCATGTTCTCCGCCCCTTAATTCTACGCACAGAACGTACGTACGACACGTGCACAAGGCCCCTCTTTATACACTACGCATGTGTGAAACTCCGCCTGCGTCGCCCGCCCCTGACGTTCGATTTTAACTCATGTTCTCCGCCCATTTTTATTTACGGCGCGTAGTGGGGTGAATAATGGCGGAGACACATCAGGTGTGTACTACCTCAGGCAGCGAAGAAAGCCCGGAGGCCGGAACGTCAAGATCTGTGATGCCTAGATTTAAGGCCTCCAATATGTCCTTTAAAGAGATGGTGGAAATGGTGGCCATTCTTAAAAAAAAGGACTATGATGGGAAGTATGGGCCGTACGCCCGGCCAAATTTGCGCAAAGCCAAAATAATGGCGAAGGTGGTGAAGACTTTACAGGCTTATTTTGGTGTACAGCGCTCCAAGGATCAAATTAGAAAAAGATGGTCCGACCTCAAACTCAGGGAGCCGGATCAGTACAGACGGATCCGTAAAGTGCTGAAAAAAAGTAAGTACTTGTGTTTTCATCTTGTGTTGATTACCTCGTATACTGCTCCATGTGCTTTTCATTCCTATACGATTTTAGATATATAGATATATAGATATATATATATGTGTATGTGTATATATATATAGATATACATACATACATATATATATATATCTATATATACATATATAGATATATATATATATATATATATATATATATAGATATATATAGATATATATACACATATATCTATCTATCTATATATATATATATATATATATATATATATATATATATATATATATATATAGATAGATATATACATATATCTATATCTATATATATATATATATATACATATATGTAGATATAGAAATGTATTTAATTGTTTTTTAATATTTAAATTAATATATATTTTTATATTTAGTTATAGATATAGAGAGAGAGAGATCAAAAGATTTTTAACTATATTTAGATATTGATATCTAGATATCGAGATATCTATCTATCCGATATGCCTTTAGAAATTAAAATCTTTAAGTCAACTAGGAACTCTACACAAACAGATCATTTGTACACCACTTCACTACAAATGTTTGAAGATTACTATGTACTAAAATATCTGTGTGCTAAGTATATTAATTTTTTGCTTCACATAGGGGAAAAATCACTCAGCCAACAAGAAGAACCCAGTCCCCCCCAAGCAAAAGAACATACTTGGGAAATCAGCCCAAGCCCCACTGAGGATGTGGAGGAAGGAGAGGTGGGCAACATGGGCACCCCACCAGGTGAGTGTCTGACACACCAGCTTACGGTAATCTATGCATGGCTGCCTTTTCTTTTATGTAATTTTTCTACTCTATTTTAGGTGATCTGGTTGTGCTTGAGTCAAGCAACAGCGCCACCCCCGAGGATGTTCAGGAAGTATGCGACATGGGCACCCCACCAGGTCAGTGTCTGAGACACCAGCTTTATGGTAAGGTAAACTATGTATGTGTGCATATTTCTAAACACATCTTTTTTTTCATTCCACTTTAGGTCCAAGTGACTATTTCACCACAGACAGTGCCCAACGGCTAATTGATCAAATAATGGCCTGGAATGGGGAGATCGATCAAATGCGTAATCGGCTGGATCGTATTCAGCAGGAAATGAAGGACATGATTGATGTTTTGGGTAGAATCTAAATGCCCTTTTTGAAACCCCAAAACATTGATCATGTCCTTCATTTCCTGGTTTGCTGACCCCATTCTGGGCCTTCTCTTTATTATTTTCTGTTAAATGATATGCCTGTTTAACAACATTTAAAAAAGGAGGCCTGTTTTTAGAAAACACCAAAAAAAAAAAAAAAAAATTAAAAAAAAAAAAAATACAAAAAATGTTTTTAAAAAAACCAAAAACAAAAAAGGATTTAAAAAAAAATTGTTTTTTTTTTTAAAAAAAAGGGATTTTAAAAACCAAAAAACAACAAAAAAGTTTTTTACAAAAAAAAAAAAAAGGATTTTAAAAAAACAAAAAAAAAACAAAAAAAGGCCTGTTTGCTAAAATCAAAATGCCCAACAAATTTTATTTTTGATTATCTAAAAATCTTTAACTATAATTATATTATTCTAAATTTATTAATATATCATTATATTTTTGGCTAGGAACATTTTATACTAAATGCATAACTGAATGGATACCAAAGATTAAAAACATCTGGTTAGGAATTAAATAAATGTGTGGTTTGTTATTTCAATGCTCAGTATCAGTTTGTTTATAAATTGAAAAAAGTTGTTTACAGTGGCAATGGAGCTTATTTAGAAATTTACAAGGAAAATACAGTTGGCACTACAACTGCTCGACCATAACCTTAGGAGAAAGCCCAAAAGAAAGGCAAGCAATAAATATAATTCAAGATTTCATCAAGATTGTTTTTATTTTAAATCTTTAGATATCCTGGCCCATTGCAATGGCCCCCCTACCCATAAAATAATTAACATATTGCTGTCTAACTTGACGGGCACTTTGGGGGGCCAAGCCAGTACGGACAGTATCCAGGCCCGTAAGATTGTCACCGATAAGTCAGGCCTCAGGCCCAACTGGCACCATATAATTTGGAGAATGTTTGTGTAAAAAGTTGTGCAGGATGCAGCACGATAAAATTATAAAACTAAGTTTGTATTCCGCCAAATTAATGGAGGTTTGAAACAGGCGGAACCGGCTGGCCAGAATCCCAAACGCATTCTCAACCACTCTTCTAGCTCTGGCCAGCCAGAAATTAAAAACCCTCCTCTCCGGGGTGAGGGTTCTTTGGGGGAATGGCCTCATGAGGTGCTTGCTCAGAGTGAAGGCTTCATCGGCAATGAAGACAAAGGGGAGTCCTTCCACGTTATTCGCATCAGGTGGCAATCCCAGGCCACCACTCTGGAGACGCTGGCAGAACTCTGTCTGGGCAAATACTCCTCCATCCGACATCCGGCCATTCTTCCCCACGTCCACATATAGAAATTCATAGTGTGCCGACACCACCGCCATTAAAACAATACTGTGGAACCCCTTATAATTAAAATAGTATGACCCCGAGTGGGGTGGTAGCACGATGTGGACATGTTTCCCATCTATAGCCCCTCCACAATTGGGAAAGTCCCAACGGGTGGCAAAATGGGATGCCACAGTCTGCCATTCCTGTGGCGTTGAAGGAAACTGGGGAATCAAACAAGAAAACAAAAATCAGTAATTTTGAATATAACATTGCAAGAAAATTATACAATTAAAAACATTATTCCCCAGCATCAGTATAACATTAAATAATTTAAATCTTCTGGAAGAAATAATATGGAAAGGCACACTTATCAGATTGCTAACCCCCTCTGATGGAACATTGATTACATTTTAGGGGGTGGTGAAATTCCAAAAAAATATTAATTTTAGGACACGCAGGGATTTTTGGACTAAAAAGGCTACAAGACTGCAGTTGTCGCACTCTGCAAGTGCAGTTGCTCCCCAGCTTAAAGTAAATGAGGTAAGGTAAAAAGGCTTTCATGTTGCAAGGAGTACACAATCACATGCAAGGGCAATTAATGAAAACACTTTGTGGCTTGCAAATGATTTGATGATGGAAATCAGCAGAGCTTCTGCTCATTTACTAAAGCACTGGAGCAAATGCACTTGTACAGTGCACATGCATTTTGCAAAGTGCAACATATATTTGCTTTTTAAAAATCAACACCACAGAACATTCTAGCAAATTATTAGGGGGGGGGGTTGAAATCAAGCTAATTATATGCACACTATTTGGATAGAGTTTAGGTGGGGGGGGGGGTTGGGAAATCAAGCTAATTGCTAATTATAAGCACACTATTTGGATTGAGTTTAGGTGGGGGGGGTTGGGAAATCAAGCTAATTAGTAATTATAAGCACACTATTTGGATTGAGTTTAGGTGGGGGGGTTGGGAAATCAAGCTAATTGCTAATTATAAGCACACTATTTGGATTGAGTTTAGGTGGGGGGGGTTGGGAAATCAAGCTAATTGCTAATTATAAGCACACTATTTGGATTGAGTTTAGGTGGGGGGGTTGGGAAATCAAGCTAATTGCTAATTATAAGCACACTATTTGGATTGAGTTTAGGTGGGGGGGGGTGGGAAATTAAGCTAATTGCTAATTATAAGCACACTATTTGGATTGAGTTTAGGTGGGGGGGTTGGGAAATCAAGCTAATTGCTAATTATAAGCACACTATTTGGATTGAGTTTAGGGGAAACAAAATACAATGCAGCAGACTAAATACTACAAACTGAGTAGACTAGGTGGATATGTGCCCAGCATTGTATGCTGGGGAGGTTATTGAAGGCAAATATACATGCATGACAAAAAAGAACAGGAAAAAAATCCAGCATGCGTGAGGAGAAAAAGGGGACATTCACACTATATTGCATTGATGGTAAGTAGTGTTTGAGCTAAGAAATACATTACATTATCAAAGATTAAATAAAAGAACATGTGATGCTAATAAAAGAAAAAAATCTTACCTTAATATAGTCCTTCTGCAGGACCTGGATGATGGCAGAACAGGTCTCTGGGATAATGATCCCCAGAGCCTGGGGGGAGATGCCTGTCGAGAACTTGAGGTCCTGCAGGCTTCTCCCTGTTGCCAAGTACCGCAACGTGGCAACTAGCCTCTGCTCCGGAGTGATGGCTTGCCTCATGCAGGTATCCTGCCTGCTGATATAGGGGGTCAGCAAAGCCACCAAACGGTCAAAAACGGGGTCCGTCATCCGGAGAAAGTTCCTGAAATCCTCAGGATTATTCTCACGGATCTCACGGAGCAATGGCATGTGACAGAACTGGTCACGCTGGAGCAACCAATTCTTGGTCCATGAACTCCTCCTCGCCCTGTTCATGAACTGGTCTTGGTCTGAAGAATAAACTACAGCACCAAACACATACAATGCACGAGCTCGACGATGATTACGTACAGGTAACATGGCTTCAAAACGGTCGGCTGGTCAGAACGCACTTAACAGAACGCACTGAAGAACAGCAAGGCCTGTGAAGAGCGACTTGAAAATCAGGAACGAGCGGACAATAAAACAAAGATTTCTCAATGCCCACTGACCAAACGCACTGAAAAGCTGATACAAACCTCACAAGCACAGACTGAACAACAGTTAAAACGAACTGAAAAATACGAGTCTCACAAGCGCGAATCGTCTCTCACCAAACCTCTACTAACACGAGATAAACACGAGATTAGCAGAAGGAGCCCAAAGGGTGTCGTACGGGCTATTGAACTTCCGTTTTATAGTCTCGCCGGACTTGGTTTACGTCACCGCGTACTAGGCTGTCGAACTTTTGTGTGGTCGTGTGTAGGCAAGTCCGTTCATTAGAAAGTCTGCCGCAAGTCCGCCGAAAGTCCGCCGGAAGTCTGTCGGACAGGCTGTCCGACTTTTGTAGCTGAAAAGTCCGACCGTGTGTACGCCCCATAAGTTTCAGTGAAGGGAACTCTTAAGCCATCAGCATATAAAAACATTTTGGACAATTTTATGCTCCCAACTTTTGGGAACAGTTTAGCGATGCCCCCTCCTGTTCCAACATGACTGTGCACCAGTGCACTAAGCAAGGTCCATAGAGTCATGGATGAGCAAGTTTGGGGTGGAGGAACATGTCTGGCCTGCACAGAGTCCTGAGCTCAACCCGATAGAACACCTTTGGGATAAATTAGATCTGACACTGCCAGCCAGGCCTTCTCGTCCAACATCAGTGCCTGACCTCACAGAGAGAGAAACAAGAGAGCGCACCAGCCTAGCGCATTATCCTTGGCAAGTTTAATAGATTAAAAACAAGGTAAAAAGCTACTCACAAAAGTCGCAGGTAAAATTGCATATCGAACGCACAAAGGCAATAGTTCCAGTGGTAGGCAGCTGTCCAGGTCCCAGGAGGGAGGCACACGGACCGCCGCTGGCTTACGCGTTTCAAAGGTTTGACCTTCTTCCTCAGAGCCTTAGTGGTGGCAGTCTCCTGCCGACTTTTTATATACACATGTTAGGCTGAAGCAGACTGATCAGGTTGGTATCGGGACTCCTCCCTTAATTGGTGGGCGGTCCTCTGGGGGGGGGAGGGGGGGTGTGTTATGGATCTTGGCTAGGTTAACATTGTTGAAGGGCCATACCATATTGATTTATTGATTTCATTTGATAATTAATTGGTGTGCTTCCATATCCATTATTGTTATCGCTAGTAAAGTTTGTCTAACCCATAGTGGGTGAGCTGATAGGGTCGTACCAGTAGTTACCCATACACAATCTGCTCTTCTACCCTCGCATTCTTATATCACATAGATGATACAGAGTAATGTGCAGTGATCAGAGGGTTAGGAGTATGAGAAAGGGGGGTGTACCTTATCATCTGTAGATCTAATGCCATCTCCTCTGCTCGAGTGCGTTTGTCTCTGCAGGGGCTGTGTCTGTGTGGGCTGCCATTGCTGACACGTTCGCTCCTGTGCCCCATGGAACTGGGTGGAACGCACGCCGCCGATTAACTTCCGGGTTGCGGTCCACAGGGCGGAAGTGCGGTCGTGATGTCACATCCCGTGCGCCATACGGCGCCTGGGATGTGACTCAATAGAGTAAACAGTGGCCTCCATCTTGCTGTAGACACAGATAGAGGTCAAAGTCAGACTGATAGCGTCTGACTTCAACTAAAGAGAGTGGAAATGTTTGAAATGTGTAACTAGATTAATGACAACAATAAATAGTAGTAAGCAATAGTATGCAATGATAGCAGGGAAATTCAAGGGGGACCAAGGGAGGGGAGTGGTGGAATCTGGTCTGAAGCAATAGTTAAAGATAGCAATGCTCAAAACATGTGTATTTGGAAGCCAGCAGGAGACCCACTTACATTGTATTTAAAATAAATGGTAATAAAATACATATAATACACCTATAAAAAGTTATAAATATATGTATACACATATATATAGAAAGTAAAAGCCTTATACACATCAATCGCATATCCATATATGTGCATACGGTGATTATTAAAAAAGACAAATCTTTTTTAAAAAGGAATTTTTTGTTAAAAATAGAATCCGTGTATAAGTACAACGGACTGTGTACCTTGCCTGTCTATTCTAAAAAGAGAGAGAGGGGAGGGGGGACGGGGGGGGAAGGGAGGATTTTGTTGTTATCACCTCATATAGACATTCCTATAGTGGTTTTGTATATTAGAGCAAATAGCCCAGAGGTTATTTTAGTATAAATCGGTGAACGAGATATTGTATGGGAGGGGGGGGGGGGGGGAGGGACAATCCACAACACTTAATGCCAATATTATTATACTATTTTATGTACTTCTGGATCCTCATTTAGGCCTCCTGGAGTGAGACTACCGAGGGTAAAGATCCAGAAGGCTTCTCTTTTGCAAAGCCTCTGGTACCTTCTTCCTATATCCAGCTCCCTTCCAATCGACTCGATCCCAAATACTTTCATACCTGCAGGGTCCCCCTGATGGACTTCTACAAAGTGTCTAGGGACTGGGTATTTGTCTCTTAAGTTTATTATACCGCATTTGTGTTCACCAATTCTCACTCGCATTGGGCGTTGTGTGCGGCCTACGTATAGTCGCCCACAAGGACATACTATACCGTATACCACATACTCTGTTCCGCAGTTGATAAATTGCTTAATTGGGTGGATTTTTCCGTCTCTCCCAACCACCGTTTTTTTCCTATGCCACATGTACATGCATGTGCCACAGTTCCTGACGCCGCATCTATAGCAACCTTTTTGATCGAAAATTGTTGCCCAGCTATTGGTTGGTTTGCTAGTACATGTTTTACCCTGCTTGGGGCTATCAGGCTCCTAAGATCTTGGGGTTTCCGGAAAACTATTATTAGGGTGATCGGGGAGTGTCTTACCCAAAACAGGGTCATGCTTCAGAATATTCCAATTCTTTTTGATAATATTCTGAATTTCGAACGCTTTGCTTGTATATTGGGTAGAGAAGCAGGCCTGATGAATAGCTGGGGTGGTCTGGTGTCGGAGTTCTGTGTTGTTCAAATCATTACTAGATTGTTCGTCGTAGAGAGCCAGATATTTAGAAAAGGCTGATTCTATGTGGTTGGCTTCATAGCCCTTCTCACTGAATTTCTGCATAAGAAGTTTGCTCTGTTCTAAATAATCCTCTTTCTTGGTACACGTTCTTCTGAGGCGGCAAAATTGGCCGAAGGGGACATTCTGTATCCACCTGGGGTGGTGGTTGCTTTTAGCATGTAAGTATGAATTGCCCCCGCTGGGTTTAAAATGAGTTTTGGAAAAGATGTTACCATCTTGGTCACTCTGTAGTTCTAAATCCAGGAAGACTAGACATTTCTCATCTAGGACATGAGTGAATTCTATTCCAAATGGGTTGTTTCTGCAATGTTCCAGAAAGCTCTGGAGACTTTGATCTGACCCATCCCAGATGATCAGGATGTCATCAATGTATCTCGCATATAGAACCAGGTTTGCCCCAAAGGGATTGTTCTTCCATATGAAATGTTCTTCCCAAATCCCATAAAAATATTCGCATAACTGGGGGCAAACCTGGCTCCCATAGCTGTACCTTTTATTTGCAAATAATGGTCACCTAAGAAGGAAAAATAATTGTGCGTGAGGAGAATTCCACACAATCCAATAGGAACTTAGCCTGCCGAGGATTCATCCTGTCATCCTTTAGTAAGAAATGGTTAATGGCTCTTAGGCCAAATGTATGGTTTATTGATGTATATAATGAAGCTACATCCAAAGAGAGCCATCTGTAACCAGGTAGCCATTTGTAGTTTGACAGTATCTCCAGCACATGGCCAGAGTCTTTGACAAAGGATGGCAACTCGAACACTATATCCTGCAGGAAGTGGTCAATATAGCACCCCAAGTTACTAGAGAGGCTGTCAATCCCAGATATTAGAACAGAGCAAACTTCTTATGCAGAAATTCAGT